>WOXC01008165.1:600000-1052500 GCA_011680675.1 Gymnobelideus leadbeateri | reverse complement strand
CCCAATTGATGGGCTCCCCTTTAGTTTCCAATTCTTTGCAACCACAAAAAGGGCTGCCAAAAATATTTTTGTACATATGGTTCTTCCTCCCACTACTATGATCTCTTTAGGATATAACCCTAGGAGTGGTATGGCTGGGTCAAAGGGTATGAAATTATTTATAATCCTTTGGGCATAATTCCAGATTGCTCTCCAGAATGGTTGGATAAGTTCACAACTCCACCAGCAATGTATTAGCGTTCCAATTTGCCCACATCCTCTCCAGCATTTGTCACTTTCTTGTTTTGTCATCTTAGCCAATCTGTAGGGTGCTGAAATTTAAAGGATGTAGATCGGATTTATTGAAATCTAATCACCTGCTAATTGTCCTCACTGCCTGTTGTCCCTCCCCAATTCAATCCATTTTCCATATTGCTGATAACTTCATTTTCTTTAAGATCTAAGCATATTGTTCCACTATTCAATAAATTTCAATGGTTCCGTATTGCCTTTAGGGTCAAATATAAACTCCTCTGGCACTGAAAGCCCTTCTCAACCTGACCCCAACTTATCTTTTTAGCGCCATTATACATTATTTCTCTTCCTCTGCAATCCAGGCTAACTGGCCCCTCTGTTTCTCATATGAGTTTATTTCTATTTTTTGTGCTTTTGCACTAGCATTTTGGTGAGGTTTATTCCTTTTCCATCTCAGCCTCACACAATCCCTTTCTTCCTTCACGACACAGTTCTTGAATACTACCGTGCTATAAGAAATAATGAGCTTAATGATCTTAGAAAAACATGGACAGACTTGCGTGAAATAATGTAGAGCAAAATCAACAGAACCAAGAGAACTTTATATATAGTAATAGCAATTTTGAACTCGGGTCCTCCTGACTCCAGGGCTGGTGCTCCATTCACTGCGCCACCTAGCCTCCCCATTTTGACTATTCTGAATACCCAAATTAACTACAAAGGACATATGAAGGAAGATGCTATCTGCATCCAGAGAAAGAACTGGTAAATAGAAGTATGTACAGGATGATTTTATATATGTGTATATATATATATGTATGTCTATATATGTGTGTGTGTATATATGTATACATATGTGTATATATATATGTGTGTGTGTGTGTGTGTGTGTGTGTGTGTATAAAATGTGTGGGGTTTGTGTGTCTAATGGAAGCCATCTCTAGGGTTGGGGGAAGGGAAAAAGAAAAACACAGAAATTTAAATGATAACTTTATTACATATTTAAAAGGAATAGCAAGTTGCACATAATAGATTTGCAGTTTCATGTATAATCATGTTTTTTTAAAATTATGTTATGTTGTGGAAATGCTTGTTTTATTTGATAAGTTAAAAATAAAATAAAATAAATTTTAAAAAGTCACAGTTCAAGTGCCATCTTCTGCATGAAACCTTTCCTAATCCTTCCCCCACCCTCACTAGCCCTTTCTTACTTAACTACTTTGCATTTAATGACCTTGTATTTATTTCTATTTGTTCTCTTTCTCTTCATTTAGTATATAATTAGATATGTACTTTCTGTCTCCTCTTTAAAAGTTCCTTGAGAGCAAGAATTGTTTCATTCTTTGTCTTTGCATCCTCAATTTCTCGGACACTGGCTGGAATATTACATGTACTCACTAACTGCTTGTTCACTGATCAACTTGAAATCTTTGGGCAGCATAGAAACAATTGAGAATGGCACCTAATAGCAAGATTAATCAGTTAAAATAGAAAAGTACCAGATGGTAGAGCAAATACATTCCAGGTGAACTCTTCCTGCCCAGCCCTGCACTAGTTTCCTCCTTCCTCCCCTCTCCCCCAGTATCTTGGGTCTCTAGGTCTCCCCAAATAGGGCAAAATCCACAAGTTTCTCCTCACCCCACCTTTTATTGCCATGAAATGATTTGTCTTGAAAATTTGATTTGAGTCCAGTAGCATACTTGTAATCTCTGCTAATGGTGAGGCTGAGGCTGGTGGATCACTTGAGTTCTGAATTTCAGTGGGCCACTCAAAAAGCCAGCTGGGGTATTTGAACTAAGTCTGACACAAATATGGTGAGCTGGTAGGGGCTTGGGATCTCCAGGTCACCTAAGGAGGGGAACACTGGCCCAGCCTGGATATGAAGCAGGCCAAAGGTTCAGTACTGATCAGCAGTAAGATTGGGTCACTGCACTTCCATCCAGCCTGAGTGAATTAGAGAGACTCTATCTCAAAACAAGCAAACCAAGAAAGACTTTATTTTGAGGGGTTTGTGTCACTTGCCTGGGTGTGTTTTGCTTCATCTTAGTCACAAAAGTGGCTAATAATGAATGGTTCTGCCCAGTTAGCCCGTAAAATCAGAGAAACACAAGTGGGTATCAAGGACAACAGTATAGGGCTGAGGACCCAACCTGATATTTATGCAGGCTCTTCAAGGCACCCTGAAGAGTAAGGTTGATGAAGTCAACTTGGAGTCAGAGAATATATGGTTAGGTAACTCCCTTACATTCCCTCTTTTTTTTTTGGCCATGAAGGAAACAACTGATAGTACTAAAGGCACGGCAGGCTATAGGAGTCAGAGAAGATGGAGAAACAAAAGGAAAAGCCATATGGAAGGTCTGTAATGGTCCAGAGCAAGGGTGACAAGTAAACTCTGTCATAACCAGCCCTAAATGATCCCCAATTGCTCATCTCTATAGTGTTTTCTCAGTTATGAATGAACTTTGGAGATTGTTCCTTCTTTCTTCCCTTCTCCTCCATGACCTAATCGACTTTGAGGTGGAGGCAGTATGGTACAGTAAAGAAGGTTCTAGTTTAGGAGTCAAAGGTCATTCATCATCTTGGGCTAGTCAATTAACCTCCTTGGGCCTAAGTTGCCTCATCTAGAAAATTAATGAGGCTAGACTAGATTGCCTTTAAAACTCCATCTAGTTCTAAATCTGTGATCCTATGAATCAGTTAACTTATACTAGCTATCATGGTTGGTTATTGGTGGTTGTCCTTTGTTCTCAAAGAGAGCCAAAATGACGTCTGCCTAAGGCAGATCAGACCAATTTGCGCTTGTGGTACTCTACCACAGGTCAGGCACAAGTAGTCCATGTGAACATTTGGAGTGGGTACTCTAAATTTTCGCATCCTTCCTTCCCTTGGAGCTATTTCAATTCTGTTTTGCTCATAGAGCACAGCACCTTCTCTGATGTGGGCCTACCACACTGAGTGGTCCTGTGCCAGTGTCCAATTGATCAATCCCAAAGTTCTCAAGAGAGACCTTGAGAGGGTCACTTCTGCCCACCATGTGAGTGCTTGCCCTGTATGAGTTCTCCATAAAATAGTCTTTTTTTCTTTTTTTTTTCCTGTATTTTTAAAAAAATTTTTCTAGCAGACAATTTACATAAAATCCCCCTTTAATTTAGTGTGACAACTTCTCACGATAAACTACTTAAAGAGCAGCTTTGGTCAAGAATGGAATGAAACAGCCAATCAAAAAGACATCACTGCTGATTTTTTAAAACCAATACATTCACCAATTATGTTCAAAAAACAAAACCAAAACATCTGCAAGGGATATTTTCTCAGTTTTGACTTGTGGTAGGGTCTTTCCTGTGTTCATGCAAATGCTGGAGCTGCATTCTGTCAAGTGTCTGTCATGCTAGAGAAAGGAAATACAGCTTCACATGATTCGTAGCCCCTGGATAGAAGACTCTAAAGTCTTGAAATCCCAAATTGTCATTGCTCCATCAATGCCAGTGGTACAAAATTTGCGGCAGTCTTGTTTGTCCACTTCATAAATAGACACTTGGGTGATACTGTTCTGGTGTAGCGTGTCTAGAGCAGTGTTGCAATCCTCAGTCATGGCTCTCTTGTCCATGTTGCGGAAGCGTTCCATGGCAGAAATGTTGTGCTGGATGCTTTGTTTTGGAATGTCTAATTTGGAGACGAAGGTCAAGGAGCCACGATCATCATAATTGAACAGCATTGGGCAGCAGTCATGGCCAGCAGCCACCACGCTATTCTCAGAGACAAAAGACACACTCAGGAGTGGGAGGAACTCTGTTTTCAGCTGTGAAACCACCATGTTTTTGGAGGCATCAGCAATTGATACAGTACTGTCATGGCTGACCCAAGCAAGGCAGTTTCCACTGGCAGAGAAACTAACTCCATGTACCCAACCACCACTTCCAGTGCCACCAAACTCTGACATCAGTTGACCAAAAGGCATCTTGGTATCCCATGGAGTAATGCCTGGCTTTTCATCAACTTCTTTAATGTAGGCAGAAAAAACTCTGCATTTGAAATCACAAGATCCAACAGTCAGCAAAACATTGTTGGGGTGCCAGTCCAAACTCAGGACAGTAGAACGAATTGGCTTTTTTATGTGTTTGCTCACTCACCAGTCATTTTCAGACTCAAAGTAGCACACAGAAATCAGTCGAACTCCACTACCTACAGCAAATTTATTCTCCAAGGTAGACCATTTCACAAAGGCGGCTGCTCGGTTAATCCTTAGGATCACCAGGGTTGGTTTCCAGATGCCATCCTACTGACTCCAGACATAGGCATTACGGTCTGCACCACAAGTTACAATTCGATCGCTCTTGGGAGCCCAGTCAATACCTGTGATGTGTCCATTGTGTTCCTTCAGTTCATGGGCTTTCACCCACTGGTTCCCATTCTTCTTGTAAATGTGGACTTCATGATTATTAGGGCTAAGGGCAATCTGAGTACGGTCTCTGTTCCAAGCATGGCAGGTGACTGGCTCTAGTAAAAATTGATGTAAGGGCATTATTCTTAGTGTTTTCAAAAAAGAAAAAGTTGGGATGGGGAGGGTACGGACGGGCCCGGAGTGGAGGATTCGCGGACTCTGGTCAGTCGACGCGAATAAGCTCCAGCGGGCGTCGGGAGAAAGACGGAGGCCGGGAGGGAGCGGCTGACAGGGATCCCAGAAATGAATAGTCTTTTTTTCAAGCATATGTTTTGCATTAAAACAGCGTGACCAGCCCATCAGAGTTGCACTCTCTGAAGCAGAGCCTGAATGCTTGGCAGTTTAGTTTGAGTAAGTTCCTCAGTGTCTGGTACCTTATCCTGCCAGGTGATCTTCAGAATCTTCCTAAGACAATTCAAATGGAAACCATTCAGTATCCTGGCATGGCACTGGGACACTGTCCAGGCTTTACAGGCATACAGCAATGAGGTCAGCACAACAACTCTGGAGACCTTCATTTTGATAGTCAGTCTAATAACTCTTCTTTCCCATACTTTGCTTCAGAGCCTCCCAAACACTAAGCTATCTCTGGCAATGCATGCTTGAACCTTATTATCAATGTGTGCATCCCTGAAAAGTACACAAGCAGGGTAAGTGACCTGACCTTATTCAGAGCATTCAAAACTTCTCCGTTTGCTGCAACCAGTGGTTCCATATATAGATAGAGTAGTGCTAGCTGATGGAGCACCTGTGTTTTCTTGGTGTTAATTGCTAGGCCAAAATTAGCACAAGCAGCAGAGAATTGATCCATATTTTGTTGCATCTCAGCTTCAGAGTCTGCACTGAGTGCACAATCATCTGCAGATGTCAAAACAGAAAGTCATGCACAACACTCCCTCTGTGTTGGTTGTGCCTTGTAGCTTTTTCAAGTAGAAGCATTTACCATCAGTGTGGTAACTGACCTTTATACTGTGTTCATCCTCATTGAAAGCATTTGACAACAACAGCTGAAAACATCATGCTAAAAAGCATGGGAGCAATTGCACAGCCTTGTTTCACTCCAGTGCTGAGTGGGAAGGCACAAGAACATTGTCCTTTATCTAGAACCCTGGGGAAGCATGCCATCAGGAAATTGATGTACAGTGCTGATGGACTTCTCCAGGCAACCAAATTTTGATGTAATTTTCCACAAGCCCTCACCACTAACAGTATCAAAGGTCATGGTCAGATCTACAAAAGTTGTGTATAGATATATAGTACTTCAAAAGGGCAGTAAGGTGACACAGTGGATAAAACACCAGACCTGGAGTCAGGAAGACCTGAGTTCAATGCAGATATAGACACCAGCCGTGTGATCCTAGGCAAGTCACACAACCCTGTTTGCCTCAGTTTTCTCACCTGTAAAATGAGCTGGAGAAGGAAATAGCAAACCATTCTATATCTTTTCCAAGAAAACCTCAAATGGGGTGATGAGCAGTCAGATATGACTGAAACAAATGCACAACAACAACAAAAGTACTTCAAAGTTGGCAAGATTTGGGTAGGGAGAGAGTGAGTTTGGAACTCAAAATCTGTAAAAATGAATGTTAAAAATAAATTTAAAAGTTTTAAAAGTTGGCAAAGTGCTTTAAATATATTATCACATTTGATTTAATAGGGCTGTGTTAAGGTAGGTCTCAGTTCAAAGAAATTGTGTTTGATATCATGCATGTCTGTCTCTGTACTTCTGAGTATTTACTATTTAGTTTGGGAGGCAGTTTGTTAGAGTAGACAAAAGGCTGGGCTTAGAGGCAGAAATTCAGTCCAGTTCAGGTAACTGCTATGATGAAGGAACCGGAGGAAGATCTGGATGTCAATCAAATCTCCGACACTTGCTGGGTGAATTAAGCAAAGAGCCTAATCTTTTCTACCTTTAGGCAGCTTTGTAAATATTAACATCAGGTTGAATTCTTAACTTGAGAAATCACCAGTCTTGCTGTAATGACATTGATTTTGAGCTTCAAAATCTTTTTTGAGCTCCTCCATGGCCTGCAACCAATTCATATTTTTCTCAGAGGCTTTTGACTTTTGGTTTTATTGAAGGACTTTTGGTTTTGTTGTCTTCTGGTTCTATCTTGATCTTCTCTGTCACTAAAAAAAAGATTCTATAGTCTGATCTTTCCTCCTCTGTTTGCTCATCTTGAGCCAGTTACTTGACTTTTGAGCTCTTTACCATGGTAGAACTATGCTTCCAGAGTGGAGAGTACTGTGTCCCAAATTTCTGGGGTTTTGTGCAGCTGTTGTCAAAGCTACTTCTAGGCCCTGCCTCAGAACTGGGAGGAGGACTGCCTCTCCACAGTCACCACAAGCTCTGTCACACCAGTGCTCCTCCTTACCCCAGGACTGCCACCCAAGACTCTGACCCACATCCAAACAGGGCAAAGCAAGAGAATCCTGCCTCAGCACCAGCAAAGAGATTCCTGCAATTGTCCTCTGGTCAGGCACCTGAGCCCCCCACCATCTGTGGGCCTGGAGCTCCAGAAGCAACCACTGCTGCTAACTGCTGCTGCTGCTACTGCTTCAGATACCCCAGGGGGCAGGGGCTCTTCTCTCACCCAGGTCCAACAGAGTTTCCCCACTGACCTTTTGCTTTGTCTTTGGTGTTTGTGGGTTGAGAAGTCTGGAAACTGCCACAGCTGCCAGTGATTCAGTCCCCTGAGGTCTGCTCAAGCCCAATCTGTGCTGGCCCAGCCTGGTGGGACTATGCTTCGTTCTCAGCCTGGTGCGATAGATGCTTCCTATTGTCCTGCCAGGCTGTCTTCAGCTGGAGATGTGTTTCACTCTGTCATTTTGTGGGTTCTGCTGCTCTAAATTGTGTTTTGAGTCATTTTTTATAGGTATTAGAGGTAATTGGGGGTCAAGCTTAAGCAAGTTCCTGCTTTTACTCCACCATTTTGCCTCTGCTCCTCCTGACTCCCTTTATTTGGGAGTTAGACACTGCTCCCTTGGGGCAGTTATATAGGTTGAATGAGATAATATTTGTAAAGCACTCAGCACAATGCCTGGCACCTGGTAGGAGTTTAATACTTCTCCCTTCCCCCATTTCTCTTATAACCTAGCCTCAGTTCAGGCACCCAGAGCAGCAGTTGCATAGGTACTGATGGGAACATTTTCCCCACCCCCAGCATGCCCACTCACTGTCCTTAGATTATCTCCTGGCTCTGGCAGGTGACACTCTGAGGTTGTCTCTGGGGCAGTGAGCAGTAAATAAGGACCTTGCTCCAATCTGAGTTTCTAATTTTGGTTGTAATAGTGAGTCCCACAGGATAAACAGGCATGATCATTTATGATCTGAGTTGTGGATTTCACAGGAAGGGCACTACCATTTCTTCCAGTCCTCCAGTTGCATAATCCGAGTGCCATCCTGACTCCTCAACCCACACATCCAAACAATTGACAAATCTTCTTGCTTCCCCCTCTCCAGCATTGGTTCCTACTCACCCCCTTCTTTCTACTTGCACAACCATCACCCTAATTTAGGTCTTCATCATCTCCCACCTGGAGTCCTAATGGAGTCCTAATTGGCCTCCTTGTCTCCAATCTCTCCCCTTCTCCAGTCCATCATCCCCAAAGCTCCTATAGTGAATGATCTTCCTAACTCAAAGGCCTAAACATGTCACTTCCCTCGCCAAATCAGTAAGCTCCAATGGCTCTCTATTGACTATAAATATGACATCCTCTTTTTAGCATTTAAGTCTTTCATGAGGTGGCACCAACCACCTTTTCCAGGCTTATTTATACACGACTCCCTTTCATGTACACCTTCTTGCTGTTCTTATACAAAAATTTAACTCAACTATCCAAAAAGAAATGTGAAATTAAGGTATGACACCATCCTTTAAACAGAACTATGAAGAAAAGGAGGAGTGGATTCATATGGAAAACTCTGGTGAGCAGAAATCAAGAACAACAGACTTTCGTTTTTGTATTATAGGAGGCAAGTATCTATATGCAGAGAAACACAACTCTTGCTGAAAAGCTGTTAGATTTACTGACTGTTATGACTTATTATTTAGCGGTTATATTGTGTATTTTTCAATAAAAATGTATTTCTAAAAAGAAAATTCTCTTGCTTGATTAGTGTGGTTCATTGGATAGAGCACCAGTCCTGCAGTCAGGAAGATTCAAGTTTAAATCCAGCTTCAAACACTTACTAGCTGTGTGGCCCTGGGGAAGTCACTTAACAATTGTCTGCTTCAGTTTCCTCATCTATAAAATGAAGAAAATAATAGCATCTCCCTCTCAGGGTGTTGTGGGGATCAGAGGAGATAATGTCTATGAAAGTGCTTTGCAAATCTTAAAGTATTATATAAATGCTCACTAGAATTATTCATTGTTGTTTAGTTGTTTTCAGTGCTTTGACCCCTAATAACACCTTTTAGGGTTTTCTTGACAAAGTTACCAGAGTGGTTTGCCATTTCCTTCTCTAGTTCATTTTACAGATGAGGAAACTGAGGCAAACAGCTTTAAGTGTCTTTAAGCCCAGGGTCACACAACTAATAAGTATCTGAGGCCAGATTGAAATTCAGGTCCTCCTGACTCCAGGCCAAGCACCCTTATCTACTGTGCCACCTAGTTGCCCTTGAGTTATTAATTACCATCAAATAATTATTATTTGTAAGTCTTCCTTAACCCCCACACTATGTGCATGAATTTTTCCAAAAAGAGTAATCATTATCATATTGCTTTGAAATAATTATTAATGTTATTACAGCATTATTTTTGAATAACATTTTAGTGAGCACACAAAGACTTTGGTATTTTCAAATAAATACAATTTTAAAAATTTAAATGATTATTTATAACATCAATTTTATCTCTTTAAAATTTTTTTTGTGTATGTTCTATATGTAACATAAATATCTGTATGTATTATAGAGGGTCCCAAAAGTCTTAGTGCAGTTTTAAGCTGTTAAGTCTTTTGAGACACCCTGTAAATTAATTTAGTTGTGCATGTGTATATCTGTATATATGGGTACATATACTTATATATATATATATACATAGGCATCTGGGTGGCTCACTGGGTTGAGTACTGGATTTGAAATCAGGAATTGAGTTGAAATTCATCCTCAGACACTTACTGTTAGTTGTGTGACCCTGGGCAAGTCACATAACCCTGTTTGCCTCTCATTTGTAAATGAGTTGGAGAACCCCAAAATGGGGCCATGAAGAATTAGATGTGACTGAAGAAACTGAACAATAAAGCACATGTGTGTAGCTATCACTACTTTCTAATCTGATCCAATGGCTACATGTTCTCATTCTTTGGTTTATTTTTATTCTTTTAATTTTCTTTGAGATTCTAGACCAGGGGTCTGGACCCTGTGGCCTCAAGGCCACATGTGGCCCTCTAGGTCCCCAAGTGTGGCCCTTTGAATCCAAACTTCACAGAATAAATCCCCTTAATAGAAGGATTTGTTCTGTAAAACTTGGACCCAGTCAAAAGGCTGTACTTAAGGATACATGTGGCCTCAAGGCCACAGGTTCCACACCCCTAGACCTTTAGTTCTTTTTTTTTTTTTTTGGGCAATTGGGGTTAAGTAACTTGCCCAAGGTCACACGGCTAGGTTTTTGTTTGTGTGTGCATTATGTCTGAGGCCAGATCCGAACTCAGGTCCTTCTGACTCCAGGGCTGATGCTCTACTCACTGCGCCACCTAGCCACCCCAGACCTTTAGTTCTTACAAATGAATTTTGATTAATTGTTCAATTTTTTAAAACTGGGTATATGACTCAAAAAAATTAGTAGCTACCACCACTCAAGATAATTGAACTTGAATTCGTCAATTCAAGAGAATTGACTCCTTAGTGGCATCTCTGTACCTCTTACATCAACTTTATTCCTCTTGTTTCAGCTCCTTCAGAATGAGCTATATTGTCCAGTCTGCAAATTTTCTGTTTTCTGCACTCCAAGCCCCAACCCCTATCCTGCAATTATCGTCAAAGAATAAAAAATGTGTTTCATAAACAGTTGGCCTCCATGGCCTCAGTATGGCCCTGGAGTTTGTACAACCTGTAATATGAATATGACTCACTCTTTAATGCAGCTCCTTAATTTATTATGTCCAAGGGAATCATGCTGGGACAAACTATTGTCACTAAATCAGAAAGAAACAAGAGGCTGCCTGCTGAAACACAAAGCAGCCATATAAAACATGTACTCACTCAGTGGCAGGCCTGATGGATGCTGGCAGGCTGCTGTGGGTAGCAATTTATCTCTGCCACCCATGGGCTAATTGTATATTTGATGAAAAATAGTAATTTCTGTGGTTTGATGACTGATACAGGTTTGGAAAGATGTCCTTGCTCCTTAGTCCCCAGAAGACCAATAGCAGTGCCCAGAGATGTGAACATATGCCTTAGAGTAAGCTCTCAAACCATCTGTGCTGTTTAGAAAGTCTTGGCATCCTGCTAAGGTACTTTAACTTCTAATATGGTAAATATAGATAGATAGAAACCATATAAACAAAAGTTCTTTTTTTTATAGGTAATATTTTATTTTCCCCCAATTACAGATAAGAACAATTTTCAACATTCATTTTTTAAAATGTTGAGTTCCAAATTCTCTCCCTCCCTCCCTCCCTGAGATAGTAAGCAATTTGATATAGATTATACATGTTCAATTACACAAAACATATTTCCATATTAGTCATGGTTAATCAAAAGTTCTTAATTTTTAAGAGTATGAAATTGTCCCGAGATCATAAAAATCAGAGAATGAGTGCTTGGTGTCACACTGCCTCTCAGAGATGTCTCCAGTGCCTAATAATGCCCAGTTGTATGAGATTGGTGCAAAACAAAGCACCGTGTAAAATGAGTTGTTTCCTCGCATCAGCAGTTTGGGAATGTTGCCATCTGGCTGCCAAACCATTTATTTGTCCAGAAAGGGAGACTCTTGAGTTGATGGACAGAGCATTCCACTTCAGAATGTCTGGAGAAACTTGACTCTAAGAACTCTGCCTTCATCAACTCCTATCATTAGTTTCTTTCAGCAACTTTCAATTCATGCTTCCTCAGTGACCCTGGAATTCCCACTTGATCACCCCTCTAGAGCCTACTCCCATTTCAGGATTTGGCAATCCCTGACCTGTGCTAGCTGCCTCGCCAGTCTCCACTGCTTCTCATTTGCAGGGAGTCCTTTGGAGGTGGGAGGGTTGGGAGGAAGGTAGTAACCATTACTAGTACTACACCTTTAATTAAATGGTCCCAGGAGCCTAGCAACCTTATTAATAGCTTCCCCAAGTTCAGATTACCAGGGCCCAGCTTCCACATTAGATGCCTATTGCAGATGAGCTGACAATATAGCTAAAGACACTCAAAATGCACACACAAATTAGATCTAGGAATCCTTAGAGAGAGTGTCAAAAGGAATGCAAGTATCTGTCATGGAGCTAATATCACTGAAGGGCCAAAGAGTTAAAAAGAGCTAATAGGAGACTTAAATGAACCGTCCTCCTAGCCCTAGTAAAGTCAGGAAGTTAAAATGCCCAGAGAAACAGTAGTTGGAAGTTCAAGGGTTCAAGTCTTCCAGGAGGAACTTGGCTGGTACAAAGATTAGGTGACTGTGCCCAAAGAATCCCCAAATTCCATGGAGCTCAGGTTAGAGCTTCTCTTGACACCCAGACAATGATAAAAGAATAGGAAATAGACCATGAAATCAATGCAAAGCCCCCTTTTAGGAATGGTTCTACCCTGACTAGAATTTTCATGTTATGCCTTTCCATTGCTAAGCATCCTACTTTTAAAAGTATTTGCCTCCTACTTATAAGTGTAATGGGGGTCAGAAACATGTTCAGATTCCCTGAGATGTTCTTTCCTAAGGTAGGAGCTGCCTCTGGGAGAATTATAGTAACATGTAGAAGGAAGACAGACTGGACCATGTGTAGACATTCTGTAACTGGTTTTGATCAACTAAAAATGTGTTGAAGAAGAGGTTCTTTGATTGATTGTAGAGGCATTTACAAAGTCCTGCCAGCTTTGGTTGTGGTCTCTGCCTCATTGACTTCTGTAGGACATTGGTGAGTCATCTGGGGGAGTGAGTGTTAGTCTCCAAATCTCGGGAATTTCAAAAGTTTGGGAGAACAAGTCACAGGAAGCTGGAAGTTGGTGCCAGCCTAGGTTTATCCTCTAATGTAGCATTAATGTCTCATGAAGAAAGCAGTAATCTTCAGGAGTAATACTCAGGACTCCCTCCCAGCAGAAAGATTCAGCCGGCAGTCCTGCCTACTCCCCTAGAGACGAGGGTGGTATGGGGGAAATATGTCCCAGAGTGTGTGTGAGAAATGTTTGTGTTTATTCTTGCTATATCTTTGAAGTAAATATTCCTACTTAAAAACTATCTGTCATTAAATGGTTAATTAGAATTAGAAGTGTTAGTTACTGGCTCCCTAACTATGGGAAGAGGGGTAGCCAGTGGGGCTGGATCTGATTCCAGAGAAAAGAGCCGACCCACAGCCCCCCTCTGAGTACCTGAGAACCCTGAGGGGGAAAGAAAACAATTCTACCCCCAAGAAAGGGAGGCCACTGTCAACAATGGTACTTGACAGCTAGGTGATACAGTGAATGCACTCATCTAGGGGTGGACTTGGAATTAGTAAATTGTTGTTCAGTCGTTTTTCAGTCACATACAACTCTTCATGATCCCATTTGGGGTATTCTTGGTAGAGATACTGGGGTAGTTTTCCATTTCCTTCTCTAACTCATTGTACAAATGTGGAACTGAGGCAAACAGGGTTAAGTGACTTGCCCAAGATCAAACAGCTAGTGTCTAAGGTCAGATCTGAACTTGGGAAGAGGAGTCTTCCTGATTCCAGGACCAGCACTCTAGCCACTGTATCACCTAGCTGCCCCTGGAATTAGAAAAACCTGAGTTCAAATCCTGCCTCAGTTACTAGTTGTGTGGTCCTGGGCAAACCACTCAATCTCTGCCTTCCTGTTTCCTCTTTAGTAACATGGGGATAACAATAATGCCTACTACATAGGGTTGTGGTGAGGATCTAATGAGATGAACTCCTAAAGTGCTTTGTAGACCTTCAAGCACTATGTAAATTATTATTATTAACTTAATGCTTCTTGGTTGGAAGTTACCGGTTGATTAGAAGGGTTAATGGTGAGGTGAGATGAGAAGAAAACAGAAGGAGAGGGAAAAATGGGTGTGAGAGAAGGCTTGTCACTTCTTATTTCCATAACACAGCCATGCAAACAAGGATAAAACACATACCAGCCCAGCAACTTTTTTTTTAAACCAGGCCATGAAGCAGTAGGTAGTTTTAAAAAAGGAAATCAATATTCTTTACCACTTGCCTGGCATGAAAAGATTTTTTGCCCCAGGCTTATGGCTCTTTGGAAAGCTGCAAATGCAAGCCTTAAAATGAACCAGGACACATGCATTTCTCTAAACCTCTATCAGTCTTTTTCTCTCTGTCAGCTCTCTCTGAGCTCTACAGCCCATGGTATATCAAGAGATAGGAGGTGGCAGGCCTGGGAGCAAGGAAGGATAAATCAATGTCAAATTGGAAACTCTGGCAGCTTTATAGCCCTCTCAGGGCTCCAGCACGGGCTGGGATGAAGGAGGCACATATTACACAAGGTTTGGGCTTGGGGGAGATGGCTGGATGAGTGTTGATACTAGTGTAGAATTTATGTGTTCTGCTTTGAGGGGTGGAGAGGGAGAAAATGCTCAATAAATATATAAATGTTCTTCTCTGGCTAGGCAAGTCCCACAACCTTGGGAGCCATGAGGAAGACCCTAGACTATTCCTTTAGCAAATATCCTGTTTTTTTCTAATTTGGGTCAATTGTCCACTTTTTTGTTACTGGTGACTACCCAGATCAGAGCCACCCCGAGAAAGCTGTGCCAAGCAACAACTTCCTCAGCATCCCCTCTAGAAAACAATGGATCTTTTCACCCTGGTAATTCCAAACATTTTCATTTTTTAAAAATGTCTGTTTTAATCAATTTTGTTTCAATATATCCCTAGTGTACTCCCAAATGAATTCCCTACACTGTACAATCCCAGAAAACAGTTAAGTAAGCTGACCTAAAAACTATACAAACTCATGCTTGCATAGTTTTCCATTTGTTCAAAGACAGGACAGTCATATGCTTTGTAAGTTAGTTAAGTACTAACCAACTTACAGGCTAGTGTTATCTATTTAAATTTTGCTGCCATAGTTGTCTTTACATAGTTGTAGTTATGAATATATTTTAAAAATTCTGCTTTGTTCACTATGCAACACTTCATCTATATCGATCGGGTGAATGAAGTTTGACTGTGACCTTTGAAAGGGTGTTGTCTCAGACAAACTGAGACCTGGGAGATACCTTAATTTAGAAAGGCCATGGTCATTCATTGCATCTTGGGCCATAGACAATCATCTTGATTTATGTCTTGCTCTTGGACTTCTATGACTCTGAAAGGGACAGTGAAGTTGACAACTCTGTGCAGCTCTGCCTTACTTAAATCCAATTCACTTGCAAGTCAAGACATCACCCTGTGATGTCATTGGTCCTCTTCCAGCAAAACAACTCACAGCAACTCAGTGCTTATCCCACACATTCTATTTCTTGTAACATTCAAGTATGTAAGTTGGCCAATAAGAGAATTGCTTTCAGGCATTACACACACACACACACACACACACACACACACAGAGTTAGACATTTCATCTCCCCACATACAGTGTCTCCACCTCTTCTTCCCCCCCCCTAGTCATTGATTAGGAGCTGGAGCTCAATAGATCTGAAGCTAGCTATAATCTCCAGAGACAGATAAACTGGAATTTGGAATGGCTGGCCAGGAATTCTGGACTGAGGATTTATTGGAGAGAGAAAGAAAAAGGAAGGAAGGGAGGAATGAAGGAAGGGAGAGAAAGGGGAAAGGAGGAGAAAAAAGAGGAAGATTGAGAGGATGGGGGGAAATGCAAGGAAGGAGGAGGAAGAAAGTAAAGAAGAGAAAGAGAGACAGAGAAACAGAATAAACCCAGATGGGAAAGCACTTGTCTTTTTTCTTTTAAACATATTTCTGCATTATTCATATTGTGAAAGAAGAATCAGAACAAAAGGGGAAAACTACGAGAAAGAAAAAAACAAAACAAACAAAAACCAGAAAATGTGAAAATAGTATACTTCCATCTGCATTCAGACTCCATAATTCTTTCTTTGGATGTGGATACCATTTTCCATCATGAGACTTTTGGAATTGCCTTAGATCATTGTATTGCTGAGAAGAGCTAAGTCTATCAAAGTTGATCATCACACAATGTTGCTGTTACTGTGTACAATGTTCTTCTGGTTCTGCTTACTTCACTCAGCATCAGTTCATGTAAGTCTTTCCAGGTTTTTCTGAAGTTCATCTTATCGTTTTCTTATGGAACAATAGTATTCCATTACATTCATATATCACAACTTTTTCAGTCATTCCCCAATTGATGGGCTTCCCCTCAACTTCCAATTCCTGGCCACCACAAAAAGAGCTGCTAGAAATATTTTTGTACATGTGGATCCTTTTTTGTGATCTCTTTGGGATATAGACCTAGTAGTGATATTGTTGGATCAAAGGGTATGCACAATTTTATAGCCCTTTGGCCATAGTTCCAAATTGCTCTGGTCCAAATGGTTGGATCAATTCATAACTCCACCAACAATGCATTAGTCTTCCAATTTTCCCATATCTTCAAAATTCATCATTTTCCTTTTACTAGCCAATCTGATAGGTGTGAGGTGGTACCTCATAGTTGTTTTAATTTTCATTTCTCTAATTAATGGTGATTTAGAGCATTTTTCTGTATGACTATAGATAGCTTTAATTTCTTCATCTGAAAACTGCCTGTTCATATCCTTTGACCATTTGTCAACTGGGGAATGACTACAACTCTTATAAATTTAACTCAGTATGTCATTAATGATACTTGTGGCTGCTCTGGAGGTGTAAGACCAACAACACCAGCACACAGAGAGGCTGTTAGCACAGGTTCTTTGATTTGCTTTTTTTAAAGGAAAGACAGCTTCAACCCTCTTACTTTAATTAAACAATACAGACAGATAAGTAGAAAAAAAGTGAGTATCTAAGAAAGAATCTAATAGACAGGGCTCCAACTATCTAAACAAAGTAATAGATACATAATCATGAGGGCAGAGAGCACCAACATCTGGGTTCACAAAGTGGGGGGGATGGGGGAAGCCTTAACAAGAGCTACTTAGAGTCTCATCTGGTCAAATCACAAAGACCTCAGGTGAATATTCTTTGGGGCTCATGAGTGAGCCCCAAAACAAAATACCGACCTCCCAGAATATATATATGTATATATATATATAGTTTTGACTAATAGGCTCAGAGTCAGAAGGATCACAACCCATGTGACTCAGTGCCTGATTGGCTCAGTCCCAAAAGGTATGAAAGCCTTCCTGCAAGCAAGCATCCCTATAAGCAAGCTTCCCTCTAAGTAAGTTCTTCCCCAAGGCAATATAAATCTCCCTGAATATGGGCTCTATGTGACTCAGGATGTATTACAGCTGTGAACTGGGCCAGAACTTAAAGCAGCAAGACATCCATGACTGAAATACCTTTGTACCTTTAGACCTGAGGACACAGCCCCTGTTCCAAGGGAAAAAGGGGACACATAAGGTCACGTACGGAAGACATTCATATTTCATTAACCTTACGCTCAGTTTTCTATATATTTTAGTAATGAGGTGTTTATCAGAAACACAGTCAGTAAAAATTATTTCCCAGCTTTCTGCTTTCCTTCTAATCTTGATTACATTGGCTTTGTCTGAAAACTTTTTAATTAAATGTAATCAAAGTTATCCATTTTACATTTCATTATGTTTTTTCTCTCTTGTTTGGTCACCAATTCTTCCCTTTTCCATAGCTCTAACAGGCAAACTATTCCTTGTTCTCCTAATTTTCTTATAGCATCACCCTTTATGTTTAGATCATGTACCCATTTTGACCTTATCTTGGTATATGGTGTAAAATAGTGGTCTATGCCTAGTTTCTGCCATACTAATTTCCAGTTTTCTGAGCAATTTTTGTCAAATAGTGAGTTCTTATCCCAGAAGCTGGAGGCTTTGGGTTTATCAAACAGTAGATTACCTAGTTATTAACTACTTGGAAAGCACTTATCTTAAAACACTACATGAGCATTAATATCCTTTCAACATAGCATAGCCTGGATTTCCTGCTGATATGATTGCTCAGCTCCCACACATCTACTTTAGAAAAATCCCTAAAGTCCACACCAGACCAAATAATCATCAAGAAATTCAATAGAAAACTATAGCAAGTGACTTCTTTATCTCTAGACACCCATGGACAAAAGGAAAGGGAGCTCCTCCAGCATAGCAAATCCCAGTGGGACCAGAAACAGGATACCTGTGTCCAAAGGCAGAAGAGTATAGAAATGCCTTGAGAAAGTCCCAGTATGGAGACATGGGAAGCTTTGGCCAATGAGGAGTGGTAATACAGGCCCACTAACCTGTATTAGTTATAGCTTAGTAACTGTGAATTAGTCCAACCATTTTAAATATTATTTGGCATTATGGCACATACTATTCCATTGCATTTCTGTGCCACAATTTGTTTAAATCACTCCCCAATTGGGCACACAATTTGTTTCCCATAATTTGCTGTTATGAATAACACAGCTATAAATATTTTTGTTCAGACAACTCTTTTTGTTTCTTATCATCAAATCAACAACCTCCTTTGGACGTCAAACTAATAATGACATCACTGGGTCAAAGACAGCTATTAGCAATTTTATAATTTTTCTTTCATAATGCCAAATAATATTACAAAATAGCTGGACCAATTCACAGTTCCATCAGCAGGAAACTAGTTGGCTTGTGTCACCACAATCTTACCAAATCCAGCTTTTACTACCCTTGCCAATTTGATGAATGTGAAGAATCAGTTGAGATTTGTTTTAATGCATTTGATTATTAGTGATCTTGAACATTTTATTAGATGGTTGATAGGTTTTATTTCTTCTGTTAAGAACTGTTTCCCAAATATCTTCAACTAATGGCCTTTTTAGGCATCTCACAAAATTTCAAGATGATCTTCCATTCAGTTAACCCAGTTATCCTTCTCTTGTCAGTATCAGCATCACCATCAGAAAGCACATATTAAACAGTGATCTGACCAGGACATTGTGCTAGATGACATTTTCCCCAAATCTTTATAGATTATTTCTGCTCTTAGAAGTTTATAGCATTTAGGGTGGTAGATAAACACTTCAATAGATGAATCAACAGTAAAGCATTTATATTGGGACAACTGTTTATCCATTTTCTCCTAAATCCTACTGTTTATTTATTGTTCAAATGGAATTTGTTGAGCTTGGTTATATAATTATGCCACTATTATATAAATTTGTTGTTGTTTAATAATTTTTAGTCATGTCTGACTCTTGGTGACATGATTTGGGGTTTTCTTGGCAAAGATCCTGGAGCAGTTTGCCATTTCCTTCTCCAGCTCATGGTACAGATGAAGAAACAGAGGTTAAATGACTTGCCCAGGATCACACAGCTGGTGTCTCAGACTGGATTTGAACTCAAGAAGGTGATTTTTCCTAACTCCAGGCCCAGCATTCTATTTACTCTGTTACCTAGTTGCCTAATTATACATATATACACAGAATAACAGTTCTCTCATCTAGAAGTCCCTTATCATCACAGCATTCAGTGCCTTAAATCAGTGGTTCTCAAAGTGTGGTCCAGAAATCCCTGGGGGTACCTGAGACTCTTTTAGGGAGTCCTTAAAGTAAAAAAAATAATTTTTGTAATAATACAAAGACACTACTTGCCTATTAAAATACTCCTCTCTTATCCAACTACATATCTGTATAAGAGCAGACTTTCTTCATATGCTTCAAGCAAAATGACATATCCCAACAGATTGAATGTAGAATTAGATACAAGAATCCAACAGTCTTCTATTAAAGCAAGACATTAAAGAGATTTGCAAAAATATGTACAATAATGCTACTCTTTTTAAAATTTTGAAACAAATAGTTATTTTTTCATAAAAAGTATGTCATTCCATTGTTATGTAATGGATTTATTCTTTTTTTCAATGAAATAACAAATATTTTAAAATTTTATCAGTGTTGATTTCTAGTACAGTAAATAGCTATACATATAACCCAGATAAACAAAAGCGCTTTGGGGTCCTCCATGATCTTTAAGAGTGTAAAGGAGGGGTGGAGCCAAGATGGCGGAGTAGAAACAGCTCATCCAAGCCACTCTGCCCCAGATTCCCCCCAAACTATGTAAAAGGGGACTCTGAACAACTTCTGGAGCCCCAGCACCCACAGAATGACACAGAGAAGCTAACCTCCTGCTGAGGACAGCCCAGCAGCCCTGCAGGAAGGACCAGCGCAGTGGTCTGGGACCTGGCAGCGCGCAATGCGCAGAGCGCAGGAAGCAGAGCCGAGCGGAGCCCAGGTCCGCGTGAGCCGAGGTTTTAGCCCCAGGGTGGCAGGGCCAGCAGCCGGCTGGAGGAACCCCAGAACAACAGCAGCCGTGGCGACTCCAGAATTATCAACATAGACATGCCTAGGACAAAGTAAGAGGTTAGTGTCCTATGGACTTTGGGACCTGTATTTGGGGGAATGCCTCGGCTCCCTCCCCTGGGGGCTAGAAGCCGCTGAGGAGACATGCCATTTTGTAGTTTTCAGAGGCAGCTCCAGCTCCCGGCCTGCAATTAATTGTAGGGAGATCCAGCGATCAGTCTTGGGGGGGTAATCGCTCTTGCTTTAACCTCCCTGGATCTGGATTGTGATCTAGGGTGGAAGTCGTGGGTGGGTTTACAGCTTGCCAGAAACGGAAGTTGCCCCCCACACGTTCGGGACGAAAATTCCTCTATCTGGCCTTAAAGCCATAATGTGGCAACAAGCCCAAAAGTCAAGTAATTAAGTGGCAACATGCCAAGGCAAAGGAAACAGAAAAATGCAACCTAGACTCCTATTTTGGGGGCATAGAGCGGGAAAAGGACTGTGAGGTCAGAAGTCCTGCTCCAAAAGCCCCAGGGGAAAACATGAGTGGGTTGCAGGCCATAGAGGACCTTAAGAAGGACTTTAAAAATCAAATAAGAGAAGTGGAGGAAAAAATTGGAAAGAGAAATGAGAAGGATGCAGGAAAAGTATGAAATGAGGGTCAACAGCCTGACTGAGGAAAACAACACCTTAAAAAATAGACTAGCTCAAATGGCAAAGGAGGCCCAAAGGGCAATGAGGAGAAGAATGCCTTAAAAAGTCGAATTTGCCAGATGGAAAAAGAATCTCAAAAGTTCACTGAGGAGATTCATTCCTTCAGAGTTAGACTGGAGCAAATGGAAGCTAGTGACTTTATGAGAAATCAAGATGCTGTTAAGCAGATCCAAACAAACGAAAGATTAGAAGGCAATGTGAAATATCTCATAGGAAAAACCACTGACCTAGAGAATAGATCCAGGAGAGACAATTTAAAAATTATTGGACTACCTGAAAGCCATGATCAAGGAAAGAACCTAGAAATCACCCTTCAAGAAATTCTCAAGGAAAACTGCCTGATGTTTTAGATCCAGAGGGCAAAATAGAGGTTGAAAGAATCCACAGATCACCTCCTGAAAAAGATCCCAAAAAGAAAACTCCCAGGAATATTATAGCCAGGTTCCAGAATCCCCAGATCAAGGAGAAAATACTCCCAGCAGCCAGGAAGAAACAATTTCAATATTGTGGAAACACAATCAGAATAGCCCAGGACCTGGCAGCTTCTACACTGAGGGATCAAAGGGCATGGATATGATATTCCAGAGGGCAAAAGAACTGGGAATGAACCCAAGGGTCACCTACCTAGCAAAACTGAGTATTTTGTTTCAGGGGAAAATATGGTCATTCAGTGGAATAGAGGACTTTCAAGCATTCTTGAGGAAAAACCAGAATTGAATAGAAAATTTGACATCCAGACACAAGAAGCAAGAGATGCCTGAGAAGGTAATCAGGGAAAAGAAACCAAAAGGAACTTATCAAAGTTGAACTATTTACATTCCTATATGGAAAAGCAATATCTGTGACTGATGATATCTTTCTCACTATGAAAATAATGGAAGAAGGGGGTGTGGTCATATGAATACATATGTGAATGTGTGTGTATATGGTTACAGTTATATATGGATAGAGGGCATAGGTTGAATTTGTTGGGAAGGAGAATACTCAAGGGATGAAATTATGAGGTGAGAGAGGAAAGTGGCAAGAGGAGATGGGGAGAGACATGGTAGGGTAAACTATCTCATGTAGGGGAAGTGGTTGCAAGGGAGGGGGAGAATAGGAAGGCTAAAAAGGCAAAACCACATTCTCATTGAATTTGGTTCAGGGAGAGAATGACATACATACTAAATGGGATATCTCAACCTGCAGCAGAATAGGGGGAAGGGGGATGAGAGGAGGGATGATGGATGGGAGGGCATCCTTGGGGGGAGGGGAGGTTGGAAGTACCCACTATAGAAGAGGGACAGGATCATGTAGGGAATGGACCAGGTGGAGGGTGGGATGAGTGGGAGGGAATTATAAGCAGCCTTGTACAATATATCTACTATGATAATGTTTTGCATAGCTAGACATGTACAACATATACTGAATTACTTATCTCCCCAGAGGGAATGGGTGACAAAGGAGGAAGGAAATGGATCTGAAATACGAGGTCTTAAGATTAAATGTTTCAAATATATATAAATACTATTATTAATACTCTTTTGCTTATAATTGGGAGATAAGATGTGCAGGCATTGGGACACAAAGATTCACCTTCCTCTAATGGAAAAGTCGAAGGGGGTATGGGAGAAGGTATGGGAGAGAGCAGATTGGAGGAAGCGATATCTTGTGGGACTGCTATTCTGGGAGGCTGGGTAGGGGAATAACGGGGGGGAAATGATTGTAACTCAAAATCTGGCGGAAATGAATGATGTAAAACAGAAGTTAATAAAGCATTTGTTTAAAAAAAAAAAGAGTGTAAAGGAGTCCCAAGACCAAATAATTTGAGAACCAGTGCCTTAGATCATTTGGCATCTCCCCCAAAGAATTCTGCTTATGAAACAAAACGGGAAGAGGTCAGATACCTATGATGCAGGTGTCCCAACTGGGAGGAATCTGATCTTAGGGTCTTTTTTATCACTGCTTCCCCCAGATTGGGCATATGTTAGGTCTAACTTGTCAGCAACTAGGTCACATGTCCCAGGCTTACACCCATACCATGATGTCTAGGCAGAGAAAGGAGCTCCATGGTCAGGCTTAAGGGTCACCCTTCCTTGCACCCAAGCTCTCTCATCTTCACCTGAGTACACCCTGAAAGTGATTTGACTCACTCAAATCAATCCAAACTGGACAATCATCACAACCACCCTCTTTCTCTGAACACTTCTCCTATCCACATTCCACAAGTTCCACATTCAAATTAGCCTACTCTGATTCTTACTGTCTAAGGTTGGACATTAGAACATTAGACATTAGAACCCCAGAAACCCCTTTTACTATAATTGCGTACTCACCTTCCAAACCATTATACTTGTAGAAGTCAGTTAATAAATATTTATTAAGTTTTTAAGTGCCACAATAGGTATGATAAATTCTGGGGATATAAAGAAAGAAGAAAACAATTCCTGCCCTCAAAGAGCTTACATTCTAGTGGGGGAGACAACATGTAAATAACTAGGTAAATACAAGAGATACACAGAGTAGAAAAATAATAAGGAAAATGAAATTGATGGGGTACAGGCTCTAGAAAACCCCACTTTGAAATCTCCTTGGGTGTCCAATTCTCTGTTACTCTTAACCTAACCTAGCCCTTAATTATCTGCTATCTCATTATATCTTTGGCTACTTCTCACCCTTAATCCTGTTTTGGTTCCTGGCCTCGGACCTCTAGTCACCCCAGCCTACTGGCCTCTCCCATCAAGATCCTCCCTAGATCCCTTCTCTAGCCACCCCAGACTACTTGGCCACTCCTAGATCCCTCCCACAGTCTTTCTGTATACAAGATCCATCTTTTTTTTATGTTTTATTGATATTTTACATAAGATCCATCTTGTTTCCATGAAGGGTTTCAGAGTCAATCTGACCTGCTTGTCAAGAGTCACAAATACTGAGAATCCTTAAGAGTCTGCCCAATATGGTGAATTTTTAATAAACTTTATTTTTCTTTGATTGAAAGAAAGCTTTGGTTGAATTCATTCTGGCAGTACCTGTGTGTCGCTATTTTGGGGTCCCACCACCCCTAAACCTCAACAAAATCATGATCAGCTTGCAATGTGGGGGATGGGTGGAGATGAAGGCTTGTAAAAGGCCTCTGGCAGAAGGAAGCACTCGAAAATTGATTTTCCAAACCATTAATTAATATGTACTCACCTAGGGCCTACTTGCTAATATTCAGAAATATCACTTCCTTTCTTTTGTCTTAGCTATCTGCTATACTCTTGTAGGGAGCATTAAGCTGGTCTGCCCACTTTAAAGTTTAAACTACTTGGAGACAGGAGTTGCTTTTGCATTTTCTTGTTTGAAGCATCGAGGAGGAATGACTTGGAGAAAAGAAAACCTAAGGGAAAATCCTCCTCTCGATGCTAATTAGCTGTGTGACCCTAGACAAATAAGTTACCTTTTTTTTAGCCTCAGTATCTTCATCTGGGAAAATGGGGATAATAATAACAAACAAAAGCTTACATATATAAAGTGCCAGCTATATAAATACTGTTGTTATTATTATTTCTAGATTTTAGCACAGCACCTGGCATAGAGTGAGTGCTAAATAAATGCTTGTTGACTTTCTGACTCTCATTTCTCTGTGAGGCACTGGGAATACATTATGCTAATTAAGTAAAACAATCTGGGTTTAATATACTTATCCATCTTTCAAGGCCCAGTTTCACTTTCTCTAGGAAGCCTTCCCCGGAAAGTTCTGATTTGCCCTTCTTCAGATTTCTTCTGTTCCTA
The DNA here is from genome assembly GCA_011680675.1 of Gymnobelideus leadbeateri. NCBI lineage: Eukaryota > Metazoa > Chordata > Mammalia > Diprotodontia > Petauridae > Gymnobelideus > Gymnobelideus leadbeateri. Next base: position 1,027,816 of record WOXC01008165.1, on the reverse strand, counting down.
TAGTCTGTAGTACACAATTAATACTTTATTATGAGCTGTTTTGTGTTTTAATTGCCCCTACTGAACAGTTCAGCTGTTAGTTCATCCTATTACAAAATCATGTTCCCTTATGCAGCAATTATTTCTTGTCTATGTTTGTTTTTCCTAAATAGAATATAAACTTCCTGAGAGCAGGAATTGCATATAACACTTTGGTGCCATGATGGAAAACAGAGAACAGACCCTAACTAAATAATAGTTAATTACTGCTAAACTGTGTCCTTGTTTACTCTTTTGCTCTCAAGGCCGTTTTTTTCTTGAGTATCCTTCTGATGTGATCCTAGACACTATTTAAATAAAGCAAATAAACCTTTGGGTTGAGTCTACAAGGGCACAATCTGATCTCTTACTGATATTCACTAGGTGACAGCTGGGTCAAGAAATTCAATTCCACTTGTTTTTATTTTTATTTACTTTAAAATTTTGAATAATATTTTATTTTTCCCCAATTACATGTTAAACACAATTTTACATTAATTTTTTAAAATTTTGAGTTCTAACTTCTTTTTCCCTCTCTGCCCTCTACCTTCCCTGAAACAGTAAGCAATTTGATAGAGGTTATACATATGCAATTGTTGAGGTCTAGGGGTGCTGGGAATCCCGAAATTCAAGGGCAAATGACACTGGTCCTGCCTCAGATGAATTCAACCCTAGCCTTCTTTCAGTCAGAGACAAGGTTTATTAGAACACTGGTTGGGGTGGATGAGATTTTAAGAATCCAAGCTTTTGGCCAGATTCTCAAGGAATCTGAGAGATCTAATGGGGGCAAGGTGGACACTTATATACAGTGGTCAAGAAGTGGGTCTAAATGGAATCAAGGAGTGGTCATCTAGGGTGGGGCCAGGTGCAGACCATAAGGGCCACAATGAAAGGGCAGTTAAATGGATTATACTTGAAATTAACCTCAGGTGAACACCAGGGCCATGTGGAAGAGCTCAGGGGAAGTTGGGGTAGGGCAGAGGGTTTCCAGGGTCCGTAGCCCATCACAATCATGCAAAACATATTTCCATATTAGTTATGTTATGAAAGAAAACAAGAAAATGCAGCCCCCACCCTCCACTCCTTCAAAAAACATGAAAAAATAAAGTGAAAAATAGTATGCTTTGATCTGCATTCAGACTCCATCAGTTCTCTCTCTGGAGGTGGATAGCATTTTTCATCCTGAGTCCTTTGGAATTGTCTCAGATCATTGTATTACTGAGAAAGAGCTAAGTCATTTACAGTTGATCATCATACTATATTGATGTTACTGTGTACACTGCACTCCTGGTTCTGTTCTCTTCACTTTGCATCATGTAAGTTTTTACAAGTTTTTCTGAAATCATCCTGATCATCATTTCTTGTAGCACAATAGTATTCATTACAATCGTATAGCAGAACTTGTTCAGCCATTCCAACTGATGGGCAATCCACCAATCTCCAATTCTTTGCTAACACAAAAAGAGCTGCTATAAATATCCTTGTACAAATTGTCCTCCTCCCCACCTTTTGTAAAAATCTCTTTAGGATATAGACCTAGTAGTGGTATTGCTGGGTCAAAGGGTATGAACAGTTTTACAGTCCTTTGGGCATAGTTCCAAATTGCCCTCCAGAATGGCTGGATCAGTTCACAACTCCACCAGCAGTGTATTAGTGTCCGAATTTTCCCACATCTCCTCCAACAGTTATTATTTTCCTTTTCTGTCATATTAGCCATTCTTATAGGGGTGAGGTGATACCTCAGAATTGTTTTTAATTTTTATTTCTTTAATCAATAGTGATTTAGTGAAATCAGATGACTATAGAGAGCTTTGATTTCTTCATCTGAAAACTATCTGCTCAAAACCTTTGACCATTTATCATTTGGGGAATGAGTTGTATTCTTTTTTTTTTTGGTTTTTTTTTTTTTTTGGAGGGCAATTGGGGTTAAGTAACTTGCCCAAGATCACACGGCTAGGTTTTTTGTTTGTTTGTTTGTTTGTGTGTGCGTTAAGTGTCTGAGGTCGGATCTGAACTCAGGTCCTTCTGACTCCAGGGCCGACACTCTACTCACTGCACCACCTAGCTGCCCCACGAATGAGTTGTATTCTTAAAAATTTGACTCAGTTCTTTATATTTTTGAGAAATAAGGTCTTTATCAGAGACACATGTAAGTGTAAAATTTCCCCCAACTTTCTGCTTTCCTTTTAATCTTGGTTGTACATCCACCTGTTTATATTAGGTGCCTACTCTATGCAAAACAAAGGCAGTTATGTAAAGGGTGTGTGAGAGCCAAGTATCATGGATATGATATTTACACAGCTAAGTGTAAAATAATTTTGGTTGGGAGACAGCACTATTAGATGAATCTTCAGTCTTGAGATATTCTACCTGACTCTAAGAGTTCTTAGTTTCCACAGATTAACCTCAGAGTAATGTTTTGGATAGCTGTTTCTCAGAGGACAAAGGAGGTGGGATTAAATTAAGACAGAAAGCATTGAGATTTTCTTAGTGCTTTCTTAGTATCAAAGTTAAACCCTGGAAATTTTCCTAAGGCAAAGGGAGAATCCACCTTCCCTGGAGATGTGCAAGGACGAGATGGACACCTATTTGTCCTGGTTGCTGTGGGGGCAGTACTTTACAGAGGCAGGGGGATGAACCAGGTCACTTTAGAAGGGCCCTTACAGGTTCACAGCTTAGTCTGAAGCTTCCTTGCCCTACAGGCTAAAAGGGACAGTCTCAGAGGCTGTAGAGGCTTACCCCAGCAACCATGCGACACATTTTCCAAGTCCCATATTAACTCAGTTGCTGAGAGATGCTCTTGGGAGATGAAACCTGACTTTAATAAACCCAGGAGCTGTGTTCTTTTCCAGGCAAACACCATTCAAAGGAGCTGCAATGTTTCACGAATTACGCAGGCATGGGGAGAATTGTAGCTGATAGGAAATGTCAGTTCCTGCCTCCCCAGCTTTATGATAATGATGCTGTAACCTAATACAGCCTGATGCTGCCACCAGAGAGCTGGATTCTTTGTCAGAACACAGAATAGCTATGAAAGCCACCTTGTCTATCTGAGACTGAGATATTTAACAAGGTTTGTGTTTTTAGGCACATGTAATCATATTGCCTGGTCTGGGGAAGGAGAGGGAATGGGTGATAGTTTCTTGAAAGGGCAGTTTTGGGGCATTAAAAAAATCCACGTGGGGATGATGGAGTTGGAGCTGCCAAGGAGGAAAAACACTTCACTTCAGGAGTGTCCCTGGTGCATCCAGAAGAAAATCAATACACAATTAGTTCTGCTGGCATTGTCAGGGGCAATGGGCGTTCCTTTGGCTGTAATATTAAATTCTGCTCTTAACCAATAGGTCTAAAAGACCCAGATCAAATGAGGGACTAAGCTATTTCTCTTCTCCAAAGTATTCTCAGGATAGACAGCCATGGAGTCTTTCATTAAAATGTATCCCAGGGGCCTGGATCTCTGCCCTTTCTATAGCCAAACTGTTTACAGAAAGACCTGTTCTCTTCTCCTCTGGTCTATTCAAATCTAAGGCCTTTTCCCAGAATCCTCTCACTCTCACTCTCTGTCTCAGTATCAGTCTCCCTGTCTCTTTCTCTCCCAAGCCCTTTCTGTCTATGTTAAGTTTTCTTCTTTTTTACTTATCTTCAGGTTTATGATGGCACTGCAATACAACTAGGGAGTCTGGTCTAAGGTTTCCCGGATTATTTGATTTGGGAGCTTTGGAAAGCAGGACCCAAATGAGGAATTTGGGAGGGAATTGAGGAACCTAAAGAATCAGAATGTGGAGGCAGGGAAAGAGAGGAGAGTCCTAAGGAGCTCACTGGCCTGGAGGATTTCTCTGCATACAGATGTGAAATCCAACATGCAAATTAGCAGCTGTTATTTTTTAAATTAACTTTCCTTCAGAGTTCATAGTAAATGAGGCAGCATGGAAGTGTCCCATAGCACAGTTCAGGATCTGAACTAGGGGAATGCTGACCTGAGGGAGCTGCCTGCCTTTGCTTTCCCTTCATAAGGCCGTGGGGATTCTAGGGGCAGTTCCTCTGGCTCAGGAGAACACTTCCCCACCTCCATCCCAATTTGTCTAAGTGTTTCAGAGTTCTGCCTGCCAGAGCAGACAGCCATAGCTCCCTAGAGACAAGCAGGCAGGCAGCAAGGGCAGAGTCGAGAGCGATTTGCATTTCTAATTATATGTTTACCTGCCATTCTTTCTGCGATGTCATTTCCAGGTAATTAAAGGCTTTGTATAAGCCCAGCTGGGCCAGCAATGCCTACCCCACAGGACAGAGTGACCTCAACTTTTGGTTCAATGTGGGGGCCCAAGGCTCAGAAAGGCCCGGAGGTTGATTGGCATCCTCTCTCTGGCCTGAGTATGTATATGATGGAGTACATGAAAAGGGAGGCATGCAGTTTACTCCTGTCCTAATTTGACAGAAGTTTTTAGGTTCATCCACTTTGAAATATAGATTCCTGTAAGAGAACCCTTACCCAGTAGCTCTGCTCTTAGGAAAGCCAAAGGCAACTGCAGTACATACACTATAGGCACTGAATGTCATGGGACAGAAAAGTAGGAAGTCAGTAGATTCTTTCCTCACAAAAGAAGGGAAAGACAAAAAGTTTTTCAAAGCTAAAAGATGGAATTCCCCAAACCCTCCCCTCTTCCATTCCACCCTTACTACTAGGAAAGAGGATTTCCTAATGCTAGGCACCACCTTCAATTGACTTACAGCAACTCTGATAGGTTAGGTACTATTATTATCTGCACTTTAGAGATGAGGAAAAGAAGGCAGACAGAAATTAAATGATTTGCCAAGAGTTATACAGCCAGTAAGTGTCTGTAGCTGGATTTGAACTAGGGTGTTTCTGATTGAAGTCTAGTACTGCACTCCCTACCTACATCAGTAGAGGGAAGTCCCATACTGGGAGTTCCCTACATTGAAGAAATCACAGGTCCATAGTTAAAAAAAAATTACTATTTGGCCATAGGCTTTACTGTTAAGACTATGAACGAGGATACTACCTAGGAGGGAACATTAGGGTCCTGGCTACCTAGAGGAGCCAAATTGAGGCCACTATATCATTTCATCAAAACCATGGTCTAGTCAACATTCCTGCAGCTCACAGAAGGTATCAGAGATCACTGTGTGTCACCATAGACTGTGCCATATCTTGGCTTCCTTTTCTTTATTCTATCATTTGCTAGTGACCATGGGAGCTGGGTCTGAGCAGGGGCCTTGTCCATCCTGAAGAAGTAAGGGAGCTGACACTGTGGGTCAAGAGTAGCCCCTCCTTCACATGGTCTTGGGTATGTTCCTTTTTGGCTTTTAGATAGTGAAGAAAATGGTTTCAAAGACTGGGCATGCTTTAGGAGCTTGCAAGTTATGAGCCTGCTATTTCATCCATGTAAGAAGCCAGGAAAGAAGGGGACATCAGGGCAGCCCAGCTGCTGAGGGAGCTAAGGTCTCTGGGCTTTGAACCCATCATTTCTACTCCAGTGACCAGCTGGGTGAGTCAACCTTGGTTTCTCCTCTCAGGAGGAACTGAATTTTAAACACAAATATTCTCAAACCTCTTTAACTAGGAAAAACGGTCAATTCACAATTCTAGGAAATTAGCTAATGTAACAGCTGCTTAGTTTAAACTACATTCCTCTTCCCACTTTCTCCTCTCTGTCACTACCATTAAGCACTGAGTTGCTCATAATAAAAATATAATACTTACTCTGCTGTAATGGGCTGCTTTTCCCAAAGCATCTGAGAAAGGTACTTACATTTAAGAAATAATTTTATTGCTGTTCTTTGCTTCTTTTATCACCACAGTATCCCATGTATCCCTCTCCTTCACCTTCCTTGAGAGCCACCCCATGTAGCAAATAGTGGTTTGGGGATTTTTTAGAGAAAAAAATGAACATAATTGGTCAATACATTGAGAAAGTCTAAGAACATGTACAATGTGTAATACCTATGTACCTTCCATCTCTATGACAAGGTAGTTTGGGGGGTGTCTTCTCATATCTCTTCATTAAAGTCCCACTTGATTTTTATAATTTTGTTACATTTAATTTTCATTTTTGGTGTGTCATTGTTCTTTCCTTTATGCTATTGTAGTTACCATGTATATTGTTTTCTTGGCTCTGCTTACATCACTCTGCACCAGTTCATATCAGTCTTTCCATGCTTTGGATTTATCACATGCATCATTTCTTACAGCACAATAGTATTTCATTACATTCATATACCACAATTTGTTTAATCATTCACCAATCTTTGGGCATCAACTTTGTTTCCAATTCTAAGCTATCACAAAAAGGGTGTAAGTATTTTCAAGTATATGGGGATTTTCTTTTTATCAATGGCTTTCTTAGGGGCATAAACCCAGCAACAATCTCTAGTTCAAAGGGTTTGCACATTTTAGTTACGTTATTTTTGTAATTTCAAATTGCTTTCCAAAATGGTTTTACCATTTCACAACTCCACCAACAACATATCAATGTGCCTATCTTACCACAACTTCTTCAATACTGACTTGCTATTTTTTTTGGTCATTTTTTCCAATTTTCAGGGTATGAAGTATAACCCTCAGTATTTTGATCTGTATTTCTCTTATTATTAGTAATTTGGGGCATTTTTTTTCCTGTGGTCTTGAATACTTAACAGTTCTTCTTTCGAGAACTATTTGCTCTTATCCTTTGACCATTTATCTGTTGGGGAATGGTATATATAGCTGTATATTTATACAGACATGCGTATATACATATTTTATGTATCTATATAAGGAGAGAGAGACAGAGACAGAAAAATTGTTTCTAAATCTTGGATACCAAATCCTTATCAGAGAAATATGACACAAATATTTTTTTATCCTTTGACCACTTCCTATCTTATCCTAGATAAATTATTGTTGTCTGTAAAGAAGCTTTTCAGTTTTAAGTAATCAAAGTAATCTATTTTATCTTTTGTAATTTCCTCCATCTCGTTTGGTTATGAACACATTTCTTACCCATAGCTGTGAGAAGTACACAATCTGGTTCTTTTCTAATTTTTTTTTAGTATAATCTTTAATATTAAAGTCGTAATCCATTTGCACTGTATTGTGGAGAGCGGTGTAGGTATTGGTCTAAGCTTAATTTCTGCCAAACAGATTTTTAGTTTTTCTAGCAGTTTTTGCCAACTAGGAAGTTTTTTCATAGGCAGCCTTTGTTTTTTACTTTATCAAACCATGGGTTATTGAGTTCTATTGTTTATGAATCTCCTTTGTTTAGTCTGCTCCATTGATCTATCCATCTATTTTTTTTTTTTACCAATACCTAATGGTTTTGATGCCTGCTGCTTTATAATATAGTCTGAAGTCTGGAAGTACTATTCCCCTTCATTATTTCCCTTTATTTTCTAGAACTTTTGTTTTTCAAATGAATTTGGAAAACCAATTTAATAATGATTTTATCAATCTCATAAAATATCCTCTTGGTAATTTGATTGGCATAGTATTAAAAGTATAAATCAATTTTGATAGTATTGTGATTTTGGTACAGCCTAGACATGACTACCGAGTATTCCTACAGCTGTTTATTTACATTGTTCTTTAATTCTTTAAGGAGTGATTTGTAATTAAATCCATATAAGTCTTTTACTTTGGGAGGTTGATATCCAGATATTTTATGCTTTTTGTGGTCATTTGGAATGAGAGTTCCCTTCTATGATCTCTTTAAAAAATATTTATTTAATATTTTATGTTTCCCCCATTGCCCATAAAAAGATTTTTAAGCATTTATTTAAAAAATTTTAAGTTCCAAATTCTCTCCTTCCCTCCCTGAGATGGTAAGCAATTTGATTTGGTCATATATACGAAATCATGCAAAACATATTTTCATATTAGTCATGTTGCAAAATGAAACACAGACCAAAAAAGCCCAAAAGCCCAAACAAGAAAAATAAAGTAGAAAAGTATGCTTTGATCTGTATTCAGACTCCATCAGTTCTTTTTCTGGAGAAGGATAGCATTTTTTTCTTTAACCATAAGTCCTTCTAAATTGTCTTGGATCATTGTATTGCTGAGAATAACAAATTCATAATAGGATATTGCTGTTGCTGTGTACAATGTTCTCCAGATCCTTCTCTTTTCACTTTTCATCAGTGCATGTAAGTTTTTACAGGTTTTTCTGAGAGCATCCTACTCATCATTTCTTATAGTACAATAGTATTCCATCTATGATTATTTTTTTAGTTTTTTATTACTATATAGAAATGCTATTGATTTTTTTTAAAGCAATTGGGGTTAAGTAACTTGCTCAAGGTTATATGGCTAGTCATTATTTATGTGTGGGTGCTCATTTTCTGAGGCCGGATTTGATCCTGAGTCATCCCAACTCAGAGGCCAGCACTCTTACTCACTGCGCCACCTAGCCTCCACAATGCTATTGATTTTTGAGGATTTCTTTTGTATCCTACAAATTTACTGACATTATTTATTGTCTCAATTATTATCATTGCTGATTCCCTGGAACTTTCCAAACAAACCATCATATCACGAGCAAGCAGAGATAGTCTTATCTCCTCTCTGCTTATATTTATTACTTTAATTCCTTTCTCTTGTCTTATTGATACTGCTAACATTTCTAGTACTATAATAGTGAGGAGACTAGGCAAACTTGCTTCATTCTTGTATTTACTGGAAAAGGTTCTAGGGTATCTCTATTGCATAGAATGCTTACTTTTGGTTTTGGATAGATTTTTTATGATATTAAATAAGAAAGGTACTTGTAAGGGAGGGTGGATAGTTAAGAGATTAGGTAAACAAAGATAGGAATGATGGTCTGGGCCAGACTCCCTGCCCTAATGGACCTGGTATCTAGAGTAGGGGTTCTTAACCTGGAGTCTGTTAATTAAATTTAAAAAAAAGTTTGATAACTATATTTCAATATATTTAATTTCCTTTATAATCCTATGTATTTTATTGTATGCATTTAAAAAAATTCTGAGGTTTCACTTTACTGACAAAGGGGTTTATGACACATAAACACAAAGTTAAGAGCCCACAGATTAGAGTTCCCTGGCCAAACAAGGCACAGCCTCTTCAAGGTTACTTGTTAGAAGAATCCTACCAGGCCAGTGACCCAATGAGTAACAATCCTGATGGTGATGTGGAGAGAACTAAAGAAGACTGTTTGTTCCCTGCTTAGAGGAAGTTGTCCAGTTTTATCGACAGGCACTCTATGTCATTTGTGGAAGGAAGAAAGATAAAGGTAATGAGTCATGGCCACAATCCTAATTGCCTTGTCTTGAAAAGGTCTAGCTGTGCCCCAATCAGAGAAATGTTGCCAAGATCTCCAGGGCAAATTATCATACAATTCCTACAGAAGATGATGGTCCTAGAAGTTATAAGAGAAGGTAGTTTGGTTCTGGGCTCACAACTATCAAGAAATGTACCCTCAAGGAGAGAGAAGGGGTTTCTCTCTTAATGAAATCCTTTATTGTTGCTGCTGTTCAGTCATTTCAGTTCTATAGGAACAATGAGTATTCCAAAAACAGACACTGCACAGGACGTGCAGGAAGGTATAAATCAGGATAAGGGAGGAAGGACAGAGCACCCTATCCAATCACATAGCTGGAAGAAATCTGTAGGCCCTTGGAAGGCCCCTGAGCAAAGCTGGCTCAGACCGGCTGGGGGTCAAGGGATGGTCACCAATTTTTCATTAACATAAATGCTTAACTAGCCTTATACATATTAGCTGACATACCCTGAATAGAAATAGAACTTCATTATCTGATCATGAGATGCTTGAAACTTATATTGGGCAGGGGAAACATATTAGAGAAACAGGGCAGGTCAAAGAGACTGTAACCCAGAAGAGCTGGAAGAGGGGTGGCTAGGTGGCATAGTGGATAGAGCACCAACCCTGGAGTCAGGAGGACCTGAGTTCAAATCATGAGCTTAACACTTAACACTAGCTGTGTGACCTTGGGCAAGTCACTCAACCCTTCCTCTCTTCAAAAAGCAAAAAAGATGAAGAAGAGCTGGGACCAATTCCCAGTTCTGAAGGGAGGTACAAGGTAGGAAATTTGTATTGAAGTAGCATAAAAGGGTTTATATTTGTCTGATGCTTTGTAGTCTCTTCAGGAGGCTCCCCATTTATTCAGGAGAGAATAAATGTAAAATAAAGATAACGAAAACCTTCCTGGCTCTCCCACAAGTATTGTTGATCCCTAGACTGACCATGTTTATAACAGTTAGTAAATGTCTGAGTCCAGATGTGAACTCACTCTATGCACTGTGCCACCTAACTGCCCAATGAAATTCTAGGTAAGTGTTAACGTCAGGGAAGGAGGACTCAACATTGATCTGCACAGATGAGCTAAGGTTTCTGGGATAAATGAATATTTTAAATGTAGGACCAGGCAGAACCTGGGTAAGCCTATGGCATCCTCATCATCAGAGCCCCTGATCTCCTTCCCATTACTATAGGAAAAGACTGAAAAGAAAATAATCTAAGAAGGCATGGAATCATAGACTTTCAAGAACTGAGAGGATCATGGAAACCATTCACTATAACCTTTTCATTTATATGATGAGGGAACTAAGACAGAAAGAGATTTACCTGAGGTCACACAGAGGCAAAGGCTGGGCTAGATTCCAAGCCTCCTGACTCTTCCTTATCTGCTCTGAGTATAACACCCCAGGCTTCCCTGGAGATGAAGCAATGCACACCTCTTAGGCCTTCTTTCTTGGCCTAAGCATGAGACTGGTCCAGATCCTAGCCTCCCTGAGGGTAATGACGTATACAGTAGCCCCACAATCTAGAACAGTGCTTTGAAGTGCTTATGAATAGGGCTTATGCTCTTTAAAAAAAATGGACTTGACCTGTGATTTATCTATTTATGTACTAATATAGCTCAGGATCTCTATCACTTGCAATCTTGAGAGCTGCCTGGTCCATATATGTGGCCCTTATCTGTCAGTGGGAGGGCTAGAACGCAGGTTTTCCTGACTCTGAAGCCAGCTCTGTAACTATTCCAAATTGCTTCTCCACACAGTATATGCTTAAAGAAAGCTTATTGCAAAAAAAATAAAATTAAACTAAGGAGCACCCAACCTTCTCATAAAAACTGAATTTGGGTTTACTTGAAATTGTCTCACTCAGGAATATTTACATTTCACATTCTTGAATTCACATTATTGAGAGTATGAAACTGGTATAGAAGAAAGGTTTGCCTGATTATATCACTTTAATGACAGAAATAATTTCTATGGCCTTTTCAAATGTCTGTGCTCCTAAGACAGGGTAAAAAGCATTCCTTTGTCTATTTGTACTTACTGCCTGTCTCAGTTTAATAAATCTTATTTAGGTTTCTGATATCAAAAGTAATGAATAAACTCACCTTCAAACCCCTAAAGCACAAAGATATATTGTAGACAGACTCCCAGTAAAGACAAGTTTCCCATCCATTTTGTATAGGGAAATTGCATGTGTTCAGTCATTTTACAGTCATGTTGGACTCTCTGTGACCCCATTTGGGGTTTTCTTGGCAAAGATACCACAGTGTTTTGCCATTTCCTTCTCCAGCTCATTGTACAGATGAGGAAACTGAGGCAAACAGGACTAAGTGACTTGCCCAGGGCCACACTGCTGGTAAATGTCTGAAGCTGGATTTGAACTCAGGAAGATGAATCTTCCTGACTTCAGGTTCTTTCCACTGCACCACCTAGCTGCCCTAGGGAAATTATTATTAATATTATGAATATTAATATTATTAATTATAGATTATTAACATTATTTTGTTTTGTTTCCACTGATTGATAATAATTAATAATCAAAATTATTTAATCTATTTTAATTAATAATAATATTAATGATATTAAATTATTTTTTAAAAGACTCCCAGTAAAAAACACACACATATGTTGACCACAAAAAATGGAAGAAAACCACTTATGCTACATTGTAAGGAGTATGCCCTCACAGTCAAGCTGATAATGTCTTTTCTCATCTAAAAAATCTTACAGAGCCAGACTAGACTCTAATCTGCCTTTCTCTGGAGAGACACTCATCTTTAGATTGGTTGGTGTTCAAGATGAGGCATCTCATAGGTCAACGATCCCAGAGTTGTTAATCTGAGTTTGTTTATATTTATCCTAGAGGCTCTTTTCAAACATTGTCATTTACCCATTCATAGACTCGGCTGGTAGAATATCCTTATGAGGACAACTGATCAATTATACTATCATGGATCTGGCATTGCAAGAGATCTTAGTTGGACCTCATCTAGTCCAACCCCCTCTTTAAAAAAAAATGCATTAATCACTTTTGTTTTTATATCACCTATATTTCCCAACACATCTCTCTCCCTACCCCTCTCAGAAAGCTAGGAAAAAAACAAGATAAGCAAAAATGACCAATACAATGAAAATGTCCAACATTTTAAGGAAGGGAAGGGAAAGGAGGGGAGGGAAGGGAGAAGGAATATTTATTATGTACCTACTATGTGCTAAGTACTATGCTTAGAGCTGGGGATATAAATAGAAAAATGAAGATAGTCTCTGTTCTCAAGGAGCTCTTGTTCTAATTGGTGCAGATAATAAAGAAAAGAAATTTCTTCAATCGAGCAACTGACAAGGCCCAGAAATACTAAAGCTGCTGCCTTGGGGCAGACAACAAGGTCTAAAACTCTTAGGTTGTATTAGTAGGTCAGATGACAGTGCCTAGGGTCTGAAGGGCCTAGAGGCAGGGAAAAGATCTGAAGATCTGAAGGACCTTAGGATGCAGAGTGGGGGAAATGGTGAGGCTTGGTCATGCCTTCCGTGATTTCTGTATCATCCAAATGGTATGAGCAGTCAAGCAGTTGGGTGACCATCCAGGGAAAAGGGGGAAAGAAGGGAGTGGGGATGGACACTCCAGTGATACTGAGTCTTCCCGCCTAGAGGTCTTTGATTAATCAAGTGTGTGTGTGTGTGTGTGTGTGTGTGTGTGTGTGTGTGTATGTGTGTGTGAGAAATTTTCACATTGTCCAAATTTAATATTTGAATGTTATAAGCACCACAGCAAAAGAATGTATCTGGTAAGTGTTGAATATGCTGTTGACCTGTAGTTTTATTTACCCAACACATTTTCTTTTGGGCTAACACTCAAGCTTTGACGACCAGTGCGATAACATGTTATAACTGAGGAGGTGGTGTGGGGGTGACATGTCAAGGTGGCAGTCAGTCCAGCTCTGTGGATATGGAGATGTGGGTAAAAGGCAAATTTTAACTTGCTATAGGTTGTGTAAGTGGGGAGGGTGATAGCTTATGCATGATGGGATAAGGAAGGATCAGTTCTTGGACTGATTGGGAGTGAGAAGGGAAAAGATAGGATGTTTTGTTCTGCATTGCCTCTTCCAGATACTTCCTCTGTGATGTAACCAACCACACAGCAAACTCTTTGGCTTTGAGGTTCATTCTATCCATCTACATAATCTTTGTTATCTTCTTCCCAAGTCAGTCTCACTCTTTTCTCAAGGAATTCAGCACTTGGCTCACAGTCTTCCTCCCCACTCCATGTATTGGATAGAGTTTTTGAACCTAGAGTCAGGAAGTCCCAAGTTTAAACTCTGCCTCATACACTTACTAGTTGTATGACATTGGGCCAATTACCTAATCTTTCTCTGTACATCATCTTATTGTACCTCAATTTCCTCATCTATAAAACAGGGGTAATAATAGTACCAACATCCCAGGGTTGTCGTGAGGATAAAATTAGGTAATATTTGTTAAATTCTTTGCAAATCTTAAGGTGCTGTGTAAATGCTGGTTTTAATTTTTTATATATGATGATATTCCTCTAAATACCTGGCCCCTCATCACCCTTCTCAATTCCCATGATCTGTACCTTCATTCCACCTCATCCATATCCAGGAATAGTGGTAGCCTTAATCTCACCATCATTCATAAATTGTTTGACCTCAACAATCTTGAATTTTGAAATTTCTCTCTCATACCACACATTTTTATTCTTCTGTTTGTCCCTCTGGCACACTTTCTTCTAAACCTGTTCCTCATCTTTATTGTGACTTCTAGTAACTCCATTCTTGCTCCCTTCTTTCCTAGACTATCACCTCTGATCTGGTCTCATTTTTCTTATTTTGTAATCTTGACTCTGTATGTAACAAGTTCAATTTGACACTGTCTTCTACACTTGAATCTTTGTCCTATTTGCTGCTTGTGCCTTTTGAAATTCCTACCATGGGCTCTCTGTGTTCTCTGCTTCTGTTCCCATGTTGCTAAAATTCATATAACCATGCTGAAAGACTCAAATACAAATTTGTTACCTAATCTCGAGTGAATTCTCAACTGTTATGTATACTTCTTTGATTGATTGATTCTCCATTGCATTCCTCACAGCCTATTTCAAATCTTTTCTTCTCTCTTTAAGCCATCCACACTATCCCTTACCTTCTCCTCAGACTTTACTAAGAAAATAGAGATATCTGGTTAAAGGATATGAACAGGCAGTTTTAAGATAAAGAAATTGAAGCTATCTATAGTCATATGAAAAAATACCCCAAATCACTATTGATTACAGAAATGCAAATTAAGACAACTCTGAGGTGCCACCTCATACCTATCAGATTGGCTAACATGACAAAACAGGAAAAAGATAAATGTTGGAGAAGGTGGGGGGAAATTGGAAGACTAATGCATTGTTAGTGGAGTTGTGAATTGATCCAATCATTCTGGAGAGCAATTTGGAACTATGCCCAAAGGGCAACAAACCCTTTGATCCAGTAATATCACTTCTAGGTCTGTATCCTAAAGAGATCATAAAAAATAGGAAAATGACCCAAAATATTTATAATGGCTCTTTTTGTGGTGGCAAAGAATTAGAAATTGAGGAAAAGCTCATTAATTGAGAAATAGCTGAACAAGTTGTTATATATGAATGTCTATTCATACTATGTATACAATTGTCCCATAAGAAATGATGAGCAAATGGACTTCAGAAAAACCTAGAAAGACTTGATGAACTGATGGTAAGTGAAGTGAGCAGAACTAGGAAAACATTGTACACAGTAATAGTGACACTGTGTGATCAACTTTGATAGACTTAGCTCTTCTCAGTAATGCAATGATCTAAGACAATTCCAAAAGACTCATGATGGAAAATTCTATCCACATCAGAGAAATAACTATGGCGTCTGAATGCAGATTGAAGCATGCTATTTTTCCTTTTTTTTGTTTTGTTTCTTCTTTCTTGTGGTTTTCCCCTTCAGTTCTAATTCTTCTTTATAATGTGACTAATGTGGAAATATGTTTAATATGATTGTACATGTATGACCTATATCAGATTGCATGCTGTCTTGGGGAGGGGAAGAAAGGTGAACAAATTTAAAACTCAAAATCTTATAAAGGTGAATGTTGAAAACTAAAAATAAATAAATAAAAAGAAAGTAAAATAGAGACATTTGCTATAAGGTTCCTGATTACCTCAGTTGTACACCTTAATTCTTCTCAACATTATCCCCATTCTCTCTTTATTTGCTATGGTCTCTAAGGAAGAGGGCAGGTTCTTTTCTGTACCAAGGTGAAACCCCTCCATTGATGCCCTCAACTGTACCCTTCTCACCTCTAAGAGTTTACCTTCTGGTCAGTCTCTGTCTCTCTAATCATCAATAGCCCTCTATTTGTTGGGTTCTTTCCAAACATGGCCAAATTTTCCCCATCTTTAAATAACCTTCACTTGACCTTGCCAAACCCTTAAGTTATTATCCTATTTTTCTCTTCTCTTTTGTAGAGACTCATAAAAATTCTATCTATACTTCTGCCTCTGATTCTCCATCTTCCACTGACTTCTTAACTTACCCTTGTATTCCAGCTTTAGATTCAAATGAAATGACACTTTCTGAGGTTACCAGTTATCTCTTAATTGCTAAATCTTTTTGTTGTTGTTGTTCATTTTGATCATATTTTATTAGGATATCCTAGAAGGAATAGCAACTGTTCAGACTTAAGCAGACACTGGTTTCACATAGTGTCAGTAAGTATTTCAGAGACTCTCCTACAAGCCTTATGTATCCCACTATTCCCTGTTTTTTAAATGTATATTTTATTTTTTCCAAATTACCTGTAAAGATAATTTTTAACGTTCATTAAAAAAAATGAGTTTCAAATTCTTTCCCCCTCCCTCCCACCTCCTTCCTTGAGAAAGCAAGCAATTTGATATAGATTATACATGTATAGTCATGCAAAACATATTTCCACATTAGCCATGTTGTGAAAAAAAAAAACAGATAAGCGCCCCCCTCCCCCCCAATAAAAAAAAGTTTAAAAAAGTATGCTTTGACCTACATTCAGACTCAGTTCTTTCTCTGGAAGTGGATAGTATTTTTCATCATAAATCCTTTGAAACTGACTTGGGTCATTGTATTGCTAAGAATAGTTAACTCATTCACCGTTGATTATCATACAATATTACTGTAACTGTAAACAGTGTTTTCCTCAGTCTGCTTACTTCACTCTGCATCAGTTCATATAAGTCTTTCCAGGTTTTTCTGAAAGCATCCTGCTTATCATTTCTTATACCACAATAGTATTCCATCCAAATCATATACCAGAACTTGTTCACCATTCCCCAATTGATGGACATCCCCTCAATTTCCAATTCTTTGCCACCACAAAAAAAGCTGTTATAATTATTTTTGTACACATAGATCCTTTTCTTTTTTTTCTTTTTTTTTTTTATCTCTTTGGGATATGGATCTAGTAGTGTATTGCTGGGTCAAAGGGTATGCACAGTTTTATAGCCCTTTGGACCTAGTTCAAATTGTTCTCCAGAAGGATTGGACCAGGTCACAAATACACCAAAAGTGCTTTAGTGTTCCAACTTAATTGCTAAATATAATGGTCTATTGTCATTCCTTATCCTACTTAACTTCTCTGTCACACTTGACATTTAAAAACTGAATTATAGTTTCTCCCTTGAGCGTAAGTACTGTAACACCAACTGCCTGTTCGATATCTTCCCCCCTTCCCCCCCATCCCACCCCTGCCATGACCCATAGGCATCACAAACTCAACACGTCCAAAACAGAACTCATTTTATCTTTCCTCCTAAATCTACACCTCTACCTAATTTTCCTATTTCTCTCGAACCCACAACCATCTTTCTAGGAGCCCAGATTCACAACTTCAGAATCATGATTGTAGAAGAAAATTCTATACTCTATATTTTAGGCACAAACCTGACAGATAATTTTATTAGCTAAATTATTCTAATCTAAGCATTTCTACTTAGAGGTCCAAAAACAGTTTCCTCATAAATGTCTTTGAAAATTTTTCTAATACAAGTGGAATTTATAATATTTTTTTAAAAATAGATAAAATGCTATAATCAAGATTAATCAAATGTTTAGAATTTATATAAAAGTCTCAGAACAATAGTAACTTCAAATGTAGACACTCCCTAGAGATTCATTTAACCTGAAACATTCAATTCCTCTTCAACTGTTGCCTCCAAGGATTTACCTTTGCTTCCAGTCAAAGATGAACTCAAGAGATACTTTTTAAAATGATCAGTCAAATGTATTTTCTTTCCCTAAGTCTGATCGTTATCCTTATCACTTCAAGGAAGAGATCTTCTTTGGCTTAACAGGGGTTTTTTTGGTGGGGGGGGCGGGGGTTGTTTGTTTTGGGAAACTAGTTAAGTCTTTGATAAGAATGATAAAAAGGATTTCAATCATGTATACTCTTTGTTACCCCATCTGGGTTTTTCTTGGCAAAGATACTGGAGTGGTTTGCCATTTCCTTCTCTAATTTATTTTACAGATGAGGAAACTGAGACACAGGGTTAAGTGACTTGCCCAGGGTCACACAACTAGTAAGAGTCTTCCTGATTCCAGGCCTGGTGCTCTATCCACTGGGCCACCTAGCTGCTCCCTCTCTGAGAAGACCAAATATTGGATGATATTCCAAGGAGACAGTCCTCTTCTAGTCTGATTTTGTATGATCAATCCATCCATTTCATCTATATAGTTTTTTTGAAAGGAGCATTGAAGAAAGCATTTTTTTTTTTGCCTTTTGGAGGGCAATTGGGTTTAAGTAACTTGTCCAAGGTTACACGGCTAGGTTTTTTTTTGTTTGTTTGTTTGTGTGTGCGTTAAGTGTCTGAGGTCAGATCTGAACTCAGGTTCTTCTGACTCCAGGGCCAACGCTCTACTCACTGCACCACCTAGCCGCCCCGAAGAAAGCATTTTCAAAAGATGCAGCCCAGGGCTGACCTTCTATGGCCTATATTTTAAGGTCTCTTCCAGTTTTGACAATAGCATACTATCATGCCTCTGACGCCCTCTATCTGTATGACCATGTACAAATCATTTAATCTCCCCTAGACTCAGTTTCCTTATCTGAAAATTAGGTTATTTGATTAGGTGGCCTCTGAGGTTGCTTCTAGCTTTAGATATATGGTCTTATACATACTATACCTCAGTAAAAATATATAATATATATATAATTTGTTTATTTTATTATTTTAATTAATTATTTAATTATTATTATTTATTTTTATTATATGTAATATATATTACCATCTTTGATTCTACTCACTGCTCACTTACCAGATCTCATCAGTGGCCAAATTTTATCAGTTCTATGTGTACATTATCTCTCCAGTACATATTCTCTCCACTCATACTACAACTGCCTTAGTATAGGCCTTCATCAGTTCTTGTCTGGACAACTGCAACAACTCTTAATTTACCTTCTTATTTCCAGTCTTTACCTTCTTGTAACCAGGCTCTACATAGATAATAAATATATATATATATATACACACACACACCGCATAGGTTTGACCATGTTACTCCTCTACTTAAGAAATTCCAGTGATTGGGGCAGCTAGGTGGCACAGTGAGTAAGAGCGCCGACCCTGGAGTTGGGATGACCCAGGATTGGTCCCGGACTCAGAAAATGAGCACCCACACATAAATTATGACTGGCTGTGTAACCTTGAGCAAGTTACTTAACCCCAATTGCTTTTAGAAAGAAAGAAAGAAAGAAAGAAAGAAAGAAAGAAAGAAAGAAAGAAAGAAAGAAAGAAACTCCAGTGATTTCCAACTTTCTAGGTGAAAATTTAACTCCTCTACTGACACTGACACTGAAAATCTTTCACAATTCAGTGCCAATCTATTCTTCTAGACTGATTTCACATTAATCCATCATGTAAACTCTATGTTCCAGCCAAATTGGCATATTTTCTACTTCTAAAATAGAACATTTCACCACTTACATTGTGCCTTGGCACACCTGGAAAGTCCTCTTGCCTCACCTCCACCTCTCCAAGTGCTTAGATCTAATCTGTTCAAGGATCAACTGAGGTCCTACCTCCTACTCATGATCTTTCCAGTTCTTAGTACTCTTAGTACTCTCATCTTCTAAATGTAATCTGTATATTATATACACATATTATATTTACTTATTTAGGTGCATATTGTATCAATACTAGTAGAATGCAAGCTCCTTGAGGCCAGGGACTATTGGTTTTTCCTTGTCTCTGGCACTTAAGACTTAGTAGCCTCTTAATAAATGTTTCTTGAATTGAATTTTTTCCTGGACCAAAGGCATTTACAATTATTGGAAAAAGCACAAAGAAGGAGAACAGAGATAAAGGAGAGAATTCCAGAGAGGGAGAGAATAGCCAGCATTCATGACCAGTCACTGGAAGAAAATGGTGTTAAATGAACTGAGAGTTTGCTGTTGTTTTAACAAACCTAAAAATGCAATGGTCTTTATTGAAATACTTAAGTGGAATGCTGAGGGAAAGAGAAGTCAGAAGAAAGAAGCAAGGGATTTTAGAACCTAATACATAAGCTTTGGGCTTATGCTTATTCATTATGCCAGGATATGTTCCCTGGCATGAAGCTACTTCTCGGCTCAATAATATACCATCTAAAAATGATGGGGATGTCCCAGTGGCACAATGTCAAAGTCTTTAGTGTTCAAGTGGAAAAAAATCATCCTCACAAAGAATCTCAGTCTCAGGAAAGGATTTTTAAAAGACATTCAAATCATCACATTGTCTTTTCCCTTTCAATTCTTCCTTCTTACATCTCCTCAAGGAGGAGAATCCCAGTTTCCCTCATGTTCCATTGTTCTACCCACAGCATAATTTCATCAAGAGCCTCAAATGACGGATGACTGACAATCCGTCTAGGAAGGAGCTCCATCTTCCCCTGTTTTAAAGATGGTAAGAATTCCTGCTGAAAAGTAATTAAAAACTCATTTGTAATGAGTTCTTTCTAATGATGTTCTTTCTAACTTTTACTCTCAAATAGTCCCATGGCCTTGATTTTTAAGGCTTCCACAACTCATGGAGAACTAGGGATTTCTCAGGTGACCCTCCAGATGATCAGTCTTGATGGACAAGCCTATTTTTGGTATTTAATAGAGGAAAGAACACATATTTAGGTGTTGATCATGTTTCAAGCTGTGTGCCAAGTGCTGAATATACAAATACAAAGGCAAAGACAGCCCCTTCTTTTGATAAGTTTACATTCAAATAGAGGAAGATGATACTCTTAAGGAAAATGAGGGCCAGGAAGGGGGGCTTTGGTTCAGAATGTTAGAGGAATGGTACGTTGGGCCACAGGGAAGCAGACTGAATGTATGCTTCTAGCAGTGGAAGGAAACTTCACATATTTCAGTGTAATGGTGATTAGGGCCAAAGAGAAATAGAATAATATGCCCCTTCCAGGAATATGCCTACATGTTTCCTTCTCATTCTCCTCAATAGTGATCTCAAGAAGACTGATATCTAAGACATAATGCCAAAAATAAATAGATAAATAAAAACTCCCAAACAAAACCTACTCCTTGCCCAAAACAATCTTTGTCTGACTACTTGGCATTTGTATCATTAGAAGGGTTAGCATCTTTGATCTCAGCATATCCCTGACTAGAGAACAGGGAGCAGGCAATGTCATATACGTCCAGACTGGTACTTAGCAAAATAAATGCTCAGAATATGGAGTTTTGGCTAAAGAAGTCTTCTGTCCAAGTAAGGAGCCCTTTGCAGCTCCATTTGCCCAAGTATTGGCTCCTTCCAAGGGAGACACCTCATGAAGCCCCTAAAAATCCCTGAGAGAACTAGAAGGCAGATGGTTTCAGTGGCAGCCAACTTTTTAAAACATCTCCACATCCTTGCTCCGGCTGCTACATTTTCCTCAGTGGCTCGTAATATATGTTAAAACAGAAAAAAAAGTCAAGAATAACAAAAAAAGAAAAGACAAAAAGGTATTTCTGGAAATCTCATCATAGAATGAGATAATATCTATGAAGTGCTTAGCACAGGGCCCGACACACAGTAAGGACTTAATAAATGCTCATTCTCTTTCCTCCCTCTCCCAGGGAGATTTCTATTAGAGGCCCACTGAAGCAAACTGTTTTCTCACCACCATTTCCCCCTAACTCCAATTGGTCATTTTAACAAGCCATAGGATAGGGGAGGGGAGGAGGCTAAAATGTTCGGAGGATGCAGATTTAAGGAAGGTTAACCAGATACCGTTGTCTAAATGCCTACAGAGAAATGAAAATGCATTAATTGGGGGCGAGGTTAATCAGCTGAAAAACAACTTAGTAAGTGGGCAGAAGGGCAAAGGCCAGGTTGAGGAAGACCTGCTGATGATATGGGCACAGGATAAACCTAAATACTCTAGTTAATTAACATGGAGCTTAAAACAATGTCAATGTAGCATTAACAACAATATCCATCAAGTGCCTTCTAGGAACCTAGCACCTAGTTATTTTTTCTCTGAGGTATAAAATTTCAACAAGACAGGGTCTCCAACCTCATGGAACTCACAATCTAATAATAGTGGATGTGATATACATGACAATTTTTAAAATAGTCAAATCAGTTATTTGGGGTTCACCAAATAATGATGGGTTGACAGCTAGTTACACTCTGCCCCCCAAGACACAACTGTGGGTTCTATCATCTCTCAAACTTCTCTCTTTCCAGTAAACATTTAATCTAATAAGCATTTATTAAGTACCACTATGAGCCAGGCATCCTGCTAAGCTCTGGGGATGAATTTCATAAAAAAGACAGTCCCTGCCGTCCAGTCTAATGGGGAGTGGGGTAGGGGAAGGGGGGAGTGGACAAACAGTAAGAAAAAGGAAGTAGGAAAGGAATGGTGTCCTTGGGGGCAAGGACATTTTATTCCATAGATGAGGAAACTAAGGCAAACAGGGTTAAGTGACTTGCCCTGGGTCACCCAGATAATAAAGTGTCTGAGGTCAAATTTGAATTCAGGTCTTTTTGACTCCAGACCCAGCACCACCCAGCTGCTCCAATTTTGTTGTTCAGTTGTGTCCAACTCTTTCTGACCCCATTTAAGAGTTTCTTGGCAAGGATACTGGAGAAGTTTGTCATTTCTTTCCCCAGTTCGTTTTACAGATGAGGAAATTGAGGCAAACAGGGTTAAGTAACTTGCCCAGGGTCACACAGCTAGTAAGTGTCAGAGGCTAAATTTGAACTCTGGTCTTCCTAACTCCAGGGCCAGCACTCTATCCACTGTGCCACCTAGCTGCACAGCCAGAGTGCTAGGGACATCTAAATTGAGGACACATTATCAGTGGAGTCTTGAGTCAATGGCAGAGATTAGCTATCCCCTCCAGCCCCCTTGAGCGTATCTAAGAATACAGGAGGAGGGTTGAAATGTAGCATACCAGGCCTTCAGGGCCAGAGTAGTCACTGATACATATAGCTAAGAAGAATGAAGTCCAGAGAGATTTAAGTCATAGGAATAGGGAACAAAACTGAAATTAAAGTTCAGCCCCTCTGTCCATAAATTCAGTGTTCTTCCATTAGGCCAAAGTGAAGACTGATATTGTGTCCCCATAAATCTACTTTCCAGGCTTTTCATCTTTAGGTTTATCCCCTTTATACTCTAATTTCCATGATGGCAGGGATTATGTCTTGTCTAATAACTCATTAATTAATAACTCACTATCTAATAGCACCTTAAGGCTATCAAAACATTCGCCTCCCAACTACCCTGAGAGCTGGTTCATTCAAACATTATCTTTCTTTTACAGATAAGAACACTCATGCTTGGAGAGGATAAGTAATTTGCCCAAGGTCATACAACTAGTAACTGTGAGAGGCAGGATTCAAATCCAGATCTGGCTCTGGAGTCAGAGAACTTGGGTTTGAATCCTATCCCTGTCAGTTACGGTTGGTGGGATCTTAGATAAATCACTCAGTCTCTCTGGAAATCAGTTTCATCATTTGTAAAAAATGAGGAGTTTTGATTACTGGATCTCTCAAATCTCTCAAAATGCTCTAGATCAATGATTCTATGACTCGTTGTGGCTTCAGAGAAGGAACAATGATCCTAAAATTAGACAGCCTGACTCTGAAGTTCCTTAGACTCATGTGGTTTTCAGCCACTAAACCTAGTGGAGATTCAGTCTTCCCATCTGTAAAATAAGAGGGACGGACCAGAGGGCCTCCAGGTCCCTTCCAACTCCAGGTCTTTGTTCCCAGGACTCCAAATCTAACACTGCTGCCTGATTCTCAATTTTTCCTTTCCCCATTTAATTATCTACTGCACAATAGTGCTTGATAAATATTTGTGGAAGCAAATTGAATTTGGCATTGAAGAAATAATAGTTGACCTAGAGTCCAGCAGCCTTCCCACATGGCAAAGCCCTCTGTACTAAGAGTGAGAGATTCTTCCAGCCGATAATGGTATCTGAGGACACCCTGAAGGGGAATAAATGGACTTAAAGTGCCAGCATCAAAGCTGCCCACAAGCCAAGCCCCAAGCCTTAAGCAATGCTGCCTGTGTTGCCAGGGTAGGGAGTAAGGAGAAATTGCTCCAGGCTCTCATATAGGGAGATGTTGTAGAGTTGAGTCTGATGCCTTCATGACCCCACTTGGGGTCTTGGCAAAGATACTGGAGGGGTTTGCCATTTACTTCTCATTTTACAGATGAGGAAACTGAGGTACAGGTTTAATGACTTGCCCAGGGACACACAGGTAGTAAGTGTCTGAGGTCAGATTTGAACTGGGGAAGATGAATTTCTCTCTGACTCCAGGTCTGGTACTCTATTCATTGCACTCCCTGGATGCCCAAGACTTATCTCTTGGTGAGTTGCTTGACTTCAAGTCTCCAGAATATTGAGACCAGAAAAGAAGTCAAGGTGGAACTTCCCACTCCCACCACCAGGAGGTAATCAGAAACATTCCTCTAGGGGCGGCTAGGTGGCACAGTGAATAGAGCGCCGGCCCTGGAGTCAGAAGGACCTGAGTTCGGAGCCGGCCTCAGACACTTAATCCACACAAACAAAAACCTAGCCATGTAACCTTGGGCAAGTTACTTAACCCCAATTGCTTTAGGAAACAAAAAGAAACATTCCTCTTGGTCTTTGTGTAATCTGCAGAATAGTCAGGTGCTGGCTTCCCTTCTTCTTACTGCATTTTGCCACATTGCCATCACAGATTTTAAGTCAAATTTTTTTGCAAGAAAGTGGGCTGCGACCATTTAAGTGAAGCTTTTAAACATTTGTGCCAGTATCATATAAAAATCATTTATTACTAAACTATCTTTGGTACAAGATTAGGATGTAAGAATACTTGTGAATATATGTTAAAATTGGGAAGATGCAAATCTCACCATATCATGTGACTTGCTCATGGCAATTTCACCTATCTGCCCATTCCCCTTATCCCTAGCACTCTTCATTGGGTTGAGTGACAGTACAGTTAGTACTTCAGCATTCTAAACAAATCACAAAAATCACCTTTTGGAAGTATACTGACAACGCACATATGTTGAGAATTCTAGGCTCCAGGCTTGCAATACAAAAGTGATAAATGTATATCCATATGCCACTGGTGAATACATTGCTGCTCTGTTTACCTTTTAAGGGGCACAATGACCAGAATTATACCATGTGACAATTATGTGATGAAAAGTTATAAACTGATTTTTGGACTGGAAAAAAAAAAGTAAAACAGGGGTGACCAATTATGTGGTGAAATATGTTACCTACCTGCTTCCCTCCTTAATCCCTTCTTTCCTCCTTTCTTTGCTCCCTTCCTCCCTCCCTCCTTTCCTCCCTCATTACTTCCCTTTATTTTTTCTTTTCTTCTCTCCCTCCTTCCTTTCCTTATCTATTTTCCTTCCCCCCCCCATCCTTCCTTTCTTCCCTCTCTTCCTTCCTCTGAGACCTCTGGTCTTGCTTCAAGCCTGGCCCTGACAGTTATCTTCTAGGGAGGCAAATCCTATGGAGAAAGGGCCAGGGATCCCAACAATGACCAAGCTATAGCCATGCCCAGGGTGGTCAAGCCAGCCTAGCAGTTCTCCTAGGGGAGAGGCAGGAGGCAGCATGTACCAGGCAAGTCAAACCATCACCACCAGCATCTTCATTGCTCAAACCATAAGCCTAAGAGCCTTGGGAATAGCAATTTTTGCAGACAGCTGGCTACAACTGTCATCCTGGGAAACAATCTCTGGGGAGATGCAATCTGGCAGCTGCTCATGCAGGTGTTACAGCTGCAGCTTATTGATGACCCAGAAAAAAATGTTCTTACATTCAAGTCCTTTGGCTCTGTCAAATGGTTCTACATCAGACATTGATATAATTTTATTAGTGGAAATGACATTTGAAAAGAGGTGTGACCATCTGCTTTGCCATTCCACCTTAAGGACCATGTGACATTAACATCTGACTTGTAGCTGAAAACTTCCATATTGCAAAACTTCCCTATTAGAATGTGACCTTCTTGAGGGCTGGAGGTGCCTTACTTTCCTTTTTATTTCTCCAGGGCTTAGCACAGTACTTTATGCATAATAAGCACTTAAGGGGCAACTAGGCTTGGCACAGTGAATAGAATACGGGTCCTGGAGTCAGAAGGACCTGAGTTCAAATCTAGCCACTTAACACTTACTAGTCATGTGACCTTGGGTAAATCACTTAACCCCAATTGCCCTGCCCTCCCCCTCCCCCCAAAAAAGCAAAAAAAAAAAAATAATGCTAGCAATAAGCACTTAATAATTACGTCCCTCCTTTCTCTCTCTGTCCCTTTTCCCCTTCCTCCCTTCCTTCCTTCCTTTGTCCTTTCCTTCCTCTCTCCCTCCCTCCCTCCTTCCTTCTTTCCTTCTTCCCCCTTTCCCCCCAATCTCCTGCTTTTCTTCTTTGTTTGCATTTCATAGCTTTCTGGGAGGTAAAATTTTTTTTCTCCTTGATCTCTTTTCCAGGTCAGTCATTTTTGCTATGAAATACTTTAGATTTTTTCCCCTTTTTTCAGTCTTTTGACTTCATTTTAATATTTCTTGTTGCTTCATGGAGTCCTTGGATCCTATTTGGTGTATTCTAAACTTGATGTTCACATTTTCCCAGAACTGTGAAAGTCCCTTTCTGCAAGGCAATTACAGGGAAAAAGCAACAACAGCCCTTGGAAACTCTTATCCTAGGATCTTCAACAATGGAATCAAACTCAGATAGAAATAAAGGATCCCTGATTTATAAAACCACAGATTGACATGTTGTATTGTATTTAATCATATTTAATCTGATTCGGGCCCACTATGGCCTTGGGCAATGAGTTTGACTACTGTAATCTACAGGATTATATTTTTTTAAAGTATGTTTTAATTCCACAAGATCTGTGTTCCCCCACTGGGAACACAAGAAAAATCGAAACCATTACAAACATATATCAATTAAAACAACTTTCCACATTAACCATGTCCAAATAAACCTTTTTCTCCTTCTTAATCAGTCTCCTCTCTATCAGGAATCATATCGCATGTTATATTATTAGTCCTCTGGAATTGTGGTTGGTCATTCTACTGATAAAAGTTCAGCACAATTTTATTCCAAAACATTTATATACTATAATTTGTTCACTGATTCCCTAATTTATGATTACCTGTTAGATTCCCATTTTTGTCACCTCAAAAAGAGCTATGAATATTTTAAAGTATTAGATAATGTATTCTCTAATTCCCCTTTCCTGTTTCTTCCCTTTACCTCCTATTTCTTTGTTGAGTGAAAAATATTCCTGTATACAACCATATATGTATATGCATTCTTCTTTCTTTTGACCAGTCCAGATGAGAGTGAGGTTCAAGTGTCAGCCACTCCTCCTCAACCCCTCCTCCTTATCTGTATAGAGGTCTATGTGTGCACATTGATTATGTGAAATCATTTCCCCTAAACTTCCTTTCCCTTCTGGTCCTTTTCCCATCTCTTTCCATTCTTAAGATCATCAAGATGTAACAGAACCACTTCTACTCCTTCTCTAACTCTACCTCCCTCTAAGACCCTTGAGGATTTTAGGATTCAGACGTGACATAATGTATTGTCCTTCTCATATTTGAATGTAAGCAGTTTATTCCATTTTAGTCCCTTTGTCACTGTTCATTCATGTTTATCTTTTTATGTTTCTCTTCCCTCCTGTATTTGAACTTCAAAGTTTTTGCACAGCTGTGGCCTTTTTATCAGGAACCCTTGGAAGTCCTCTATGTCATTAAAGTTCCATTTCCCCCCTGTAGCTTTATGCTTAATTTTGCTGGGTAAGCCATTCTTGGCTGTAACCTAGTATCATTAGCCTTTTGGTACATTGTATTCCAAGAAACC
This sequence comes from Gymnobelideus leadbeateri, assembly GCA_011680675.1. NCBI lineage: Eukaryota > Metazoa > Chordata > Mammalia > Diprotodontia > Petauridae > Gymnobelideus > Gymnobelideus leadbeateri. The sequence continues at coordinate 1,000,185 of WOXC01008165.1, read as the reverse complement.
CTCTCCTTTATAAGGTTAGTTACCAGATTATGTGTGATTATGACTGTAGCTCCTTAGAATTTGAATTCTCTCTTTCTGGCTACTTGCAAATGTTTCCTTTGACCCTAAAACACTGGATTTGGTTATGAAATTATCAGAAGTTTTCATTTGGGTGTTTCTTTTAGGAGATAATCAGTGGGGTTTTTTTTCTGTTTCTACTTTGTCTTCTGTTTTCTTTTAAAATTTCTTGAAATAGGTATGTAGGCTCTTCTTGTGGTTATAACTTTCAGACAGGCCAATGATTTAAAATTTTTTTTTCTTCTTGATCTCTTTTCCAGGTCAGTCATTTTTGCTATGAAATACTTTAGATTTTTCCCCCTTTTTTCAGTCTTTTGACTTCATTTTAATATTTCTTGTTGCTTCATGGAGTCCTTGGATCCTATTTGGTGTATTCTAATTTTCAGGGAGTTTGTTGCTTGGGCAAGGTTTTGTACCTCTTTTGCCAAGTTGTTAATTCCCTTTCCAATTCTTTCTTTCATAGCTCTAATTTTTTCCATTTTTCCTCTCAAGTGTTCTCATTCCATTTATAAAAACATTTAAAAACTCTTTTTAAAAACTCTTGCCTCATCTCTTCCAGGAATTCAAGTTAAGTTTGTGCCCAAGCTGTGTTTTTCTCTGAGGTTTTGCTTGTAGATGTTTTGGAATCATTCTCTTCTTTTGAGTTCGTGACTTGAATTTAAAGAACCATAATATCTCTTTATGATGGAGTTCTTTTTTATTTGCTCACTCTTCTAGCCTCCTCCTGGTGCTAGCCTTGAGGTTAGGACTGTGCTCTGTGGCACTTCTGGAAGTAGTCTGTGAAGATTCTGTTGTTACTTTCTTATAGCATTGAATGTAGTATTCTTTCAGAATCTCAGTGACAGACTGAGCAAGGTTTCAGTGCTCTTAAAGGTCTGATCTAGGGCAAAGTCTAATTACTGGCTCCCTGGTCTCCCTGGCTCTTCAAGTGCTTTAAAAAAATTAATATATAATTAATATATATTATATATTTATATATTATATTATATATAATATATTATATATAATTAATACATAATTAAAAATTAATATATAATTTTCCCCAATTACATGTAAAAATAATTTTTAACATTTGCTTTCAAAATTTTTAAGGTCCAAATTCTCTCCCTCCCTCCCATCTCTGTAAGATAGTAAGCAAGTTGACATAGGTTATACATGTACAATCATGCAAACTATATTTTCATATTAGTCATGATGTTAAAGAAAACAGACTCCCTACCTTCCCCCAAAACACAAGAAAAATAAAGTTAAAAAATATGCTTTGATCTGCATTCAGACTCCATCAGTTCTTTCTCTGCAGATAAATAGCATTTTTCATCATGAATCTTTTGGAATTGTTTTGTATTATTGTATTGCTGAGAATGGCTAAATTGTTCACAGTTGATCATCGTACAATATTACTATTACTGTCTACAATGTTCTCTTGGTTCTGTTCATTCCACTTTGCATCAGTTTTCCTGAGAGTATTCTGCACATCATTTCTTGCAGTACAATAGTATTCCATCACAATCACATGCTACAACTTGTTCAGCCATTCACTAATTGATGGGCATTCCCTCAATTTCCAATTCTTTGCTACCACAAAAAGAGTTGTTATAAATATTTGTTATAAATATTTGTATAAATATTGATCCTTTTTCTTTTTGCTTTTTATCTCTTGGGGATAGAGACTTAGTACTGATATTGCTGGATCAAAGGTTATGCATGGTTTTATTAGCCCTTTGGGCCTAATTGCAAATTGTTCTCCAGAATGCTTGAATTAATCCACAGTTCCACAGACAGTATAAGATACCTGAGTATATACCTGCCAAAACAGACCCAGGATCTACATGGATATAAACATAAAACATTTCTTATACAAATAAACTCAGATCTAAATAAGTGAAATAATGTTTATTATTCATAGGTAGGTAAAGCCAATATAATTTTTAAAATGACAATTTTACTTAACTAATCTAATTATTCAATGTCATCCCAATTAAATTACTAAAAATTATTTTATTGAGGTAGGAAAAAATAATAACGAAGTTCATTCAGAAGAAAAAAGGTCAAGAACTTCAAAGAAATAAGGGAAAAAAGATGTAAAGGAAGTAGATTCATCAGTATCAGACCTTAAACTATATTATGAGGTAAGAGCATTGTTAAAATGCAAAAAGAAAAATTTTGATTATTTTAAATTAAAATTTTCTTATGTAAATGAAACCTATGTAACCAAGAATAGAAGAAATACAGGAAATTGTGTGGGGGGGAGGGTGTTTGGGGAACTTTCATAGACAATCTCTCAGATAGGATGTGATCAGGTTGGAGTATTGCTGTGGTGTAGGAAATGATGAGCTGGTTGATTTAGAAAAACATGGAAAGACCAAAGAAATAGATGACAGGAGAAAAAAGCATAGTACAGTCTTACATATATGTGCATGAATGCATATGTGTATATATGTGTATCTATGTATATGTATATACATACATACTTAATTGTAGCCTTCTTTAGGGTAGAGGAGGGGAGAGGATAAAAATAAAGTAAAATATATACAGAAGAAAACAAAAGAAAACCAAGAAGAAAGCAAAGAAAAACTAGACAGCTTTGAAAACAAGGTGTAGTCATTTTTACATAGGTTTTCTTGAAAGGCAAATGTATTGTTTTATATTGCATCCTTGCTTATGGTCTGCTGTGTCCATGGCAATGTTTTTTTTTTTCTTTTCTCATTTTATATTTCAGTTTAAAAATTATCAATAAAGAGAAAGAAGGTAAAAAAGTATATTTCAATTTGTACTCAAAGTTCGTCAATTCTCTCTCCAGAGATGCGTGACATTTCTCATTTTGAGTCCTTGGAAATATCTTGGTTCACTGTATTGATCAGAATAGCTGAGGTGTTTATTTATCCTAAATTGCCACAGAATGCTACTGATTAGCTGTATACTCTAAGTGGGTCTGAAAAGTTGTAAAAATCAAATCAGAACCCTAGGAAGCTAAGCAGCCTTCTTTAATATGGGGATGAATCTTTTCTTTTCAGTAGTTATGTGATCTTTAATCAGCAGATCAAGCTGGTGGGATAGGAACCAAACACCCCATTCCTAGAATACCCTCCTTCCTTACCCCTGCCCCTGGCTTCCCTTACAATCTTCCTTTGACTCAAATCAAATTCCACCTTCTATCTTATTCCCCTGCAGCTAGTGTCTGTCCCACCCTGAGATTGCCTCCCATTCATACTGTACATAGATATTAGAATGTGAACTCCTTAAGGCCAGGGCTCACGATTTTGCCTTTTTTGTTGTTGTTGTTGTTGTCCCCAACACTCAGCACAGTGTTTGACACATTTTTATTGTTCAGGTGTTTTTCAGTCTTGCCTGATTCTTCATGACCCCATTTGGGGTTTTCTTGGCAAAGATACTGGAGAGGTTTGCCATTATTTTTCTCCAGCTCATTTTACAGATGTGGAAACTGAGGCAAACAGGGCTGAGTGACTAGATTTTAACTCAGGAAGAAGAGTCTTCCAGGCCCTGAACTCTTTCAGCTGTACCACCTACCTGACTGCCCTTGCTTGACATTAGTGAGTTCTTAATAAATACTTATTGAGTGACAACTAGAAAGGAGAAAAACAATGTTGAATATTGTATCATTATGATGATCAAGCTTACCTCTCACCACCCTAGTTGAGAAAATTTCTCTCTCTCACTTTGGAGAGGGGGACCATGGATGTGAATTAGCATGTAAATTGTAAGACTCGTTCCACGATGAACCGATCTTTTTCTCTTTCATTTTCATTTTTTGTTACAAGAGAGACAAGGAAGGGCTAGATTTGGAAACAAACATGATGTCAAAACAAAAGATATCAAATTTAGAAAGGAGGGAAAGATGATATCTATATGTATAGATAGATAAACCTACCAGTCCCAAAAGAGTTTAAATATCTTTTTGCTTTGAAATAGGGAAGGAAAGCAAAGAGTAGGTGATATAAAATCCTAAGAGTTAGAGCTGGAAGGAATTTGAGCAGTTTGGTGCAATCCTTTTTTGTCCAAGCTGAGTTTATGCAGATAGGCATACTGAGGTGATGAGAAACTAAGTGTGCCCAAGGCTGTATGGAGAGTGAGTAGACAGAGGACAGAGCTCAGCTCATGTCCATGTAGCACACTGAGCTCAAGTCTCATGTACTGAAAGCCAGAGGAGAATGTGAGTCAACAGAAATAATATTTGTCTCCGATTTCAGAAGGTCCTCTGTACTTAGGCTCAACCATCACCCCAAAGTGTCTTTGGAGAAATCTTTGCACTAGTTACACAATCTCTTTGCCTAACCCATGCAAACATTTGCTAAAGTTTAGTCTCCCTTAACAGGGCATTAAGTGACTGCTCACTGGTCAAGTAAAGGAAGTGCCCTCCTGAATGAGCTTGAAGTAGAGATGGTGTGATTATAGCTCACCTATATTAGGTACTGGAGAAGATGGAAGGCTTTTTGTTCTGAGGAGTTGATTTTGGGCACTGATTAAATGCTCAAGCTCTAGTTTGTCTTCTGGATCTAATGGGGGAAAATCTGGTTTACATCCAGGGAATGTGGCATTTTTATTTTATATGTGTATAGGAGGCAGTGTGACATTGTGGATAGGCAGTCAGCCTTGGAGCTGACAAGACTTGACTTTAGTTCCTGACTGTGATATATACTGTATGACCCTGGGTAACTCATTTAACTTTTCAATGCTCCATGCAGTTCTCTAAGACTACACATTTTAGAGAAGTTGCCTACTTGCAATGGGGAGTGGAAGGGGGAAGAGTTTCTTCACAGGTATTTGCCCACAACAATGAAATCATAGGTCTGAAATGAAAAAAAAATCTGTTGTGTCTAGTACATTGCTTTGTATAGAGTAGGTGCTTAATGAATGTTTGCAAAATATTGAGTTGATTCCATTACAGAAGACCACTGTTGAATGGATGAATATTTTCATTTCATCCATCAACAAGTATTTTTCAAGTACCTACTCTATGTAAAGCACTGGAGAACATCTAAGGCACAGTTTTGAGAAGAGTTTAGAATCTATTTGAGGCAGGGGTGGGGGAAACTTGGATTCAGTCAAAGGGCTGCACATAAGGACCTAGAAGGCCATATGTGGCTTTGAGGCTACAGGTTCCCCACCCCTGATTTGAGGAGATAAGAATGGAAAAGACAGCAGCAGAAGAGAATATATATTATGTTTCAAGAAGAGGTATGGAGGTAAGATTTGAGCTGGGTGTTTGAAAGACGGGTATGATTTAGACAGATATCTTGGGTAATGGCTGAAAAGAAATAGACTGGGCTGATTGGGTCCAAGGGTTCATACAGAACTTAATGGTGAGGGGGGAAATAAACCCAGAAAGTAAAAGTGAGGCTGGACCATGGTCACGCTTTTTCAAGTCTCCCTTCCTCCACCTGCCCTTCACCCAGCTGTCAACATGAAATTCCCAAAGCTTTGGTCTGAGCCTGTCACTCTGCTCCCGAAACTCCACTAACTCTCCATTGGTCTGTAAAGCTCTTCACAACCTGGCTCTTGCCCACTTTGCCAGACTTTTATTACAGCACTCTCCTTCACGAATTCTTTGGTCCAGCCATATTGTCTTTCTTGTTGTTCCTCACTTGCAACAGTCCTACCTTCTGTGTGCTTTTGCAGAAGCTGTCCTTGAAGTCTTACATGTCCCTTTTAGAATCTCTAGTTTCCTTTAAAACTCAGCTCCACCATGAAGCCTTTCCTCACTCTTTGAGCTGCTGATGTCTCCCTGCTAAAAATACCTTCAGATAGTGTTTATTTTGTTTACCTTTTGCATACCTTTTCCCCAAGTTAAGATCTTTAAAAGCAGTGACTTTTATTTTTGCCTTTGTAGCCACAGTGTTTAGTATAGTGCCTGCCACATAGCAGGGGCATAATAACTGTTGACTAACTAATGAATTGGAGAATATCCTATAGAGAGGCATCACTTCAAAGAGGACCAAGAACTGGCCTCTGAACTGGAAGACCTACAGTTAATTCTTGTCTGACACCCACTGATTGCACAAGTCACTTATCTTCTCAGTGCTCAAAAATAATAATAACAACTAATATTTAAATAGTGTAAATATAAAGTGTAGTAAATACTTACTATGTGCCAGGAGGGCAGTTAGGTGGCACAGTAGGAACCAGGGAAGACTCATCTTCCTGAATTAAAATCTGGCCTTAGGCACTTCCTATCTGTGTGACCCTGAGCAAGTCACTTAACCCTGTTTGTCTCAGTTTCCTCATCTGTAAAATGGGCTAGAGAAAGACATGGCAAATCATTTCTATATCTTTGCCAAGAAAACCCTAAATGGATCATGGAGAGTTGGCCACAACTGAAATGACTGACCACCACCACCAACAAATGCACCAGGTGCAGTGCTAAGCGCCTTACAAAGATGATCTCATTTGGTTCTTTTTTTTTCTTTTTGGAGGGCAATTGGGGTTAAGTGACTTGCCCAAAGTCACATGGCTAGTAAGTATATCAAGTGTCTGAGGTCGGATTTGCACTCAGGTCCTCCTGACTCCAGGGCTGGAGCTCTATTCACTGCACCACCTAGCCACCCCATCTCATTTGGTTCTTACAACAACCTTGAGTAGTAGGCACTATTTTATAACAACCTTGGGAGATAGGTACTATTACTATTCCTATTTTACAGATGAGGAAACTGAGGCACGCAGAGGTTAACTGACTTACTCAAACATTTAGTGAGTATCTGAGGCTAGATTTGGCAATGCTCTAAGACTAGGAATTGCAGAGAAGGTGCCAGCCTGCCTCAGTAGGGAAAGTTCCTCACCAGGACTTTCCTCCACCAGTGAAAACTCAGGTCTAATGCTTCTTCTGCAGACAACAACAACTATTACTACTACTGACATTTATGTAGGACCTTCTCTGTGCTTTACAATTATTCTATCATTTGATCCTTGCAACAACCCTGGGAGGTAGATGCTGTTATTATCTCCATTTACAGTTGAGGAAACTGAGGCTAGCAGAGTTAAGTGACTTACCCAGGGTCATATAGCTAGTAAGTGTTTGAGACTGGATTTGAACTCAAGTCTCCCTGACTCCAAGCCTAGTGCTTTGTCAACTGTACCACCTAGCTGCCAGAGAACCAGTGAAAATATCCATTCATGGGAGTGGTGTTACAGATAAATGAATCCCTGAGGAAATCTGGCAGGGATTGGAAGGATGGAGAGGGACTCGACTTTATTATAACTGATTGTTCTAAAGTTTAAGTAGTTAAAACAAGGTTGGGAGCTGTAGGAGTAGAGAAGAAGGGTCTTTCTTGTTATGGGATCCCAAATTTTGAGTTGTAACATCCCTTAGAGAGTACCTCATGCAACCACTTTAGTTTACAATAGGAATCAGTGAATGGATATTGGGACCTGAAGTCAGGAAGACATGAGTTCAAATTCAGCCTCAGATACTTACTAGCTATGTGACCCTGGGCAAGTCACCTTACTCAGTTTCCTCAACTGCAAAATGGAGATAATAATAGCACCTACGTCCCAAAGTTGTTGTGAGCATCAAATGTGATAATATTTGTTAAGAGTTAAGTGCAACGCGCTTGGCACATAATAGGCATTTAACAAATGCTTGTTTCTTCCCTCCCTTTGTCTCTCTCCTCCTCATTCTTTCTCTTCTTTTTTCCTCCTTCCCTCCCTCACTTCCTTTCTTAACCATTTCCAGTGTACCATACTGGCTTTCACTACTTTGTTGCTAGTTGGTACAGTATATAGAGCCCTGGCGGTGGATCCAGGAAGACCTGAGTTCACATTCTGTTGTACTTACTAGCTTGGTGAACCTAAGTACTTCAATTCTCTCAGCCTAGGTTTCCTCATATGTAAAACTGGGATAATTAATCTCACTACTTCACTTAGTTGTTGTGATGGATCAAATAGCATGTGGCACTTTGAAGCCTTTAAATCCTATGTAAAAGTTAGCTATCTTTAGAGTTAGTTAGAATCTTTAATAGCCATTTTGGCACTTCATTATTCTGCTAGTTCTGCATACCCTCCATTAGGGCACAATACCATACCCTCACCTCTCTGTCAATTCAATGAAATTGAACTTCAAGACTTTGTACTTTTTTTTTCTACCCATAATGATTAAGTACAGCTATTGCCTGAGGGACTGGAGATTTCTGGATGGCCTGGCAATGCAACTGCTCTTTCTGGGACCTGGTGGTGCAAGTATGAAATTCTACCACAGGTTAAGCTTAACGAGAGGCTGAAAGTGACTGTTTTAGGTAGGATTAAGTAGATCCTGCTACAGCTTTGATATGGGAAGCCTCCAATGTGAAAAGGAGTGACTTTCCTTTTGACCTCAGACCTATCTCCTGCTGCACCTGGCCCTCGAGGAAAGACAGTGAGGACCTGGGATTTCTGTCTCCTGTTTTACAGGTTGGACTGCCATCTACTGCTACTCTGTCTCCTGAGTAACCTTTAGCCTTCAGAGGGAAGAGGAGTAGTGATATAGAACTTACCATCTGATCATGTGCCTTCTATTTTATGATATACTTGTCTTCTGACTGATATCCAGGCCTCTTTGAGAAGAAGAGTGGTACCCTCTATACAATCATGAAAATTCTCATATCTGTTCACATCCTACACATGCCAGTAATCCTGAACCCTGATAAGTTATCTAAACCTGATTCCCTATCACCTAATTCCTTATTCTTACTTCCCTCCACCCTTCCATTCCAGAGTCCCACTCAAGCATGCCTACTACTCCTTCTGCTATGCTCTATGGAATGCCTGTTCCATAGGCAAAAAACTTCCCTCCATCCTAAATCTTTTCCTCTCTCATTCCTTCCACATTCTAGTACTCAATGGAGTACTCCCCTCTGATGACACAGCCTTCCTGGTCATTCTTTCCACTACTGGCTGCCCCTTTGGTGCACTGGTTGGGCAAGGAATACTCCTTGCTTCTCATTGCTACCTCCAGGTTCTCTCCCTACCTCCATCTCCCAACTTCTCCTCCTTTGAGATTCATTCAAATTATATTGACTGCCCCATCAAAATCCTGGTAGGTATTGTCTAAAGACCTCTAAGTCACTCCCTTTCTTTCCTCATAAAGTCAGTACCTGATTCACAATTTTTCTCTCTTTCCTTCATGCTAGAGGACTTCAACATATACACTGACTCTTCCTCAAACATCCTAATCACTCAGTTTCTTAACCTACTCATTTTCTATAAACCTATTCCTCTACCTCAGTTACATACAAAGATGGCCATACCCTTGATCTTGTCATCACCCATAAACGTACCATATCCATGTACAAGAATTCTGAAATCCCCTTGTATGACCACAATCTATTGACTTTCCACCTCTTCCACTGTCTTTCTTTACCAAACTCTATTCTTTGTCTACCCTTCGACCTCCAATCCTTTGACCCTTTAGTTCTCTCACAGGCCATCTCCCCTGTACTAACCACTCTAGATTTTTGTTTTCTTCTTGGAGTTCAGATTCCCAGGCTCAGGCTAAATTGTGAACATCTGAAGGATTAATTTTCCTCAACCCTGATAATTCACAGCTGTGCTGAGTCAAATAGGTTTGGTGCCTTCTGGCTCTGAGCCAATCAGGGGCCAAATCTTTGTTATATATTCTGGGAGGTTGGCATTTTACTTTGGGGGTTTGCTCATGAGAAGGATCTTTTGATTTCCTGGTTGAGACTGTGAGTAACTGTATGTTCAAAGTCCTCCCAACTGCTCAGATTTCTGTGCTCCCTCGATCCAGTAATGTATGTAAAGTATATAGCAGTATTGTTTTACTCAGACAGCTGGAGTCCTGTCTGTTGATCTTTGTGCTAATTTTCTCCAAGTTCAGGGTGCTGACCTTTCCCCTAAACTATTGAATGTAATTAAAGTAGACTGTTGACCCCTTTAAAAGTTATCTTTCCTTTAGCAAAGCAGATCAAAGAACCTATGCTAGCAGGCTATCCTGGGTGTGCTAGGGTACTTGCTAATACACACACACACACACACACACACACACACACACACACACACCACCTTTCCTTTACTGTAGAAGATAACACCATCATCCCAGAAACTCCTCAGAGTTTCCTTAGTGCCTGGCACTTAATAAATGCCTAATAAATATTTACTGACTCACTTGCTAATACTAGCTGGTCATTATCAAAGGTTGGAAAATACAACCTCATCCTTCACTGGAACATTTCAGGGAAGAAAGTGAGGCACCACAGAAAACATCCAGAAGACTGACTGGACTTGACTTCCTATTATTGAGCTGACAACTCCAATGGAATGCAAACTCCTTGAAGACAGGGACAGTTTTTCCTTTCCTCTTTATGCTGCAATCAGCTAGACAAAGGACATTCCTTGCTCATCTAATACATTTCCACTGGATTAAATTTAATCTAGGAGTTCTTGTCTCTCTGTCCTGATTTTTAAAATGGACTCACCCAACTGCTGCCAGTGATTACTATTATAAATTAAATGTTAGGAAAGAATGACACAAGAAGACCTCCTTGAAACAGTAGCCTTAGCGTCATTGTGGAAAGGCAGACGGCATCCCAGACATCATGTAGTGTGAGGAAAGAAGAAGCCTGCTGAGAGGAGAGCCAGAAGATCAATTTGAAAAAAAAAAAAGGGAAAAAAACGATGAAAAGACAAAAATCCACCAAAGACAGAAAGGATACCCAAAGAGTAAGAGGCCCAGAGGAAAAGTGGGAATAAATATCGAAGAAGCATTGGGAAAAGAGCTAGTCTGGTACCTCCCAGATGTGTGGTCCTAATTGTGGTTGCCAAATTTTTATAGCACTTGTGATTGGATTAATTAATCATTCAGTGATAACTGTTCTTCAGTCGTTTTAGCATTCAATGCTAATCACTTAATTACTTGGCTTTTTGCTTCTGGAGGAGGTCTGTTCCTCCTAATTAGATTCTTAAACCACGGGTCTAGCAGTCACTGATTCTCCTCATGGTAGCCTGCAGCATGTCAGATCCTGGAGACAGTGATGCCTTCTGACCACCTTCTGCTTATTGTCACCTTTCATCATCTCAGTGGCTCTGGAACAATCAATGGTCTAGCTTGTCTTAGGTGGTTCTTGTCTCAGTAATCATGATATGGGATTTATCTGAGGAGTGGGTCATGTGATAGAATGAGTTCCTATCACAAGCCAAAGGCTAAGAAGGAAAGGTCAGAGAACTATCTGATAGACATTGTTTAATTAAGGGCAAGAGAACCAGCTTCTGAGCCAGAAAAACTGGGGTTTAAATTCTGCCTCTGACACATGCTGGTTGTGTGGGCAAATCATTTACCCTCTAAGTGTTCTAGGAAACTAGACTTGGAGAAGGTGCCATTACCTCACTAAGGAGGAATAAATATCTAAACCAATGAAATCAGTGGTCCTATTCCTCTTTTATAATCTAAGGTAACATAGAAGGAAGAGAAATTTGGGTTCTTTTGTCTCCTGGAAGAAGTTACTCTACTTTACTGGCCCCACATGAAAATGGGACCATACTACCACCCCCACTTAGAGTTCATAGCTAAATTAAATAAATGCAAAGGCTCTCAAGCTCTCCAGAAGAGAGGCATCCTTTCAGAGTTAGCTATGCAAATGTATGTATAGACTTATTTCCCTGGGATGCACAAGTTCATTAGAGCTGCACTGGAAAATTCTTTGGGGGATTCTCAGCTTCTCCTTTGGTGAGAAAGGTTAGCCCCTGGCATATTAAAAGATCTTTTGCTACAGGCTAATCAGGAAGGGTATCCCCCTTGCTAATTACAAGCTAAATGCAACCAGGCAACATGTACTGTGGTGCAGAAGGGTCTCCAGCCAGCAAGAACTCAGAGGAGTGTGAAAATAATGATCTTGGCAATTCACAGGTTTTCAATAACATTGCTTAGTAACAGGCTGAGTGTCTTGCCTTGGTGACCCCTTTTGCCTCATCCCTGTTTCTATGTAACAATCCAGAAAGCAGATAGACAGCTGAAGGAAGATTGTCTTTGGAGAAAGAAGGGGAAGTCTAGATGTGATGTGGAGAGAAAAGGAGAATGAAAACTTGAGGTTAATTTTTAGTTTTAACTTGAGGTTAATTCAATTTCCACCACAAAAGAAAAAAACACATAGTCTTTAGAATTCAATTTAATGAACAACTAGAAAGCTCCTACTAAAGGGAAAGGCACTGGGGAGACACAAAGATGGAGCCCATGCAGACCCTACTCTCAAAGAGCTTATGATCTGAGTGTGTGTCTGTGTGTGTGTGGGGGGGGGGGTGAGGTGGAGGGGGGGAAGACAAGTATTCAAGTAACAGAAAAGTTGGCACTCCCCACAGAAAAGGTGCTTATCTTCCCTTCTACCCCACTCCTCATCTTTTTTCACCATTCCTACCAATTAAATCAGTGGGTGATTTCAGCTGGGAGAAAAGACAAAGGGTCTCACATCTCATGAACTTTAAAAGTTTTGGCTCTGGACCTGAGGGAAACTTATCAGTGTGATCCTAAGAGTACAGCCAACTCATTGGGCACTGCCACTAAGCCAGGAACCTAGGTTCAAGATAAGCAGCTTCCTGAACCAAACACAATACTCCTATAAAGAGTAAGGAAACATATTGCCATCAAGAAGTCTAGAAACCCTTTCAGGTCCTGTTTCTTTTTTGTCAATACCCTGATTGGAGAAACAATTTGTCAGTCTCTTCTTAAGTGATCCATATCAGTAGTTTGCTACTGATGGTGTCAAAGAAAAAATATTAATAATGTACTCTGTGATTTAGGCTCAAATATGTCAGGAACAATTTTATTTCACATGAATCTATACGCAAGCCATTTTTAGTTTGGAGAAAGATGTCCAGACGTGCAAAGTTCCTCCGCACCACTCATGTGACTCTCTGCCCCAAGAAGATTTCAGGTAATAATAGGAATCTTGAACAAGGCTCAGATATCTAAAAATACAGTCTGGGTTAACATTCCAGAATTGAGCAACCAAGTCATAATCCTGTTCCTACTCCCTATGTTCCTGCTGATGCTAGGTGGTACAGTGGAAAGAGTGCCAGGCATGGAGTCAGGAAGTCTCTCTAAGTTCAAATCTGGTCTCAGATAATTACTAGTTATATGACCCTGGGCAAGTCACTTAACCTTGTTTGCCTCAGTTTCCTCACCTATAAAATGAGCTAGAGAAGGAAATGGCAAACTACTCCAGTATCTTTGCCAAGAAAACTCCAAATCGGGTCACAAAAAGTCAGGCACAACTGAAACTGAAGAACAACAAATTTCTAGAATTAAACAAAGGGATCTCCATTAATTCTTTCTCAATGGAGAAGGATAGGTTCTAGCACTAATCACTTCAGATGGGTAGGGAGGCTCTCAGGTGAACACCACAAGAATTAAATTTGGCTATTACTCTTAATCTATGTCTCTAAGAAAAGCCTTTTATGTCTTGGATCTCATCAATCTCCTTTCTAAGGATGGAAAAAGCTTTGGAGGAAAATATTCCTTTTTTTGCTTTTTTTTTTTTTTTTGGAGGGCAATTGGGGTTAAGTAACTTGCCCAAGGTCACAAGGCTAGATTTTGTTTGTGTGTGTTAAGTGTCTGAGGCTGGAACCAAACTCAGGTCCTTCTGACTCCAGGGCCAGCACTCTACTCACTGAGCCACCTAGCCCCCCTGAAAATATTATTTCTTAATATTTCTAAAGAAACTAAAAAGGGGGTTTTAAATATACTTCCACAATGGTCATAGGAAAAAGCTTTGGAGGAAAATATTATTTCTTAATATTTCTAAAGAAACTAAAAAGGAGGTTTTAAATATACTTCCACAATGGTCATAGGATTCGGAGCCAGAAGAGGCTTTAAAGATCATCTGTTTCTTCCTTCTTCCATATATCTTTACTTATACAAAAGAGAGTCAGATCTTAGAGAGCTTAGATAATTGGTCCAAGACCACATAACTAAGGAAGAAGCAGATTTGTTGTTCAGTTATGTCCTACTCTTCATGACCCCATCTGGTTTGTTCCTTTGTATTTGCAAAATTACTGGAGTGGTTTGCCATTTCCTTCTCCAGATCATTTTACCAATAAGGAAACTGAGACACACAGGGCTAAGTGACTTGCCTAGGGTCATGAAGCTAATAAATGTCTGAGACCAGATTTGAACTCAGAAAGATGAGTCTTCCTGGCTCCAGGCAGCCTTCTAATCCATCCAGCTGCTGTATAAGTAAGTAGCAGAGCCAAAAATGGAAACTTTGTTATCCATTGAATCAATAAGCATTTATTAAGTGCCTACTATGTACTGGACACCTCCCATTATACCTTGCTATTTATATGCTAGAGAAAGCTAGGGAGTACTATGTATGTCCTTCCCAAGGAGAACAGAAAAATATCAACAGCCTTTTTCATGTTACAGACCCTGGTATATCAGGCCAGTCCACTCCTTCTAGACCTGGAAGGACTCTATCATGTACTCCAGCTATGTGGCATCACCTTTACTGAATCAAACAGCTTGTTGCCAGCAGAAAATAGATTACATAGAAGTTTGGGTGGGTGGAGAAAGCCTATGTCCAGACTCTTGACCTCATAAATTCCTTGATCTAAGAAATCAAAAGCTGCTCCAGAACTAAATGGGAATCTTAATGTAAAGGCTTTATAGCATTTCATTACAATGGGAATGGGTCTTAACCCTTGGGAAAACTGGACTTGTTGAAGCATAGAATGTCAAATAAGTCAGAACAGATATCTGTAAGAGGTCTTTTGGAAACAGAAAAGAGCGTCTAGAACCCCCTGTTACAAGAGTAACAAAGCCCAGCCAAGGGCTCGTGGCAGCAGGTCTTTATTTAAACTTTTTCTTCTACCTCTAGCCAGCTCTCCTTTTTCCTCTTCTTGTGATTTTTAGAATAATTGTTGTGATAGGATCCTGTTAACACTCTCAACATCTCTCCGCTCGCCCCCCCCCAATAAATATGAACCGTGCCACGTGTGTACGTCTTTGTGATTTTTCTGACCATTGGATTTTTTAAAAATTTGGGCAAAGTGAGTTGGGAGAGGATGTCATCTGTAACTAATGGTCACGAGTTAGGAATAGCAATCTCTTTCTTGGAGACAAACTAAAAACCAAAGAGATGGATAAGGTTGGAGCAAGCCTGTTTGTCACCTCCAGCATTATCATGGAATGTAGGCCTCTAGAGGACATAAGCTCTTGCTGGCCTGTCAAGTGGACCAGGAAGAGATGGAGATGTCTTCCAGAAAGGCAGAGAAACCAAAAATCACTCACAATGGCAGGATCAGGGAAGAGAAGAGAAGTGAGACAGAAGCCAGCCTGTGGCCTTGTGGTCTGTGATGTCACCTCTCCTGTACAACTTAGTCCAAGGACAGAGTCACATCCATTATGATTTGAGCAGCAGACATAAGGCAAGGAAGGAGGAACATAAATTAATAAGTGGTGCCCTGGCACCTTTATTGTTGTTTAGTCCTTTTGGTGAGTGTATGAGTGACCCTATTTGGAGTTTTCTTGGCAAAGATACTGAAGTGATTTGCCATTGCTGAGCAGCCTACTTGGTCAATTACTGAGTTAGAAAAAAATTCTCATCTTTAGGGAGGCCCCTAAAGAGGAAGGGTAGAATGGGGTTTTCCAGAGAAACTTTTTTGATCTCCTCCTCTTGGCTGTAAACTGTTAAAATGCCCCTGGGAATCCCCTGTATCTCCCACTGCAGAAACCTTGTGATATGGTACAAAGATTTCAGGCTCTGCTCTGCTCTCTTACTAAGTAAAAGAGCAAATCAGTTAAACTTTTGGCATCTTTTGTTTTACTAACTGCAAAACAGGGCTAATAATACTTGGATTATCTAATTCTGGGAGATTGTACTGAAGATCAAATGAGCAAATCTGCCAGGGAAAGAGCACTTAGTAAAAATAAAGGCCTATACAAAGTAAACCATTATTTGTTTTCCTTTTACTCTAGGCAGAAGAGGCACACTTGTCAGGAAGGGTCTTGGGCTAGTTAGCCTAAGCCTAAATGGAACTCGGGACCTTGGACTCCAAATGCAGGACCCTTTCTTTTGTGTCATGCAATGAGCTATTATGTCTTTAGTAATTGCTCACATGACAGTAGCCATTCAAACATACTGGTGGTAGAAGCTGCTCAGGAGAGGGAATTGGGGGACAGCCACTAGATATAGGGGGGCAGGAGGAGGGGCAAGGATCCAATGCTAATGCTTGTCACTTCCCTACTTCCTTAAATCCACCCTCCAGCTGGGAAGGAAGGAGGCTAGGGCTTACACCATGTGCCTTTGACATGTCCTAAGTGTCCTATGTGATGGCTATTTGATCTTTCATGAGGACAACCAGCAAAATCAAAGCTTAGGGGAATAAGGGGAGGAGGCCTCAGCAGCCTAGGCACCCAAGGGAGGGTGAGGCCTGGTTTAGAAGCAGATAACCAAATCCCTGCCCCCGCCCCACTCCCTCCACACAGCTCCCCTCATCCCAACCCCACTATCCCCTTTCGGTCGGCAGTCAAAAAGTCCCGGCTGCCAAACGCCCTCCCCTTTAACAAGAGCGCTGCGCCCGACTCAGGCGGCTGGAAAGCTCCGGGGAGTCGGAGCATCCATCCCCCTGCAGTAGCAGCAGCAGGAGCAGCATCGGCTGCTGCTGCAGCCTCCCCCTCCCCGCTTCTCGCGGCCCGAGCCGGCGGCGTGTGCCCGGTCGAGGGGCCAGCGGGCAGGCTGAACGGCTCGGATGCGGAGGCGGGGAGGGGGCCGGCGCCGCTGAGCCGGTGACAGGCTAGCAGCATTGCAGCAACCGTGGGGGAGCTGGGGACGCCGCGCCGGGCTTTGGGCTGCTGGGCGGCGTTGCCTCTTGCCTCGGCCAGCTAGTGCTCAGTGCTCGTTGCGGCCCCGGCGGCCGGCCGAGATGGAGAGGGAGCGGGGGCGCCAGCGGCTGGGGGTTGTCAGCTCCAACCAGGGCTGAAGACACCCGCCCCTAGCGGGGCTCCCTAGAACAAGAGGGACCCAGAAAGATAGCAGTCCGGTTAGAGGAAGGGAGGCGAAGTGCACCGAGCCTCTCTCCCCTATCCAGGTCCTCTGGCCGAGCGGAGCCTCCCAGGCCAGCTCTGGGCAGCTCCCGGGGGGGCTCCGTGTCCTCTTGCTGCCTTTTCCCTGCCCCCGCCGTCGGGCATTGCGCCCCTGTCCCTGCCAGGATGAGGAGGTTGCGGCGTCTGGTGCACCTGGTTCTCTTCTGCCCATTGACTAAGGGCTTGCAGGTAAGGCCAGGCAAGAAGCGGCAGGCTGGTGTCCAGAAGTTTGGGAGGTGGGAAGGGTAGTTGGCCGATTCCCAAGTCAAGGGGTTGATTCTGGGCATAGGGGGAAGGGTCGCTACAGCTAGGAAGGGACGGTCAGACGGACTACTTTCCTTTTATTTCTTGGAGCCATTCTATGGCGTGTATGCTTGTGCAAAGGGGAGAATCATCAATCAACCATAGAATATCCTTAGTTCTTTACCTTCCCAACCCACCCACACCCTCCCCCAAGTTGGTATCATCCGGCAGATTGGGTACGACCAAAGTTATTTGTTCGTATTCCTTCCTGGAAGGGGAAATAAGGAAGGTATGTTCCACACTCCCCTCAGCTCCACTCTCCATCCATGGCAAAATCTTCATACCCCCTGCCTTCTTCCAAGCTGTGTAGCCTTGTGCCCAGCCCCACCCCAACCATGATTCTTCCTCAGGCCAAGGAGTGAGGAGGGCAAGTCATCGCACAGATTACTTCTGCTGTCCCTCACTTAGGAGCTAGATTCTGGATACAAATAGCTGATAGGAAAGACACTTCAGGCTAAGATGGAAATGCTGCCCTCTGCCAGGTCAGATACCTTTCCCAAGCTTTGTAAAGGACACAACTATTCACTGGCAACCTAGAGTTCTCTAGATTTGCAAGAGATGCTCCATGCTTCTCACACACTTGCTCTCCTGCCTTCCCTTATGTCTTGTTTTAGAAAGGGAACCTGTGTTGTTTCATCCAGACAGGAGCATGGACCCTTAGCACCAGCAAGTACCACTGGAAGCTTTAACTCTTCCTTTCCCTCTGGCTTAGCTTGTGAGTGGCATTGAAAGAACAGACTCTCTGGAAGGAAGCAGGAGGGAACAGAAAAATAACTGCTGTCACTTGGGCACTTTTGCTTCTAAATGTTGAATTCAAGTCTATGTTGATGGGTGAGGAAGAAGGGAGAGGAAATGATTTGAGAAAATAATTGTGAGGTATGTAAAGTACAGAAATTGAGGAGGTGTCTCCCACTTACCCCAGGTTTGACAGAGAGGTGAATTGTGTGTTGCAGGAACCTGGTGTAGAATATACAAGGAGAGAGGACAAACATCCTCTGATATTTAGGGCTTTCCCACAAAAAGGGGTTAAGGCTTTCTGTTTTTTAATTCTTTGAATTCTTGTGATAACTAAATAGCCAGAAATCAACCCAACTAGGCAGGGTTGAGCGAGAGACATTGTCCACAGGTCAGTTGCAACGATAAAGTTCAATCTAATATGTTTTGTATGATTTCACGTGTATGACTGATATAATATTACTTCCCTTCTCAATAGGTGGGGGATGGGTTTAAGGGAGAGAGAATTTGAATGGTCCTAAACCCTTTAGGGGCCAGATCATGAGGGAAGAATGCAAGATCACTGCAAGAATGATTCTGACCAGCAAGCCTTCCTGGCATATATACATTTTCTCTGCTTCTTCTGTTAGGGAAGAGAAGAGGGCAGAGGTATAGTGGGATCCAGGGGGCCTGCTTTTGTGCTCCAGACCCCCATATGCTGGGGAGAAGGCAGATATTGTTGAAGACTTTTAAAAAACGTTACTTGTTTTTTATTCTGAACAGCTAACATCAAATAAAGTGTGCATTCTCATATACACTATATTATAGAAACATATACCTTATAACACTATACCTTAAACTGTACATCTCTATGATGTAGAGCTTACCTTTCTTTCAAGTATATAATGAATTCAATAAGTAACTTCCAGAGCTGTCCTACTTTATCAGTGATTCCTTATGAATTTCCTTGTGTTTTGTTTCTACTTTTTTTGTGGGGGGCACCTATCTGTACCTTCCTATCTTTCCTACCACCCCCAACTAAAAGAAAAGAAAAATCAAAGGCTTGCAACAAATATGCAGACAAGCAAAACAAGATTTCATACTGGTCATGTGCAAATTGAATGCCTCATTCTGCACCTCTGTACCTTTTAATGTTTTCCATTGATAAGATGATATGTGTATGTCTGTGCTGGGTTCATAAATCAACAAGCACCCACTATTGTGCTGAGCACTGGGAATATGAAGAAAAAGAAGGAAAACAGCTCCTGCTCTCAAGGAGCTCATATTCTAAAGGGGAAGGTAGCATGTAAAAAGCTTGGTCTACAAAAGTATGTGGCCAGCTAGGTGATGCCCAGCCTGGAGTCAGAAAGACCTGAGTTCAAATTTGGCTTCAGGTATTTACTAGCTGTGTGACCCTGGGCAAGTCACTTAATCCAGTTTGCCTCAGTTTCCTCATCTGTAAAATAACCTGGAGAAGGAAATGACAAACCACTGCAGTATCTTTGCCAAGAAAACCCCTAGATGGTGTCACCAAAAGTCAGACACCACTGAAATGATTGAAGGTCATTTTAGAGGGGCAGGCAGCTGGGGGGACCTGGAAAGGCCTGCTACAGAGGGTGGTGTAAGAATGTTGAAGAAAGCCAGGGATTCTAAGAATTGGTTGGGTGGAGGGAAAGCCAGGCCAGGGCACAGACAATGAATATAAAGGCATCGAGTGGATAGATGAATTGTTATGTGTAAAGAACAAGTAGAAGATCATTATAACTGCTGGCCTATAGGGCAGGTGGAAAAGAATAACGGGTCAAAAGACTAGAAATATAGGAACACTTCACACACACTTAGCACAGCAACCAAAACCCACTCCAGCTCCAGGTTTCAAGAGCAGATGGAATTTCTCTAGGTCAAAGAGGGTGAAGAGGGCACTGCTGCTGATGGGCATTTAAAGGCCTCATGCTGGGGCCAGGTTGAATAAGCACCAGGACACTTATTTAGGCAGATGAGGAGTCTAACAGCCTCCGGGCCCTGAGAGCCAGTGAGGCAATTTCAATCGCCCATTTCTGATTCCTTTGATTTCTGTCAGCCTCTGAGTTGCCAACTGTGTAGCCTGAATGGCATGGAGAGGAACTCTCTTGGTATGTGGGTTGGTCTGCTTCTTTATCTCTATGGTATTTCCACCTCTAGTCTCACCCCAGTAGGTGAGGTTGCAGGGAGAACAGAGTTCTGTTTGCATTGCTCTGAGGGCCTTCCTGCTCATCATGTTCATTGGGAGGGAAGCTTTATATGCTGGATATGAATCTGCATAGTCTCAGGCTGCCAGTGAAGCAAGGACCTTGGAGGAGTCAAAACCTTGTAATTTTCTGCCACTTTGGACACTGGCTTCCTGAGCCTTCTGTTTGAGGCAACAGGAATGTGTTCCCAGACTAGTGTTACTCAGTGATAGTAGGGCTGGGGGAGGAGAAAAGAGGCTTGGCAGGCTGATTATCCTAGGCTAAGCCTAATTAACTCAGTCTTTGCCTCCATAATGAAAGACTGAGGGCAAGCTGTCAGGAAGAGGCCTTGGGGATACAAGAGAGTCAGCTAGAGCTACTTGTCTACCAGGAAAAACAAGCAGATAAGGAAAATACACAAGCGTCAGACTGGGCAGCCCCCTACCCTCTCACCCTTTCCCATGCTCAAGTCCTGCCTTAGCATTTCAAAAGGAAGAAGGCAGACAGGTCTGTGCCTTCACTGACAGGTGGAGTAAAGCTGTGGCAAAAGATAGAGAAGAGACCAGCTGCCAGGAAATACAGTTCGATGGTATGAGAAAACAGCCACACTCCCCCACCCCCATCCCTTTACCCAGCTACAAATGCTCCTTTATGGCTGGCTGCAAATGGAGCACTCACCTAGTGCTAAGTCACTCCACAACAGAGGCCAGAGGTACAAGCAGGGGCCCTCAGGAAGACCCACATGTGCCTTCGAGGAAGCTACAAGCCATGAATACTAAATTCCCCTCATTTCCTTTGGGACTCTGACCACCACTAGCGTCTGAATGCCAAGCCTCATTCTGGCCCACCCAGGAGGTGAGGGGCAGATCTAACCTGTGTGTATCTCTGACCCAGGCTGAGTTTTCCTCCCCTCCCCAATCTGCCCAGTCTTGAATCTCAGCAGCACTGGGGTTCTTGCCACTCTCCTTGGAAGAAAGCCTGCTCTCTAATGAAATGGCTGGCATTTTTCTCCTCTGGATCATTAGCCACCCCTTCCCAATCCTTGCCTCCTATCATGTTCTTCTCTGGCATTGTTCACAATAAAACCATAGGGAGGTTAGCTTAGCTCCTCTCTCCTTAGTCAGTTTCCTTAAACCTCCTGAATCTCATTCATATGTTTAATAGGCATTCACCAGGTGTCTGTGAATGCACAATATGGGCTGGTTTTAGAGGGGGTGGAGCATAAAGATGAGAACTGTCCTAGTCGCCTAAAAGCTCCAGCACTTGGATGTCAGTCAAATCCTCCTTGCCATTGTGCTTATCTGTAAAGATGCAACTTCTCTTTGACCCAGGATATTAGTCAGTTAGTCAAGATGCACCTGGCATAGTGGCCCAGTTCTCCTGGATTCTGACAGTAGGAAGAGCCACTGAAAACAACAGAAATAAAAGAAACACTTTCTCCACATAAAATCCTTATTAAGCCTCTCTTCCCCCCAGCTTCCCACAGATATTTCTCAGGATTCATTTGACTTCATGGGCAGAGCATTTTGCCCAAAGGGACACTTACCAACTGTGAGTTAGAGAGTTAGTTAATTGGATCCAACTCCCTTATTTTATAGTCAGGCAAACTGAGGCTCAAAGAAGAAAAATGCTTCTCCGAGGTCCTATGGGAGGAGAGTGGTAGAGTCAGACTAAAACCTATGTCTTCTCTTCCCAGTCAAGGGCTCTTTCCTCCTTTCACCTAAAATGCCAGAGAGCTTCAGAAAAGTTAAGTGAAGTAACTGAGCATTTATTAAGTGACTATTTTCTGCCCGGCACTTTGCTAAGTACTGAGTATGCAAAGAAAGGCAAAAACAGTCCTTGTTTTCAAGGAGTTCATAATCTGATGGTGAAGACAATAAGCAAACAGCTATGTGCCAATAAGGTATGTACTAGATAAATTGTCTATGTCCATCAGTGGGAAGGCACTGAAAGAGGAAATATCTATTTTGGGGAAATGGAAATTGGTACATTTCTGTCTTCTGATGTAATCAAGGGACCTCGATCCTTGACAGAGAATCCCATCCCTTGCATAGTGAGAAAGGATAGAAGCAGTGATGTGCTGTAAGCAAGTTGTAGAGGTTTTTGAAAGCTGATTATTAAATTTTCAGTTTAAGCACTTAACACTGTGGAAACAGACAAATGCTACAAATCAGGGCTTGATTTATTGGTTTGTTGATTGCTTAGACTTAAGAAAGCGATGGAGAAAATATTTTTTAAAAGTAGATTAAATTTTAAAGTGTGTTGGTTGTACGGTCTCCACTCCCCCTCTTCCCCCTCTTCCCCCTCCCCTCAGCTGTTAAACATTTACCAGCGTGCCACTGGATACAAAGCATAAATATAAGTAGCATTCAAGGTTCTTAGACATTGTAAAGCTGCCGGCACTTAGCTCCCTGCTCCACTCTATGAGCTCATTGTTTCTAGCTAGCTTGAAGTCGGATTGTGATTCACCAAAAAAAAAAGTCACTAATCTCCTAAGTTTCTGTATTTCTTACTTGCCTGCTTTTTGGGAATACAGAATCATGGGGAAACAGGAGTTAGTGCTCATGGAGATGATGTGGCTATGGACAACCATTAGCACTGGGCACTGAATCCTAGTGACATTCTGAGAATCTTTAAACAAGGCTGCCCTTTGCCATTGCTTGTTGGAGGCACACACTGCCTCTGTTACCTACACACATCTTTGCTGTGCTGAGGGGGTGGGTGGGTTTGACTGCTAATATCCTCCCTGAAACTGAAAATAATACAGCTAGGGATTTACCTAGCACCTTTCCCTTAAATTCCTGGCACACATCCTGTATCTATAATCTCCTACATCCCCACAGATGTTGAATTTCAACCTCTGGCAGGGATGACTCAGCACCCCCAAAGAAGAGAGGAGGAGGAGGAGGCAGTGATTCAACTTCCCTATAAGACAGATACAGAGAAAGTTAAGGGACTTTTACAAGGTCACATAGGACTTGAAGTCCAAACTCTCCCCTCTTTCCTCCAACTATCTCATTTTACCTTTGATGGGTAGGCAAGGAGAGGAAATTATTTTTACTAAAGAGTCTAATGAGGGGAAATGAAACTAGAAGCCAGGTTTCAGGCCACACCATGATGGCCATCAAGTCATACTGCCTTCCTCAAAATGTGATTTGGGGAACCTCTTGCTGTATTTCTTCCATCGGCTGCTGTCATTTATGCATCCTTAGGATTTAGAGATCAGGCCAGTGATTGGCAGGGAAGCCAAGTTCTGTGTTTATCAGAACAGGCAGGACCCAATGGTAGGTCAAGGAGCTGATGTTCTCTAGCGCTCTGGGGGAAGCCCAGGCCCCAGGCATCATCAGAACATGATACTTTGGCCAGGTACTGCTGGGAGAACAGAGGTGGTTTTTCTTTAGGACTTTGAAGTCTTTCAGTCCAAGAAAGTCTGAGGCTTTTCCATTTGACAAGCCCTCTGTGTAATTAGATTCTCCCTTTGGCAGGCGTCAGTGTAGGACACAATTTCTGGGATAAGGCTGACCCACAATGGCATGTGGTGATTTGCATTTGGAGACTGGAATTATCTTCCAGTTGGGTCATGATATAATTCCCTCAGGCCTTATGTATTGAGATGGGAGGAGGGAGTCTAGTAAGTGGATACCCACTACCTTTACACAGAAAAGACTGCTGGGAAGCTCAGTTTGCCCTAGTTACTGCAGCAGGGAGGACCTGAAGCTGATTCCAAACGACAATCCAATCCTTAAGGTCTTTCTTTTTCATTTCCATCAAGGGCAAGCCAATCTTCCTCTCCCCCAAACAAAAAATTTCTTTAATAGGAAAAGTCCAGCACATTACAGATTATTTCCTTGATGGGCAGGGGTAATAGCTATCTGGGAGTTTGTGAGGGAGGAGGACTTCGCTCTAATTCTAAATAAGGTATCCACAACTATATAATAAAGAATTGACTGTAGTTTTTGTCTATTAAAAATGCCATTTGTTCTTTTTACAGAATCGTCTACCTGGCATCAAGGTGAAATATCTCTTCCTGGCATGGCTGGGCATCTTTGTAGGCAGCTGGGTGGTGTACATGCATTACTCTTCATACTCGGAACTCTGTCGAGGGCATGTCTGTCAAGTGATCATTGTAAGTGCTGCTTTCTCCCACCTTTGCAGTGGTCCTGAGCATAACTCTCTCTCTCTCTCTCTCTCTCTCTCTCTCTCTCTCTCTCTCTCTCTCTCTCTCTCTCTCTGTCTCTCTCTCTGTCTCTCTCTCTGTCTCTCTCTCTCTCTGTCTCTCTCTCTCTCTGTCTCTCTCTCTCTGTCTCTCTCTCTCTCTCTCTCTCTCTGTCTCTCTCTATCTTGGGGGCAAGGAAAGAGAGGATGGAGCTCTAGAGAATAGAGCTGTGTTAAAAAATTATTGGACCCACCTAGTTTTGATCTATATATAATTTCATCTGGTCTATAGACAGATGGCCCTTCCTGGGAGGATAGATGATCTTTGTCCATGGTGGTTTGGGGTAAAAACAATGGGCAGGGTCCTTATTATGACTTTGTCATCATCGGACCACAAGAGATTAAATTGATCTCTAGGCACTGATTTCTCACCTAAAATGAGGTTGAACTAAGGGGCTTTTCAGGTACCTCCAGATTTTAATATTCTATGGGAGTGATATTCAAGTTCTCAGTCAATGGAAGGACCTCATCCTTTTTGACTGGGGAAGCAACTGAATCACTAAATAGCATGTAAGGAGAGAGAGAGGGGGACAATAAGGAATTGGATGTTATCAGGATTGGCTCAAGGTAGATTTAGAGGATAAATACTTTAGGTCTGAAGGGACAGAACAGAGGGTGGGAATGGGATGGTGAGGAGAGGAGAGAAAGAGATAGAGATACAAGGAGACAGAGACACTGGACTGATTATCCAACTTCTCAGTCAATGGGGTTAAATTTAATTTTAGGTAAAATTCTAGTAGATAATATTAAAAGGATAGTTTCTGAACATTTAAGAGGGAAGCAGTGATTGTTAAAAAGCAGCACAGATTTGCCCAGAATAGGTCATGCTATAGATAGAATATACATGGATCTTACTGTGGAATTTAACTATTACATGCTATCCTTGTGGATAGGATGGAAACATGTGGGCTACATGATAGTAAAGGGTTTGTTTTTCTCAGACCTATAATTTCATTGATGAAGGAGGGAGGTACCTTTCTTTACAAAAACAAATCAGCAACTTGTCTACCATTGGTCCTGCTGGTGAGTCGCCTGGGGAATCGAGAGGTTAAGTAACCATTCTCAGTGCTGTGGGCCAGGCCTACCTCCAGCCAATCCAGTGATTCAGGCTTGGCATTAGAAACTAATAAGGCATTTGTGAACCATAAAATACAATAAAAACAACTTTACTTGTGATAAGATTAAAAAGGATACAATTCCTAATTAAATTCAAATAAAAAGCCTTTCCCCATAGCAGTCTACAACATTCACTTAGGAAGGCATCATGCTGAAACCTCCGGAGCACCAATTCACCACAGATTAGTCTTTTTCTTTCTCTGGTGGCCACATAGAAACGAGCCATTTGTCAGGCGTGTGCCTGTTCAGATACAACTTAGACTCAAAGGCCTCTGAGGTCCCTCTGAGGTTGAATAGTCAGAGATTCTGCTTGCCTTTGCTATGAAGCCCCAGTGCCCTAATGTTGTGCCTAGCCCTCTCCAGAATCACATCAGGTTCTGTGTCCTGAAAATGAAGCCCTTCATCCTGCCTTTCTTCTCCTTAGAATGGGCCAAGCCAACCACTGAGAGATGGAATAAGCATTTATATAGAGCCTACTAAGTGCCATAATTTGATCCTCACAATAGCCCTGTGAGGTAGGTACTGTTATTATTCCTATCTTACAGTTGAAGAAACTGAGGCAGACAAAAGTAAAATAATGATTTGACCAGTGTCTAAGGTCAAATTTGAACTCAGGTCTTCCAGACTCCAGGCCCAGGGCTTTATCCTGTGCTCTACTTAACTGCCTTTTGCTGGATGTTAGTGCAAACTGCAGTGTAAAGAGGGTTCCCTAAGATCCAGGCTCTTGATAAAACCAACTCCCACCACCTAAATTTGTCTATCAGACCAGAACCAGTCTCTCACTTGGGGGTGACTGGAGCCGAAACAGAGAAGGCTAGAGACAGGAGGGTCAAGACACAAACAGAAGTTTAATTAATTTCAGAGTGAGGAAAATGACATTTGTAAACAGAATTCTGCCCCCCTCCCCAAGAAGGAGGGTTTAGCATGATGGACCAAAGGCAGGTCTTATATGCATAAAATCCACTAGGGGACTGGGCCATGACATAATCATTTTTAGGTCTTGAGTTATTGTTACAATGGACCCTATGGGAACAGTATTGTCTCAAGTCTTGGGGGTCATGTTCCCTTATGGGGTGTAGACTCAGAGTTCTGTGATGAGAACAGGAGTACAGTACTTGTCTGTGACAAGGAACAGAGATTGAGAATATGTGATAGATGGCCCTGGGAAATAAGGGAAGCTAAATCCCTCAGTGCATACCTGGTGTTTGCTGGTCCAAATCCTGTATTTTGCTGGAGAGTGAGGTCATTCCAAGAGTGCAAAGGATTGTTATGCTAAACTTAGGGCACAGCCTGCTTTCTGGGCCTTAGCTATGGAAAACTGGGTTTGACAAATTAATAAAGCCCAGTCTAGCATTGCCCTTCCAAGCCCCTGCCACTCATACAAGGGAGAGGAGAAATTTCAGGACTGCTTGCCATTGCTCTCGTCCAAAGGAAGCTCTAGTTAACAGAGCATCTCCCTAGGGTCTTGCCCAGACTGGAGTGGAGAGTGTGTGGAGTAAAAGATTTAAATGGGCAGCTCTGAGGCTGGGGTAGTGAGGGGGTGGGGTATAGGGCTGGAACAAGGTCATCTGATGTCAGTGGGTCCAGCAGAGGAACACAGAGCAGTGCTAGGCTGAGGCACATGCTTACTGCAAGTTTTCTTGGTGTTTATTAATAGACATAATTACAGAGAACACTTAAAAAAAATCTTCCAACCCAGATGCTAACTAGCTCTTCCCATCCCCCCTCTCTCAGCACTGCAGACTTCCTACCTGCTAAGGACAAACCTACTTAGCATTCACCCCATTGCTGTAATTAGTGGAAAATCAGAGATTTCACATGGCATGGTTAGCATAAAGAAGGCTGGGCAGCAATGTGATGCATCAGGCCCAAGCTGAGGGTTTTCGGCTGCTTCTCAACCCCCTTCACTCTCTGTCTGCTTCCAGCAGCCATAGAAATCTCCATGGGGGACATCATCTGATGAGAAAAGTCACTATGAGTCCCCAGGGGTGTTGGAGCATGGGGCATGGGGATCTGTGTGTGGGAAGGCTGTGCAGGCATCAAAATACCAAAATACAGCTTTTCTGAGGAAGGTCAGAAAGCCCTTAAAGAAGGTGAGGATTTGACCACAGGAATACCACAGATACTCATTGTCACTTGGCTGCAATCATATGAGAACCTGAGTTAGATCAGCGCTGCCAGAGGAGGGGAGGGGGTCGGAGAGGAGAAGGATGGAGGAAGGAAACAAGGAGGGAGGAGGGAAGGAGGGAGAGCAGATCCGAGGAAATGTCAGAATCTGTCATCTGACTGTCAGATGGAGTTCTCGGTCTCAGCTGGGCGAGCAGATAAGCCATTTAATATAAAGAGGGGCTGATTAAGGGGAAAGAGAAAGAAAATGAAAGTGAAGCTTTTTTTTCCCATTTAATTTGTCAGTCAATAAACATTTATTATGTACCTACTATGTACCAGGCAGTGTGTTTAGTGCTGAGGATATAAAGAAAACCAAAAGACAACTCCTGCCCTTGAGGAGCTTATGATAACATGGGAGACAATATATTAACAACTAGGGACAAACAAGCTACATACAGGATAAAAAGGAAATTATCAGCAGAAGGAAGGCAAGAATTAAGAGGGATTGGGAATGGCTTCTTGTAAAAGCTGGGATTTTGGCAGGGTCTTGGAGGAAGCTAGGAGACAGATTTAATTATTACTAAATGCGAATCCCTGACTTCTTTCCAGACCCAGCTCAATCACCACTTCCTACCTTCCCATCTAACTGGTTGAACCTTCTCCCCTAAGGTTACCTCTCACTCTGAATCTTGCATGTGTCTATTTATATACATGTTATTTCCCTTCTTAGAAGATAAGATCTTTGAGGGGAGGCTTTTTTGCCTTTTTCTTTGTATCTCCATCACCTAACACAGTGGCTAAGGCATAGGAAATCCTTAATAAAAGCTTGTTAGATGATTGAATTATAAATCAGTAATTGCTTTGGTTTCCCTTCAAATTGAGAAATGGCGGCCGACAAATTACAGCTTGGTAAGTTCAGTGAGTAAGACAAGTGCCTGATCTCCATATCGTGATAGCTCTTATATAATATACTTATAAAATGGGTTATACTTATATATACTTATAGATTTGTAAAATCAGAGTTTTGCTCTACTCCCTAGCCACAGGCTGAATCCTAATTTCGGTCAGACATCTTGCAAAAGCATGCCAGTGACCATAAGGAGGACCAGTTAATGAGGTCTAGATGAAGGCAGCATAGAATAATGAACATTTTCTAGCTTTGTGATCATAAGAAAATAATTTAACCTCTCTGAGCCTTTGCTTCCTAATCTGAAGTATGGGGAAGAAAGGTTGTGCAAATCTTGAAGCATTTTCTAGAAGAGCAAGTTATGGGTATGTGAATGTACTACTCATATGGCTATGTGTATGTATATACTCACTATATTTGTAGTACATTCCCAATAGTTGGGGACACCTGCTGACGGTCCATGATGCTCTTGGCAGA
The DNA here is from genome assembly GCA_011680675.1 of Gymnobelideus leadbeateri. Classification (NCBI taxonomy): domain Eukaryota; kingdom Metazoa; phylum Chordata; class Mammalia; order Diprotodontia; family Petauridae; genus Gymnobelideus; species Gymnobelideus leadbeateri. The sequence goes on along the minus strand of WOXC01008165.1, from coordinate 971,060 downwards.
TGCTTGCCCCGGGACCTGTCCCAACTGGCTCCCAGAATGTGAGCTTTACAGGGAATGCTAATGTCTCTCTTCCAGGACTTGAATTCTACAGGACCTCTAAAGACCCTTATCCTCCTTTAGGCAGGGTACCAAACAGGCTAGAGGAGGTGTGTGAATGGTCAAGATAATGGCACTGAGTATTCTTAATTACTCCGATTCAGGTCTAGTAGGACAGATTTCCTGTCAGAAGAGTATGTTGGCAACACAGGCAGGATGACCAGGGTTCAAATTCAGCCTCCTAACCGCTTGTCTGCCTCAGTTTCCTCACCTGTAAAATGCCAATAATGATAGCACCTTCTCAGGGCTGTTGGGAGGATAAGAAGAAAATACTTTTCAAGCTCTATATAAATTTTAGCTTTTATTAATCCATTTTACATTTTATTCCCCTGCCATGTATTCTGCATTTCAGTGACTTTGGTCTTCTTACTGACCTATCTCCTAACACTAGGCTTTGTCACTGGCTGTTTCTCATGCCTGGGATTCCCTTTCTCCTTATCTCTGCCTCTGGCTTCCCTGGCTTCCTTCAAATCTCAGCTAAAATCCTGTCTTCTATCAGAAGCCTTTTCCCATCCTCCAAGTGACTTATTTCTGGGATTATCTTCAATATATTCTTGTTTGCATTTTGTCTTCCCCCATTAGATGGTGACCTCTTTGATAGCAGACTGTTTTTTACTTTGTTATTTATGCTGGGCATATAGTAGGTGCTTAATAAAATGCTTGTTGACATGACAACATCAAATTAGCCAGATTCTGCAGTTAAGAGCTAAAAATTTCTGGCTACTTGCTGGGAAATTCAGTGCCCTGGAAAGAGAATGAAGACCCCTGGGGGTAGAGGAAATGTCATACCCTCCATAGCCTTCTTGCCTCTACCCCACCTGCACTGGCATTTCTCCAGCTCTCAGACTTGTGTCTGTCTCTGCCTGTGTTTCATTCTGCATATATAATAGATTTGGGCCAGTGCGCCTTTATCATGACTACCAGCTTGGTCCTGGCCCTGACTTTGGCCCTGTTCTCTCCCGTTCCGGACATAGGCTGATTTAATGATGATGATGATAACCTTTGCATAGCTTTATATGTGCCAGGCACTGTATTAAGCAGTTTGCTAACATTACCTCATTTGATCATTACAGAAAGCTTGAGGAGTAGGTGCTGTTATTATCTCCATTTTATAGTTGAAGAAACTGAGGCAAACAGAGGTTAAGTGATTTTTGCCTAGAGTCACCCTAAGTGTCTGAGGGTTGGATTTGAACTCATCTTCCTGATTCCAAGCCTTGCACTCAAATCACTGTGCCCCCTAGCTGCCACTGACTTGACTGGCACAGTGCCACAGAAAGTGAACTTTCTCACTCAAAAAGAAGTAGCCCAGGGAGAGCCATAGCAAACCATACTGAAACGTGCAGAAGATACAAATATGTGTGTGTGTGTGTGTGTATTTATATAGAAGAAATAATCCCTTCTCTTAAGCCGATGTTCTAAAAGGGAGACAGGTTCATATGAAAATATTTGCAGAATACAGTTAATAAATAGAAACACAAAATTGTTAAAAACAAGGTGGTTTGAGAGGGAGGGTACCAGCAGTTGAGGGGATCAGGAAAGGCTTCATGCAGAAGAGGTGCTTGAACTGCATCTCAGGGAATTAAGGGGAGAGGAGCTATGAGACAGAGGTAAGGAAGGACTACATTGTAGGCATGGGGAATGTCCAGTGCCAGGCTATGGAAATTGAAGATAGAGTGTGGTGAGAAACAGAGGGAAAGTCAGTTTGACTAGACTGAAAGATGTGAAAGAGAGATTAAAGTCTACTGAGGTTGGAAGGATAGGTTGGGGTCATGTGTAAAGGCTTTAACAACTAAACATAGTAGTTTATGTTTTCTTATACACAATAGGAAGCCAATAAAATTGGTTGACTAGGGAAGGCTGAAACTCTCCCCTCCCCAGGCTGGATAAATCCTATGAGCATAGTTAACTCGGCAAGCTTGTAGGGTAGGGGTTTTTAAACTTGGGATTCATTAACTTATTTTCAGATAGATAGATAGATAGGTAGATAGATAACTATATTTTTATATGGGACAAGTAGATGGCATAATGGATAGAGTGCTGGCCCTAGAATCAGGAAGACATGGGTTCAAACCCAGCCTTGGGCATTTACTAGCAGTGTGACTCTGGGCAAGTCATTTAACCTTGTCTGTCTCAGTTTCCTCATCTATAAAATGAACTGGAAAAAAGAAATGGCAAACCACTCCCATATCTTTGCCATGAAAATCCCAAATGGAATTATGAAGAATCAGACATAACCTAACAACAATAAATAACATATTTTAATATAATTTACTTCCTTTGTAATCTTCTATATCTTATTTAAGCATTTTAAAACACTATTTATTGAGAAGTGGTCCAGAGGCTTCAAGAGACTGCTGAATGAGCTCCATAGCCACAACAAAGACTAAGAATCATTGATGTAGAGATTCTTCTGGAATGGGTCAGGGTCCAAGTACCCCATGATTAAGTCTCTTTTTGTCTCTAGTGGCCAAGGAGCAAATCAAAGACCTGAGAACAAAGCTGACTGGTGGGATGCATAAACTATGTGGTGGGTTTCTTCATCTCTTCTTCTAAAAGTGTTCAGAGCCCTCCCCCTCCTCCCCTTTGAAATTACTTTTCATTTACTTTGTATATGTTTTGTGTTCACACGTCTGTGTTACATTCCATGGGAAGTAAACTCCAGGAAGTGAGGGATAAGAGTAACTTGCTTTTATTTTTGTAACACAATGTCTTGTATATATACAAGCATATATATTGTAGCAGGTGCTTAATAAATGCCTATTGAATTAAATTGCAGTATGCATTGGTAAAGGGGTACTCACATCTCTGAGACCACAAATCCATTGTCATACTGGAATAGGAGTTTATTAAGTCCTTTCCTGAGAGCAGGTTTTGATAGGGACTGGTGGGACCTGGGGAGAGCAGGAAGCCCGTGGCCCCTAGGGTAGGTTGTTTTATAGTTTTGCCTAGGTCTGGTCCCAAGGACCTTCTTTAGAAGGCTTAGGAGGCCCTCACTATATTAAAAAAATCTATGTATCTACACACACACACACACACACACACACACACACACACACACACACACACAGCCACTGAGCACAAAGAGAATAATCCATTTGTAGTTGAGGGCATTTGGTGGACTGTCTTCTGGCCACTGAATTAATCAATCTGCAAACATTTATTAAGCATTTACTATGTATCTGATACTGGGCTAAATACTGGAGATACAAAGCCAGAAATAAAAAAGGTTCCTGCTCTCTAAAGGGGGAGAAAGAAATACTTATGTCATCTGAAGTTGGTTCTTCTTGGATGTGAAATGCCATTAAAAGGTGAGAGCCCTTGTCTGACCTATGGGTGTTTCTGTGTCATGCCTACCAAGATAATAATGCATACCTCTTCCATGGCAGCTAAAGGGTGAGGCACACTCATTTTCTTAATCCCTGGCCAGACTATATTGGCTACATGCTGGCTGGCATAGATGAAGCCTCTGAAGAGAAGGTTTCCTGTATGTTCCATATCAATGCCAGAAAACTACATTATGAATCATGGTTTCCGTAAACAGAGAGGGAATTCACCTCACTGGGGGAAAACACCAAGCCAGCTCAATTTCCCTTCGCCCAAGTGTCATTTGGCAAGCCAGTGATCTGGCGAAGAGTCTCCATTCATGTAGTTCTAGATCCAAGATCTCTTGGACTCCACTGACCCCACTGGCTCACTGTTTTAGGCCCTTATGGTACTCTTAGCTATAACAAGAGAGTCACCAAAACACTGCTTTCATGACGTCAACACACTGGCATGGCTGGGAGCAGAAAGTGTTCAGACTTACAACCATGTCACATGGAAGCTAGGACAAAAATACAGGTGAGATTCTCATGACCTAAGTCCCAGAGTGGGAAAATCCCTGCACATAGGATGACTGGCTTGACCAGACTTTAGGTAATACATGCCAATCTTAAGTGCCAATACTTTATCCATATATCCTAGCAACTTCTGAAGATGTATCTAACTATGTAGTCACTGAAGAGCTATGAAGAGTACCCACACTTAAGAAGCCATGAAGCCTAGAATGATCAAACGGGTACCAAAAACTGGTTTTGTTGTTGTTGTTCATACGTTTTTTTCAGTTGTGTCCAACTCTTCATGACCTCATTTAGGGTTTTCCTGGCAAAGATATTAGAATGGTTTGTCATTTCCTTCTCTAGCTCATTTTATAGATGAGGAAACTGACACAAACAGGGTTAAGTGACTTGCCCAGGGTCATAGCTAATAATTGTCTGAGGTCAGATTTGAACTCAGGAAGATGAGTCTTCCTGATTCCAAGCCCAATTCTCTATCTACTGCACTACCTACCTGTCCTGGAGTGGTTTTACTAAATAGAATTGACAGGCAGGGAGAGAATATATGAATTTAGTTTATGAGACTTTGATGTAATGAACTAAAATTTTATGCAACTCAATTTGTGTCGAAGGGTAAAAAAAAATTTAGTGTAGCATTTTGTTGGCAGTTGTTATTAGGAGCTACTTGGAAGATTGTCTTCAGGGGATCCCCTATGAGTGAAGGACAAAATCCGCCTGCTTCTAGATAATTTAATTTAGCAACAATTTTCTTTCTTTTCTTTCTTTCCTTCCTTCCTTCCTTCCTTTCTTCCTTCCTCCCTTTCTCTCTCTCTCTCTCTCTCTCTCTCTCTCTCTCTCTCTCTCTCTCTCTCTCTTTCTTTCTTTCTTTTTTGGTTTTTAGAGGGGGGGGAAGGTAGGGCAATTGGGGTTAAATGACTTGCCCAAGGTCACACAGCTAGTTTTGTGTTAAGTGCCTGAGGCCACATTTGAACTCAGTACTCTTGACTCCATTCACCGTTCCACCTAGCTGCCCCCTGCAACTTACTTTCCTTTGAGACCTGGATGGACTGATTCTAAGGGCTTAGGTCACTTTGCTGTTTGTCCCCTTGAGCCTCCAGGACCTTGCTCTGAAGCTGAGGTCCAGTTCCTGAGCTACCTTCTTTTTTGTCAGAGCAGCTGAAGGTTTGGCTCTCTCTCCTGACTTATTTCTTCCCTTCCTCCTTCCTTAAGTTTTTATTCTTGGAACAGGACATTGCAGTTCCAGAAACACCGTCATAGCAACTGCTGATGTCCATTCAAGAATTCACCTAACACATGCTTTGAACAATGAATGACTTTCACCCAATGGAAGAAAAGAACACAGTTGGTTTTTCTCCTTCTCCCATCACAACTCAGCCCTCTCTTCTGTGTGTTCAAGAGTCACAGCACAGGCTATGGAGGTGGAGGATGTGGGGGGAAAAGGAGGGAAGGGGTGCAGCTGGGCACAGGGGAAGGCAGATATCAGTGGTCTTTCATTTGCCAGCTGACCCCTATTGGAGGGAAAACCAGATAGCTGTGACATGCCATTTCAGAGCTTGGGGAAGGGGGTGCTAATTGTTTCCTATGCTTTGATTTAATTACTGCTAAGAGTTTCTTCCTTTGGATAAGGGAGAATAGGGTGACTGCAGGGTAGATGTTCCTAGACGTTATTCCATATTTTCTCATATAAATAACATTGAGATAATAATGGGATAAAATTTATAAAGTGATTTGCAAATGTTAAAGTGCTATATAAATGTTAGATATTGTTGTTACTATTTTTGAGTATACCTACTTATCCCATGAGTCAGCTTTGTAGAGAATGCTGAATATGGAGTCATAGGACCTGAATTTGAATCTTGATTCTGTCATCTGTTACCTTTGCAATCTTGGGCAAGTCACCTAACCCCTCTGGGCCTCAGTTTTCTTATCTGAAGGGATTAGACTAGTTGATTTCCAAGTTCCCTTCTGACTATGATTCTGATCCATGCTAATTATGAACTTGAGTGGGTCCCTCTTCGTCCTCTGTGTCTGCAGAGAAGTGTTCCCTCGTTGAAATGTGCTTTATTTGTGTGCTTCACTGGAGCATATGGCCTACAGAGGATCTCCTTACTCTCTGGTGTCATCGTCTGTCTGGTCCAGAAATGAAAACAGGGCAATTGTTACAGCCCAGAAGTAGGCCTCTAGGGCATGGGCAGTACAAACCAAAGGAACCAAGCCTGGGTATCTGTCACAACCTTGAATTCTCAGGGTGGCCAGGAAAATACAACTTAAAGGGATTGTGATTCTGAAGAATCCCAGGTCTGCTCTTTGAGTTGGGGGTTACCCAAGAGAGGCTGGGCTAATGCTAGAAGATGTCTATAGATGTTTCCTAACCCACCCTTCTGTCTTTAGGCATCCCAGAAAGCCTGATTTATGTCTTTAAAGATCTCTAGCCATCACCTCCTTCAGTGACCTGATTTAGTGCCATTTTGTCTCTAAAATGCCTCTAAAAATGTATTGCAGTGATGACAATACTTAACCCTCACCATCATCAGGGTGAACAGTTTAGTAATGGGGCTGAGCTGTACTGAGCCATCCATATTCTCTCATTCAGTTCCCCTTCTGATAGTCAGCTTTCATTTGTGGGTCAGTCATGGTTAGGGGTCAGGCTGTGGCTCTGAGGCAGCAAAACAAAGTGGTCCACATTGGGAAAAATCCCATGATCTCAGCCCGAGTCATACATAGCCCCAACCAACTGAATTAGGCTTTACTTTTTTTTTTTATTTAGAAGTTAATACATTTTTCTAACTTACATCTGTCTTGCAGCAACTTGAATGGGGCCAGTTGAGAGTGGGAAATGAGTGAGCTCAAGGAGAGAATGGCACTGTTATCTATCAGTTTTCCTTTAGTAGTGGAAAACCCATCTTTTCTCTTCCTTCTAACTGAAGGGGAGACACAAATCCAGGGAGGTGTGATGGAGGCTAGCCTGGAATAAGACAGTTTTACAGGATGAAGAGATAAATATTCATTTACTTAGACTGAAAAAAGATCATACAAACTAAGAAAATACAAATAGAAAACTAAGAGGAAGAGAGAAACCAAAACATGATCAGAAGCCATTTCATAGACAAGAAGCTTCTGAGAGGCAACAAGATGGGGCCACATGAAGCCTGGATGAATCTGGTGATCTGCTCTGCTGGCAGATGACACTGTACCTCACCTAGTAGGGAGCTTGTGATGGGACTTGCTGAAGGGATTCCTGGTCGTTGTAGAAGAAGGAATGGAGACGTGTCTGCATGAAGTTGGGTCATGAGGAGAGGAGACTTTCTTGCCTACAGGAACAAAACCTGAGTTCAAGGTATTCTCAAGGGACCTATCTCCATGGGACCCACCTTGGCAAAAGCTGGCTATCTTAGCAGCCAAGCAGTGGTAAGTGTGAGGAGAGTGGGTAGACAGAATGGGAAAACCTTGTTGAGGCGTGGGAAGAGATTTTTCTTGCTCTCTTAACTTCTCTCTGCTTTCTCTTGTCAATAGAAGGGCAAACTGCTCTCTTCTAGTCAGTTAGTGTGCCTTATAAATCAATGCCTGCAATGTCCAGCTTCTCAACTTCTCATGCAATATGTTAATAGAAACTTTAATAAACACCTAATATGTGTCAGACATTGTGCTAAGTTCTGGGGATACAAAAAGAAAGGCACAAATGATTCTTCTCTCAAGGAACTCATTGAATAATGGAGAAGACAAAAAGTAAACAATTATTTACTATATATCCGAATATATAATATAATATATACTTAGAAGTTTATACTTTTGTCTAACCTATATCTCTTGTAGCAATTTGAAAAGGGGACAGTTGAGTTATATGTTATATAATATAGTTGTGGTATATCATAGGTAATGTATGACTCTCAATTGTCCCTATATGATAAATTGGAGATAATCAGTAGAGGAAGGTGGCAGCATTAAGGGGGATCAGAATAGGCTTCTTGTAAGGATTTTACCTGGGACTTGAAGGAAGCCAGGGAAGCTGAGAGGCAAAGATGAGAAGGGAGAGCATTTCAGGCGTGAGGGACAGCCAGAGAAAATGCTCAGAGCCCAGAGATGGAGCGTTTTCTTCAAGAAACTGCCAAGAGGCCAGTGTCACTGGGTAACAGAGACCCTAGTGGGGAAACTGTGCCGGCTCCTCCACTCCTCTCTCCCATTTGATCACAGTCCAGTCTCTTCATTTACTGATGGGAAAATAAGCCTAAAGGCACTGACTTGCCAAAAGTCAAGCAACTGGTTAGGGGCAGAACTGGAACTAAAAACCCAGGTTTCCTAACTTCCAGTTCATTGGGGACTTGGGGGGAAACAAAGTTGTATAAGGATTTCTAATGGTAAATCATTTTGGTATATAATTATTTTACTAATATTTTAAAATGTAATTTATTTTTACATCACCCACATTTCCTGCTGTTTTCACCTTCCCCCTCCCAAAGATCTAATATGAGAAAAAGAAAAACAGTTTAGCAAGAGTAAGCAATATCATGTTGAACCATGTTCAAGATCGTATGCAGTAGTGTCGCACATCCATAATGCTCTACCGCTGCAAAGAGAGGAGGGAGGTATATTTTCATTTCTCTTTTTGGGGGGCCAAGTTTGACTTTAGTAATTTCAATGTTCAGTTTCCATTGTTTTATTGTTTCCACCATTGTAGTCGCTGTGAATATTGTTTTCCTGGTTATTTTTATTTTGCATCAGTTTACATATGTCTTCCTGTTCTTCTCAATATTCCTCATATTCCTTGTTTCTTATAGTACAATAATATTCCATTAGGTTCAGGTATCACAATTTGTTTAGCCATTGCTCCGTCAGTGGGCATTTGCTTTATTTTTTTTTTTTAAAGCAATTGGAGTTAAGTAACTTGCTCAAGGTTACATGGCCAGTCATTATTTATGTATGGGTGCTCATTTTCTGAGATCGGATCCAATCCTGGTCATCCCAACTCCGGGGCTGGCACTCTTACTCACTGCACCACCTAGCCGTCCCCATCTGCTTTGTTTTTAACTCTTTCTTACTACAAAAAAATGCTGCTGAACATTTTAATATATATATGTCATTGGTAGTGCATTTTGACTTTTCCTGTTATTATTGGCCTATCTGGGCTATATGATTAGTCCTAGGCTCTTTGGGCAAGGACATTTGAGTCTTTTCTCATAATTCTAAATAATTTTCCCATATGATTGTACTTATTTGTTGTTCCACCAACAGTGTATGAGCACCTTTGTCTTTGTGCACTTTTCTAACATCGACTATTCCCATAATTTGTCATCTTTGTCAGTTTGCTGGGTGTGAGGAGAACCAATATCACTTTCATCTGCGGCCTGCAGGAAAGTAGAATCTTTGTATTCATATGTGTTTACTAGATTTATATAGCTCAGTTCCTCTTAAGAGCTCAGTTACTCTCCTTTGGTCTTCTACCTCCCTGTGAAGTAGAGGAAGGGAAGAAATAATCTTAATCTCCTCTCATTCTTTAACATCTCCTAAATTTGCAAGGCGGAACACCGAGTCTTCCCCTCCCCAAATGATTTGTACAAGATTCCACAGCCTTTTTGTATTTAAGCACAGAAGTCCTTTTTGACTCATTTGTCTCATTCCAAGCAAAATCCCCCTTTTTACTTAGGGCTCATGAAGCAAAAAGACACCTAATAGTTTGAGGGAGAGAAATTCCACTTGGCCTGGGGCTGACCACTTAAGAAATAGCACTTGTTTGTTTATTTTGGTCTTTTTGGAGGGGGAAAGGCAGGGCAATTGGGGTTAAGTGACTTGCCCAAGGTCACACAGCTAGTAAGCATTAAGTGTCTGAGGATGGATTTGAACTCAGGTCCTCCTGACTCCAGGCAGGTGCTCTATTCACTGTGCTACCTAGCCGCGCCACACTGCATTTTTAACTTCAGAATTATTATTGATATCAGGAGAATAACATCCTAGAAGCATGTCAGAAATGATATTCATGTTCATCATAATATTCAAATTATATTTATTCTTGCAACATTTTCTATCTTAAATATTCAGCGAACTTTATTTAACATTAGGTTTTATTTTTGTTTGGGTTTTCTTTTGAAGGGTTGGCACAGGTGGAATCTGTATCTGTGATTTCACTAATGGAGGGAATTGTCAAAGTGGAAATAGTCTCCAGTGATATAGCTTTTCAATTCTTCTAAAACTTATAGTCTTGGAGAGTTGCCTGGGTACCAGCTGATTAAGTGGCTTATCGGTACTTGCATAGCTGTTATGTGTCAGGACTTGAACCTTTATCTTTCTGACTCCCAGACCAACCCTCTATTCCCTGTGTCTTACTTCTGTCCCAACACCAAATTCTATAGGCCTTAGAGACACAGAAATGGAAACACTCGAAGCTAATTGCTAGATATGGGGGTAAATGGGCAGTGGACCTTTTCTTTCCCAGGAAATGTAGCTTTCTTGTATGTGCTAAAGGGGGTGGATGGTAGTGTATCTCTCTCTAGGCACCTGTTGCTATCTTCTACTCTAAAGTTTGAAGACTGTACTAAAAGCAGAAAAAACGTGCCTGGTTATGTATCTGCATTTCCCATTTGATCAGTAAACTTTGGAGTTATGGTTCCAACCATTCTGCACACTTAGCCCAGTCTACTGAGGGACAGATGGCATATTTTTGTGAAATAGAGTATGTGTTCCTGGGATAGGGGATACAGTCTGTGACCAGAAAATTGCATGAGTTCATTGGCGTGTATGAAAATGGAACCTCTGCCTTTATTCTCACCAGGACCACACTGTAATAAGCCAGGCTTTTGCAGCTCTTATCTGAACACCCCATAGCATTCTGTATTACTCTTTTGGGCTTGCCTAGCCATCTCATTGGCTGTATTGAGAAAGATGATCGAGGAATCCCAAATGCCTTACTACACAATCATTTTTATCCTAGTAAGTAAATGGTCAGCTAGTGGGGCCAAGAACTCATGGAAATAGGCTTTTGGCCTTTCTCCCACCTTTCTACTGGTTCAGCTTGGTTTTTATCAGGGTCGCCCAGCTCTTGACCTTATGTTTTTGGAAGGAAAAAGAAGAGAGAAATTGATTTCTTCTTGGTTTATCACTGTCTAGATGGATAACAAACTTCAGAAGCAAGTGTCTATTAATGTTAGTAGTCTCTGGAAAAGCTCTTGTATACTGCTAACCTTTACAAATAGAAATTCTGTTGAATAAGCAATTATTAAACACTTGTTATGTATATGTTGGGTACAATGTTAGGTGCTGGGGTCTCCAAGGTAGAAATAAAATAATCCATGACAAGTAGCTCACATTGTCCTGGAGGGGATACATGTGCATAAATAGGTAAATACAAAATAATTTGGGGGGGGGGTGAGGAGGGAACTAACAACTGGAGAAACCAGTAAAGGTCTCTTATAGCAGGTGGTATCTGAATTGAAATCCTAAGAGGAATTAGGTTTATATGGTTCCTTTTGCTGATGCTATGGATTTGTTCTGGGGAGACAAACTCTATTTAGAGAATGGCTTTGTGGCTGTGCCACATTAGGACATTGTGCCAACAACCATCTGGAATGACTTTAAAGCTAAACTGTCCATGGCTTGATTTTTGACTGCTCACCTTTGTCTTTTTCCCTCTCTGTGATACTTACCAGTTTTGGTTCTTGAGGTTGCTTTTCTGTGATCACTTAAGGAAAAAAAGATCTGATAAAGTTTTGACTTAATGCTGATGTTGCTTAAAAAATAAACCAACAAAAGACTGAACAGTTCCACAGCAGGTACAAGGATAAGCTGAAAGAGCTTAGTTTTAAGGAGGACATCATGCTATATGCCAGAAAATTAGAACGTACCGTCGTTGATAAAGATTTTCAGTCTTTGCTAGTAAAAATGTAAGGCAGTTCATTGAATTTGGAACCTGGTGAGTTCCATGCATTTCATCACTTAGCTTTCTTTCTCTTTCTTAAAGAAGCTGTAACTACAGACAGAAAAGAAACTCAAAAGGTAATTATTTTTTAGATCTGAATTGAAATTTTGCTAATCTAAAGAAGTTTCTTTTTGAGACTTTTCCAAACACTTTTATTTTCTCTAATTGAAGGGAATTGGGTTGATCTGCAAAGTTTCTCCTCCCACAAGAATTAAAATAGCTATGTATGCATCTTACTTGGGGTAGTACTGTTTTGGGGAAAATATATCAAAGATTTTAAACTAAATCCAGTGGTGAGATTAATAGAGAAAAATACCCTCTGTAGAACATCAAGGTAAGAGAAAGGAATCTACTAAAAGACTGGCAGTTGTGCCATAAAGAGATGTATAGAGTGTGTCTGCCATGTCTAGAAATCATAATGTTATAAAAAAGAAAAAAATGCTCTTTTGTGTCTAATTTTTAGGCTAAATTAATTTTTAATTTAGAAAAAAGTAAGTTTAATTATTTTTGTTTCTTTAGTTTGATGAGTTTTGATTGAGACAAATATTTTCCTTAGAAAAATTCTTCCACATCTGAATGAAATGTGCTGTGTATTGTTATTAGTTTTCTTTGAGCTAAGATAAAGTGCTGATAGGTGAGAATTGGGGGAGGGTGGTGTGTGTGTGTGTGTGTGTGTGTGTGTGTGTGTGTGTGAAGGGGGTGGCCCTTGCCCCTGGTTTGTGAGATTAAATGCTCCTAATTGACTGTTGCTGCCTTCATGAGAGGCATACCTTGTCTGCCAGCTCTGGTTTGTGTATGATTCAGATATTGCCTCTGTGTTGTCCAGATGCAGAAATAAACCCAGAGACAAATGTATTGTTTGGATGGCCTGATTCTCCTGTCTGGTCTTGGGCTTTTCAGCTGTCAGAGCTTTCATTGTGAGGAATGATCTAATCTTCTTTGTTTTAAACTATTTCCATCTCCGGAGAAGTTGGCCTAGACATCAAGGGTCCAGGATAAAGCTGAGACCTGGCCCTTGATTTTAAGTAATTTTCCTTCTGTAGCATAAGGTAGGTAGGCATATGGGAGGGCTGATGAATAATTATACTAGCAGGAGTCACTCTTGCAATTTGGAACTCTGGACAATTTGGAACTGGACAATCACTTTGTTTCCAATTTTTGCTACCATAACAAGTGTTATGAATATTTTGGCATATTCAAAGCCCTTTCTGTCATAGACCTTATAGTATGTATCAAGTAGTGAGATTTCTGGGTTGAAGGGTATAAATAGCTTATAACTTTTCTAGTATCATTCTACATTGATTTCCAGAATGGCAGGACCAAGTTAGTATTCCACCAACAAACAGTGCATTAATGTCCCTGTCTTCCCATAGCATCAGTGGATAAGATGTTGAACTTCAAGTTCAACAAGGCCTTGAGTTCAAATTCTGTCTCAGATACTTACTACCTGTATGACTTTGGGCCAATCACCTGAGTTCTCTCAAGCTCAATTTCCTTTTTTATAAAACTGGGATAATAACAGCACCTACCTTCCTCACAAGGTTTTTGTGAGAATAAAATCAGGTTATTTGTAAAGCCCTTTATAGACCTTGAAGCTCTGTACAAATGCTGTCAAGAAGCAGAAGTGAGCTGAGAAAGCATTCCTGGCATGGAGGCAACCTGTACAAAGGCAAGGAGGTAGGAGGTGGCATGTAGCCCAGAGTTTCCAGCAAGTAGGTCATTTTGGTTGGTATATAGAGTTCAAGGGGGGGGGGGGATAATGTGAAATGAGTATATTTTAGAGATGGGAGCCAGGTCCCCTGGTTTTATTTTAAATTTTATTGATACCTTGGTTCAGGGGTGGGGAACCTGTGTAGAACCTCTAGGTCCTTGTGTTCTGCCCTTTGACTGAATCCAAATCCTTTACCCCATGTCTAAAAGACAAGTTGGGGTAAGATTATAAAGGATTTAAAATGGCAAGTAGAGGAGTTTTCATTTTATCCTCGAGGCAGTAGGAAGCTTCTTGACCAGAGAAGGATGTAGTCAGACCTATGTTTTAGGCATTTCAGTTAGGCAGCTTTGTAGTAATGGGTTGGAGAAGGGAGAGAGTGGAAGGAGGGAGACTGATTGGAAGGCTATGGCCAGTAACAGTCAAAAAAGTCGTGAATGGGGTGGTAGTGTAGGTGAAAAGAAAAAGGGATAGATTTAAGAGAGTTGTGGAAGTGGGCTCGTTAAGATAAGCTGTGTTAAGGAGTTTCTCTTGGTTCTTCTTCTTGTCTGACCACTCCTTTCCAGTCTCCTTTGCTGGATCTTCATGCAGGTCATGCCTGCCTACTATAGGTGTCCCCCACAGTTGTGTCCTGGATCCTCTTCTCTTCTCCCTCGATACTGTTTTACTTGGTGATTTCATCAGTTTCTTTGGATTCCATTATTATCTTTAGGCGGATTATTCTCAGATCTATTTGTCCAGTGCTATTAGACCTCTCCAGCTGGATGTCTCCTAAGTAACTTCAATTCAACATGTCCAAAATTGAATTATTTTCCCCTAAAACTCTCCTTCCTAACTTCCTGTTACTGTTGAGGGAACTCCCATCCTCATCTTTGATGGGTCACTTCCTTTTGCCACCATCCCCCACCTTCTCTTGACATATCCAGTAAGTTGCTAACCTTATCTTTTTTTTTAAAATTTATTTATTTTTAGTTTTCAACATTCACTTTTTTTTTTTGCTTTTTGGAGGGCAATTGGGGTTAAGTAACTTGCCCAAGGTCACACGGCTCAACATTCACTTTTATAAGATTTTGAGTTCTAAAATTTTGTCCCTCCCTGAGACGGCATGCAGTCTGAGATAGGTTATACATGTGTGATCATATTAAACATAATTCCACATTAATCATGTTGTGAAATAAGAATCAGAACAAGAGGAAAAAACCATTATAAAGAAAAAGAAAAAAAAACAACAAAAAAGAGAAAAGAATATGCTTCGATCTGCATTCAGACTCCATTGGTTCTTTTTCTAGAGGTGGATAGCATTTTCCATCATGAGTCTTTTAGAGTTGTCTTAAATGATTGCATTGCTCAGAAGGGCTAAATCTAACAGTAGGTCATTGCATGATGTTGCTGTTACTGTACATAATAATCTCTTGGTTCTGCTCACTTCACTAAGCATCAGTTCATGTAAGTCTTTCGGGATTTTTCTGAAATCCACCTGCCCACCATTTCTTACAGAATGATACTATTCCATAACATCCATATACTGCAACTTGTTTAGACATTCCCCCCTTGATGGGTATCCCCTCAATTTTTAATTCTTTGCCATCACAAAAAGAGCTGCTATAAATATTTTGTACATGTGGGTCCTTTCCCTTTTTTTAATGATCTCTTTGGGATACAGACCCAGTAGTGATTTGATTTTATGTTTGTAACAGCTCTTGTATAGGTCCCTTTATTTTACTTGCCACTGTCACCACCCAGAGGCTCAGGTCTTCATCATCTCATATATGGACTACTGAAATAGTCTGAAACTTGTTCTCTGTCTCAAGCCTCTCCCCACTCCAATCCTTCTTCCACTCATCTTTCAAAGTGATTTTTCTAAAATGCGGGTCTGACCACATCGCTCCCTTTGCCCTCATTTACAAACTCCAAGGGTTCCCTTTTTCCTCCAAGATCAAATACAAAATCCTCTGTTTGGTTTCTAAAGCCCTTCTTACCCTGGCCTCTTCCTACCTTTCCAGTCTTGTAATATCTCACCCCTTTCCACACAGCCTGTGATCAGGTGACACTGGCCTCCATAAGACATCCCATCCCATGTGGTCATTCTTACTGGCTGTCCCTTATGCCAGTGCTTATTTTCTCTTCATCTCTTAACTCCTGGCTTCTTTCAAGTCTCAGCTAAAGTTTCACCTTCCGACAACAACAGCAATTATAAATAACAATAGTAATAAAGCTAACATTTGAACAGTAATTATCATACAGCAGGAACTGTGCCAAGTGCAATTATTATTATATATTATGTATATGTTGTATTATTAATATAATTATTATCTCATCTGGTCCTCACAACAGCCCTGTGAGGTAGGTGCTCTTATCCCCATTTTATAGATAAGAAAACAGAGGCAAACAAAGATTAAATGACTTCCCAGAGTCACATAGCTAATAAGTGTCTGAGGCTAGATTTGAACTCAAATCTTCCTGGCTCCAGGCCCAGCCCTCTATCCACTGCACCATCCAGCTACCTTATAAGAAACCCTTCCTGGTCCTTCTTACTAGTGCCTTCCTCCTGAGATTATCTGTGCATTTGTCTCATTTGTACATAGTTGTTTGTATGTCAGCTCCTTGAGGTGGTTCTGTTCTGTTTTTTTTCCTTTTGTTTTTGTTTGTTTCTTTTGGCAACTCCAGTGCTTAACACAGTGCCTGGCACATAGTGAGCTCTTAATAAATAAATGCTCTTTGCCTTGACTTGAAGAGCTGAGGAGGTCAGGATCCAGATCTGTGGATTACAAATAGCTTACATTTCTTTAGTACTTTAAAGTTAAAAGGTAGGCAGTACAAATATTGTCATCACCCCCATTTTAAAGCTAAAGAAACAGACACAGAGTAGTACAGTGACTTGCCCATTGTGAGACAACTAGTATGTGTCATGAGTCAGGAGCTGAATCCAGACCTTCTGATTCCAACTCTGGTGTTTTCTTCCTCTGTGCCATCCTGGATTACTCAGGAATTGGAAAACTTTGCCAATCTGAAACCCCAGAATCCCACAAATGCCAGCTTCCCTAGATTAGGAGGGTGGGAAAAGTATATGGACAAAGGAACTCAAGTCACTGAACTTTCAAGATGGTAAACATATTGCAGAAGAAAGAGACTAGACCCAGGGAAATCAGTTAGGAAGCTAAGGTTTCATAAGGAACAGGAGCTAGATGCTGCCACTTGGAAGAGACAGAAGGGAAAGGGGGTGGCCTCCATCCCTCCCCAGGCAAGTGTGTGACTCTGGATAGGAATTATATCACCCTTGTTTCTGTGACTAGGGGTAGAAAAGGAGCAGCAGCTGTTTCCTCTGGTTTCAGAGAAGAGAACATTCTGATTCACAGAGCAAGGGTGGGGCTTATCAAGGGGATGCTGAGCAGATTTTCTCCATGATTGTGGAGGAAGAAACAGACTGAAAATGGAAACGAGTCAGCAGATGTAAAGAACCTTTGACCACCAGCACCATGAAACACTGAGGTGGCTAAATCACCAAGGAAGGTGGTTGACTCTCCATCCTTGGACACTGGAGAAAAGAAGCAGGTAACTAAGGAGATCTCTGCTTGATGGCAAAGGACTGTAGTAGGTGACTTCAGGGTATCTCTCTCTGCTCTGAATTCATCATCGAAGTCAGAATACTTGCTTACCAAACTGCTGTTTTAATAGAACATCAGATCGGGAACTAGAACCTCTACAGTGTGTGTGTGTGTGTGTGTGTGTGTGTGTGTGTGTGTGTGTGTAAGGGTCCAGACTTGTGATTTCATTAACAGCTCACTGGATCTGGATCAAATCCAGCCTCAGACACTTACCAACTGTGTGACCGTAGGCAACTCATTTAACCTCTGTCTGCCTTGGTTTCCTCATCTGTAAAAGGGACATAAGGGTTGTTGTGAGGATCAAATGAGATAATATTTGTAAAGCACTTTGTAAATCTTTTTTTAACAAATGCTTTATTAACTTCTGTTTTACATCATTCATTTCCTCCAGATTTTGAGTTACAATTATTTTTCCCGCCTGTTTTTCCCCTACCCACCCTCCCAGAATAGCAGTCCCACAAGATATTGCTTCCTCCAATCTGCTCTCTCCCATATCTTCTCCCATACCCCCTTCAACTTTTCCATTAGAGGAAGGTGAATCTCTGTGCCCCAATGCCTGCACATCTTATCTCCCAATTACAAGCAAAAGAGTATTAATAATAGTATTTATATATATTTGAAACATTTAATTTTAAGACCTTGAATTTCAGATCCATTCCCTTCCTCCCTTGTCACCCATTCCCTCTGGGAAGATAAGTAATTCAGTATATGTTGTACATGTCTAGCTATGCAAAACATTACCATAGTAGATATATTTTACAAGGCTGCTTATAGTTCCCCCCCACTCATCCCACCCCCCACCTGGTCCATTCCCTACTTGATCCTGTCCCTCTTCTATAGTGGGTACTTCCAACCTCCCCTTCCTTCAAGGATGCCCCCCCATCCATCATCCCTCCTCTCATCCCCCTTCCCCATATTCTGCTGCAGGTTGAGATATCCCATTTAGTATGTTTGTCATTCTCTCCCAGAACCAAATTCAATGAGAATATGGTTTTGCCTTTTTGCCTTCCTATTCTTCCCCTCCCTTGCAGCCACTTCCCCTTGCTTCTTCTACATGAGATGGTTTACCCTACCCTGTCTCTCCCCATCTCCTCTTGCCACTTTCCTCTCTCACCTCATAATTTCATCCCTTGAGTATTCTCCCTTCCCAACAAATTCAACCTATGCCTTCTATCCATATATAACTGTAACCATATACACACACATTCACATATGTATTCATATGACCACACACCCTTCTTCCATTATTTTCATAGTGAGAAAGATATCATCAGTCACAGTTATTGCTTTTCCATATAGGAATGTAAATAGTTCAACTTTGATAAGTTCCTTTTGATTTCTTTTCCCTGATTACCTTCTCAGGCATCTCTTGCTTCTTGTGTCTGGATGTCAAATTTTCTATTCAATTCTGGTTTTTTCCTCAAGAATGCTTGAAAGTCCTCTATTCCACTGAATGACCATATTTTCCCCTGAAACAAAATACTCAGTTTTGCTGGGTAGGTGACCCTTGGGTTCATTCCCAGCTCTTTTGCCCTCTGGAATATCATATTCCATGCCCTTCGATCCCTCAGTGTAGAAGCTGCCAGGTCCTGGGCTATTCTGATTGTGTTTCCACAATATTGAAATTGTTTCTTCCTGGCTGCTTGTAGTATTTTCTCCTTGATCTGGGGATTCTGGAACCTGGCTATAATATTCCTGGGAGTTTTCTTTTTGGGATCTTTTTCAGGAGGTGATCTGTGGATTCTTTCAACCTCTATTTTGCCCTCTGGATCTAAAACATCAGGGCAGTTTTCCTTGAGAATTTCTTGAAGGGTGATTTCTAGGTTCTTTCTTTGATCATGGCTTTCAGGTAGTCCAATAATTTTTAAATTGTCTCTCCTGGATCTATTTTCCAGGTCAGTGGTTTTTCCCATGAGATATTTCACATTGCCTTCTAATCTTTCATTTGTTTGGATCTGCTTAACAGCATCTTGATTTCTCATAAAGTCATTAGCTTCCATTTGCTCCAGTCTAACTCTGAAGGAATGAATCCCCTCAGTGAACTTTTGAGATTCTTTTTCCATCTGGCAAATTCGACTTTTTAAGGCATTCTTCTCCTCATTGCCCTTTTGGGCCTCCTTTGCCATTTGAGTTAGTCTATTTTTTAAGGTGTTGTTTTCCTCAGTCAGGCTGTTGACCCTCATTTCATACTTTTCCTGCATCCTTCTCATTTCTCTTTGCAATTTTTCCTCCACTTCTCTTGTTTGATTTTTAAAGTCCTTCTTAAGGTCCTCTATGGTCTGTAACCCGCTCATGTTTTCCTTTGGGGCTTTTGGAGCAGGATTTCTGACCTCACAGTCCTCCTCCTGTTCTATGCTTCGATCCTCTTTGCCCCCAAAATAGGAGTCTAAGGTTGCATTTTTCTGTTTAATTTGTTTCCTTTGCCTTGCCATGTTGCCACTTAATTACTTGACTTTTGGTCTTGTAGCCACAGTATGGCTCTGCCGCCAGACAGGGGAACTTTCGTCCCGAATGCATTGGGGGACAACTTCCGTTTCTGGCAAGCTGGAAACCCACCCATGACCTCCACCCCAGATCACAATCCAGATCCAGGGAGGTTAAAGCAAGAGCGATTACCCCCCAAGACTGATTGCTGGGTCTCCCTACAGTTCGCAGGCCAGGAGCTGGAGCTGCCTCTGAAAACTACAAAATGGCGTGTCTCCTCAGCAGCTTCTAGCCCCCAGGGGAGGAAGCCGATGCATTCCCCAAATACTGGTCCCAAAGTCCATAGGGCACTAACCTCTCACTTTGTCCTAGGCATATATGAGTTGATAATTCTGGAGTCGCCACAGCTGCTGGTGTTCTGGGGTCCCTCCAGTCAGCTGCTGGCCTGGCTGCCCTGGGGCTAAAACCACAACTCAGGCAGACATGTGCTCGGCTCCCCACGCACTGCGTGCTGTGCTGCCAGCTCCCAGAGCGCTGTGCTGGTCCTTCCTGCAGGGCTGTTGGGATGTCCTCAGCAGGAGGTTAGCTTCTCTGTGTCGTTCTGTGGATGCTGGGGCTCTAGAAGCTGTTCAGAGTCCCCTTTTACATAGTTTGGAGGTGATCTGGGGGGAGAATGCCTTGGATGCACTGTTTCTACTCCGTCATCTTGGCTCCGCCCCGCACTTTGTAAATCTTAAAGTGTTACATAAATGTTAGCTGTAATTAGACTGATGCAGAATGGAATTCGTCTGTAACTTACACTTTTAAAGAATTGTGGGAGCATGAAATGCTTAAGTGACTTGCTTCTGGCCACACTTAGCTATTATGTGCCAGACTTCCCTTCCAAGCCTGGGATGCCTCCTTTCTCCAGTGTGTCATATACACTGCCTCTCAAAACTCACTTAAAGATACATAATTAAGTTTTTAAGCCAATGTGGGGAGGAGAGGAAGAGGAGAAGAGAAAGGTTTTCCAAGAAAAAAATAGGAAGTTAGAGGAATGATGTTGAGGGAACTCTCACCCATATGGCACTTTTTAAATGTCTTTTAAAGATTGTAGAGGTTCTTAGCCTTTTTTGTGTGTCCTGGCTCCCTTTGGCAGTCTGGTAAAGCCTATTACCTCTTCTTAGAATAATGTTTTTAAAATAAATTTTTAAATGGATAAAATAAAATGGGATTACAAAGGACACCAATTATATGATTGAATTGAATTGAAATGCAGATATAATTTTTTTTCCTTTGCATAATAATGGAGGCCCTGAAATCTATCCATGGACTCAATGGACCTCAGGTTAAGAACCTATAATCTAAAGTAATTGTTAGTTTAGAAATACAAAACTATATATTGTATTACTTGATTTGCTAATAAAATGTGGCACATAGAACAGAATGCTGGATTTGGAATCAGGCAGACCCAAGTTCAAATTCAGCCTTAGATACTTATTAGCTATATGACCCTGGGCAAGTCACCTGACCTCTGCCTCAGTTTCCTCATCTGTAAAAGGATAATAATAGCACCTACCTCCTAGTGTTAAAAAAATTTAAGTGTAACATAGGCAATATTTGTAAAGCACTTTGCAAACCTTAGGGTGCTCTATGAACATTAGCTATATGGAAACTTCTTTTTAAAAAGAAAGAAATCACCTGGTGGGAACTGGAATTACTTTTTTTTTCCTAAAAGAAAATTAGAAGGTTAAGGTACTTCATAAAAAGCTAATCCCTCTCTCCCAACTACCCCAGGTTTCTGGGTTATTTTGTTTTATTTTGTTCTTTTCCTCTGTGTCTTCATATCTCTAAGCCCAGGATGTTGGTTTCCTTCTCTTGGGCCCAAGTGTCCAGGCAATAAGGTCTCTTAATAGTTTCCCTTTTGGGTATTGTGCTTAAGAAATTTCTTTGCCTTGTCCCTATGGACTGGCATATCCAGGTCTAGCCTTCTCCCAAAGGCTCTTTTCCCCTCTGTCCAGATCTTTTTTCCCCTTATAAATAATTTATTGATACTTTCATTTTCCAATGACTTAACATAGGACATTTCGTCTAATAGGTCCCAGTCTTTGCCTGGGAGCCGAGAACTCCTACTTTCCTAGTCTACGTCTTCTCTGATTACCTTTGGTTGTGTTCTCTCTCTTACCCATTCTATCCCCTAATTTCCCTTCTCCTCCCACCCCTTCCTAGTCTACTGTTATTTCCAGGCTTGATGAATATTTCCTTTCCTTTGCTCAGAGTAAGAGCCTCAAGACAATCTTCTTCCCTTTTGCACAGTTGGCCTCAATGAATATTTGTTTATTCCTTGATCTCTCATAGTTCCTAACCAAATTTGAGAATGGTAATCTTTTTTCTAGCATTTCCACAGCTAATTTTTTTCTTATTTTTTTTCCTTTTAGAATTCTGGACTTAAACACCAAAAAGAGCCTTTTCATACACACTTTTCATATCACAAAAAGTAGATTTTTTTTTGGAGGGCAATTGGGGTTAAATGACTTGCCCAAAGTCACACGGCTAGTAAGTGTGTCAAGTGTCTGAGGCTGGATTTGAACTCAGGTCCTCCTCACTCCAGGGCCAGTGCTCACTGTGCCACCTAGCCGCCCCTAGATTCTTTTTTAAAAAATTATTCACTTTGAATTTAAATACAAAAAGACAAAAAAAGAAAACATTTTCATGTATATAGTATAACATAAAAAGATGATGCAATAAAAAAGCATGCGTTTCTATTTCACATTATTTACTTCTTTTTGAAAAACTGGGTAATAAATACTACACATTTTTTTCAGCACTTCTCTGCTTTTCTGTTCTTCCAAGTTTCATCTTATTCTTTGCTGTGCACTTTTTTCATTCTCCCTCCCCAGCCTGCTCTAGGGAAGGTTACCATTAGACACAAATATGTGTATATGTGTATTTTACATATATAGATATAGAAGTGTGTGCATATGTATATATTTATATACATATGCATATATATGTAAAATCGTACTAAATAGACTTCTTATCAATTCTTTTTCTGGATGTGGATAGCATCTTCCTTCATAGGTCCTTTGTAATTGATTTGAATATTTATAATACTCAAAATTACTTAGTCCTTAAAAATAGATTCTATAAAATTGGGAGACCCATTTCATACTAACTTGTTTTTAAAAAAATATGATAAATTATATACAGTCCTTTCAAAACTGTCCTACTCATCTGTTCTGCCTTCCTGTGCATTAAAAAGTTTCAATGCCCTCCCCTTTTTTGACATCACTATTTCTAACCTTGTCTCTCCTCAGCACCCTCCTCAATTAAATAATCAAGAGAAAGGAGGGGGGAGGGGAATCCTTGTAATAAATAAGCATGTTCCATCCAAATGAATTTACTCAACAGCCTTGTCCAAAAATGTGTGTCTCTTTCTGCACCTTGTGTCCTTTACCTCTGTGTCAGGAGGTGAGTAGCATGCTTCATCACAGGTCTTCTAGAGACATGGTTGGTCACTCCATTGATCAGAGACCACAGCTTATCCTAAAAGCTCTTTCAGTTTGCCCTCCCCACTCTCCCCCAAACCAACAGCCCTTTGGGAATCTGGTTTCTTTCTCAATTTTGCCACAATTCCAGTCAGACACACTAAGCATTGTGGTCCCCTGACTGTACCGAAGCAACATGAGACTCTGGGAAAGGGCCTTGTGTGTGACTGTGGGTTACAGGGAGAAGCAGGCACTATGGGGCAGGGAGCTGTTCTCTTTCATGTTTCCCTCTGGGATTTGCTTCTCACCTTCCCAAATTCTTTGACTCCCCATAAAGTTCAAATGGTTGCCCTTCAGCAATCTTTTCCTAAGATCTCCATCCTTTTCCCTGGGCTTCTCAGACTCTGTAGGGGTTCAGACCACTAGCTAGCCTGGCACCCAGGATCTGCCTATCTTGGCTGGAGAGGAAAACTTGGGGACAGTCTGCAAGAGGGTTTCCCAGAACTGAGCCTCAGCATTGGCCTTGGTGAGGGAAGGACCTGCTGGTTAGAGGGGTGCTGGGGTCCCAAGAAAAGAAGGCAGCAGCAACTGAGAGGTATGCACACCACTATTTTCTCCTTCCGCCATTTTGCTTTTTCTCTACCTGCCATCAAGAATCTAGGTAGCTGTTGCTGTTAAGGTTGAATGGTGAAAGGAAATATAGTAAAGGTCGAATAACCAACAAATGGGCTTCATCCTCTGAGGGAAAGATAGCTTGCTAACCCAAAGGACTTGACAGCAGGGGAGTGAGGGAGAAGGCATTTGGAAGCCTTCCTCCCAAGTTTCTGATTTTTATTCTCTGTGTCTTCACTATCTCTAAGCCAAGGGTTCTTGTCCCTCTCTCAGGTCCAAATATCAAAGTAGTGAGGTGTTCTGTAGTTATGAATTACCCTGGGCAGGATTTTTAACCATTTTTTGGTGTCATGGACCTCTTTGGGAGTTTAGTGCAGCCTATGGACTCCTCAGAATGATGCTATCAAATTCATAAAATAAAAGACATTCAATTACAAAGGAAACCAATTATATAAAAAATAAAGTAAGTATGTTGATAAAAATATAAAAATATTTTTAAAAACAAATGAAGAAAGATGCTATCTCCATCCAGAGAAAGAATTGACAAATGGAAGTATGTATAGAATGGTTTTACATATATACATCTATTTGTGTCTATTGGTAAACATTTATTGGAAGAAAAAAAATTTACATGGTAATTTTGTTGTATATTTGAAAGGAATAGCATGTTGTGCATAGTAGATTTACAGTTTCATGTACAATCATCTTTTTATTGTACTATCTTATGGAAATGCTTGTTTTATTCCATGAATTATAAATAAAATGATAAGTTAATGGACCTGCGGTTAAGGATTCTAAGAATAATGCCAGACTTTTCCTTGCCCATCACCCCAAATAAAAAGGATAAAATACTTGGAATCAACATTGTTTAGCAACATAAAGTTACATACCACTTTTATAGATTTTCATAGCTGCAAGGAAAAAAAGTTAGAAACTGACTAGTTTCCCCTCCTCATTTCCCAGCTGGTCAGATACACTGAAGCCCAGAGACTTGATCCAGGTCACACAGTAAGTTAGTGGCAAAGCTTGGGATTAAGGACTTTCAGTCCAGTACTCAACTATCCCATCCTGTTCTCCTCTCAATGAAGTTTTCAACTGCTATCACCCAAAAGAAAATCCTCTGAGCAAAAACATGCTTGTGGCTCTGCACCTCTTGGGGTTCAAGTAAAACCCTTGATGGAGAAGAGTGTGGGTTGGCACCATAATAAAAAGAAAATGGAGAATCCGAAGATCTGGAGGATTCCCTGAATGCCAGAAGCTATTGGTCCTGGTCTTTATATGGGGTCTCCATATAAGGCAGTTGGACTTTGCCTGTGTGGTTTTGGGTTTAGCTACTAGGTAGGGTAATCTGTGAGATATTGACTAGAGGTAGTCTCACATATGAGTTATTACCACTGCACAGACCCAAGGGACACCATTTCAGTGGTGTCAGTAATTTTCACATTCTTACTAGTTATAGGTGCATACTCTAGGAGCCCAGGGGAGAGAGATAGAGGTCACTGTGGGCTGGAATAGTGACGAAAGTCTTCCTGGAACATGTAGAGCCCAAGATGGGCTTACTAGGTAAGATGTGGCCAGGTAGAGGGGATTTTCTAGTAGAGGAAATAACCTTGAGCTAAGACAACACATGATGGGAGATAGAAGAGCCTACTTTCACCTCCTTTCTTTGCTTACCCTCTTTTTAATGCAATTCTGCACCTGGAAATACTATCCTTTCTCCCACCCCCAATCTTTATCCCTCCTTCTCCCATAAGGCAATGGGGTCTTTAACTGTCTGACCCTACCAGGTAGTGGGCTCATTAGCACAAGCTCCTTGCAATTACATTTTAATTAAGGGCCTGGCTCCATCTGTCAAATAGAAGCTGTTGAGTGATAACCAAGTATTGACCACCTCCCTGGTGGGACTAATTTATTTATCTTGCTGTTAGATCTTTACTGTTTGTGGCAATTGGGAGCCTTGGATGTGCAGCTTTTAGGAGGGTTTAAATGAGTCATCTGGAGAGACAGTCATTAGTATCTTTGTTGCTACCCCTCTGCAGAGATTTGAAGCAGGTTGGGAGAAAGGGCAAGGACTTGACCCCTCAGCCCAGAGATGTCTGCAGTGTCAGCAGAGGAAGTCTGGAAATGATGAATGTGAATGGAAATGTGGGGAATTTGGCTAGTATAATGGGATCCTGAGACTTGCAGAGATATTGGGGTCACTTGTGTCTATCAATTAGAATTTATTATGCATTCGCTTAATGCCAGGCACCACACTAAGCACCGATGATAGAAAGACCAAAAACTCATTTCCCCTCTCTCAAGGAGACATGTTTCTAATGAGGGAGACCACATATGAATAACTAAGTACATTCAACACATACACACACACATATGAGTATATGGAAAACAATTGAAAGGGGAAGCATTCACATTTTGGAGAGCCAGGAAAGCCTCTTGCAGGTATACTATAGGTTGAGTCTTTTTAAAAATTATTTTTTTTTTACATTTCAAGTTCCAAACTGTTTTCCTCCATCCCTTCCCACCCTCCACAAGAGTAGGCTACCACTGAAACAGATTTATAAATATATGTAAAACCATACCATGTGTAATTCTATTCATCAGTTCTTTCTCTGGAGGTAGATAGCATCTTCCTTCACAGGTATTTTGTAATTGATTTAAGTATTTATAATATTCAGAATATCTTGGTTGTTCACAAGTATTCTTCAAACAATATTGCTGTTACTGTGTACAACATTCTCTTGGTTCTACTCATTTCACTTTTCATTATTTCATGCAAATCTTTCCATGCTTTTCTAAAATCAACCAGTCATCATTTCTTACACACGGTAGTATTCCATCACAATCATATACCACAACTTGTTTAGCCATTCTTCAGTTGATTGGACTGAGTCTTGAAAGAAGACAAGGAAGCTAAAAGGCAGAAGTGAGGAAGGAAGGCATTCTAGGCATGGGGGACAGCTTGTACAAAGGTATGGAAATAGGGATGGAGTGTTATATTTGAGGAACTATGATTAGACCATTGTCACTAGATCATAGATAATGAGTGGGAGTAAATATGTAAGGAGACTGGAAAGTAGGAAGAGGCCAGGTTATGAAGAGTTTTAAAGATCAAACAAAAGAGTTTAAATGTGATCCTGGAGGTAATAGGGAGCCATGGGAGTTCACTGAGCAGGAGTGATGTGGTCAGCCCTTTCTTTAGAAAATTCCCTTTGGTAGCTTAGTAAAGGATGGATTGGAATAAGGGAGAGAATTGAGGCAAGGAGACTGATCCAGAGACCCAGATGATAGCCCAGGTGAGAGGTGATGTGAGCTCAAAATAGGCTTGTATCTGTGTGAAGAAAGAGAGAGGGACACACATGTGAGTGATGTTGTGAAGGTAAAAACACAAGATTTGGGAACAGATTGGATATGTGGAGTGAGTGACAGTGAAGATAGATAACCCTGAAGTTGCAGGTCTTGAGTGATTGGGAAGATGATGGTCCCAGTAATAGGGAAGTTCAGAGGGGTATTTTAACAAAAAGTATTTTTATTTGACATCTGAATAAGTGTTGACTCCTCAGGACACGGCCTTTGGCATCTTTTCCAACTTATTCATCAGCTTGTTGCACTGTGCCTTTCTCAGAAACATAGATACCATCCAAAAATTTTCTGATATCCTTGTTTTTGACTGTGGTGGCCTGTTGGATCAGGGCAGCTGAGTTTGAAACAAGTTCAATATCATTTCCTTCAAGAATTAACTCATCTTTTTGGGCTTGAGAAACAGCACAAGCAACACCTGGTCTCATGCGCACTCTTCGGATATATTTTTCACCCAAGAAATTTCTGATTTCAACAAGTGAGCCATTCTCTTGAATAACAACATTTATGGGGAAGTGAGCATACACAGACCTCATCTTGTAACGAAAACCCAGGGTAACGCCTTTGATCATGTTTTGTACATGGCTACAAATTGTGCGCACGGTTACAAGTTCTTTTCGATTTCCCCACCACTTGTCTACCTGAAGCCTTTTTTTCTTCTTTCCAAGGAGACTGAGCTCAACATTGATATGATTGAAATCCCTACGGAGGATTCCTCTGGGCCCTTTCACAATAACTGTCCGACCCTTAAGAGAGATGTCAACATTTTCTGGGATGTCGATGGTCTGGTTGCTTAGAATGGTCTTCATTCTGGTAGTGAATGGGCCAAAAAAAAAAAAAAAGGTCAGAGGGGTATTTTAGAGGAAAAACCATGAATTCTGTTTAGGACTTGTTGAGTTGGAGGTACTTACGGGACATCTACTTCGAGATGTGCAGGAGGCAGTGGGAGATGCCTAGTCAGTAGCAGAGGATTGCAAAGGTTTGTCTCCTGGGGATTTTCTTGTAACATTGTTTATTATATTATAGGATTTGGTATAAAGTGGATACCTCTGGCATAATTAATATCCAATACAGTTTAGCCAGTAAAAGGTACAAGCAAAACCTCCTTCTTAAGCATTTCCATATGGGGCATACAGTGCTATCCACACCACCTTAAAGGTGTAAACGAGGTTTTCCTCTGAGGCCGATCCTTAGGCAATCTCTTTCTTGAGAAACTCTGAGGGTCTCTGCCTCCTAGACTACTAATTCTTTTGTGAAGGCAAACTAGGCCATCTTTTGCCTCCATTCTTACTTAGCTTTTAATTGCTGAATGGGTATTGCCTCAGACAAACCAAGACCTGGGAAAGACCTTAGCTTAAAAAGGCCTAGGTTTCCCACTGCACAGGGGCTATCCCTGGCCTATGTCTTGTTACTGGACTCTGATGATTCTAGAGGAAAGAGTGGGGCTGATGACTTTGCACGGCCCTGCCTCACTCAGATCCAATTCACTTGGAAGTCAAGACATTACCCTCCTGATGTCATTGATCTTCTTCAAGAATGAAGGACCTACTCTCCCCCCAGATCACCTCCAAACCATGTAAAAGGGGACTCTGAACAACTTCTGGAGCCCCAGCACCCACAGAACAACACAGAGAAGATAACCTCCTGCTGAAGACAGCCCAGCAGCCCTGCAGGAAGGACCAGCGCAGCACTCTGGGAGCTGGCAGCGAAGCCCCCAGTGCACGGAGAGCTGAGCCCAGGTCCCCATGAGCCGCAGCTTTAGCCCCAGGGCAGCCAGGCCAGCATCTGGCTAGAGGGACTCCAGAACACCAGCAGCTGTGGCGACTCCAGAATTATCAACTCAGATATGCCTAGGACAAAGTGAGAGGTTAGTGCCCTATGGACTTTGGGACCAGTATTTGGGGAATGCATCGGCTTCCTCCCCTGGGGGCTAGAAGCTGCTGAGGAGACATGCCATTTTGTAGTTTTCAGTGGCAGCTCCAGCTCCTGGCCTGCGAACTGTAGGGAGATCCAGCAATCAATCTTGGGGGTTAATCACTTTTGTTTTAACCTCCCTGGATCTGGATTGTGATCTGGGGGGAGGTCTGGGGTGGGTATCCAGCTTGCCAGAAAGCTGTGAAGACCCCAACGTTCGGGACAAAAGCTCTTCTGTCTGGTGGCAGAGTCCTACTGTGGCAACAAACCCCAAAGTCAAGTAATTAAGTGGCAACATGTCAAGGCAAAGGAAACAAAATAAACAGAAAAATGCAACCTTAGACTCCTATTTTGGGGGCAAAGAGGATCGAAGCATAGAACAGGAGGAGGGCTGTGGGGTCAGAAATCCTCCTCCAAAGCCCCAAAGGAAAATATGAGCGGGTTATAGTCCATAGAGGACCTTAAGAAGGACTTTAAAAATCAAATAAGTGGAGGAAAAATTGGGAAGAGAAATGAGAAGGATGCAGGAAAAGTATGAAATGAGGGTCAACAGCCTGACTGAGGAAAACAACACCTTAAAAAATAGACTAACTCAAATGGCAAAGGAGTCCCAAAAGGGCAATGAGGAGAAGAATGCCTTAAAAAGTCGAATTTGCCAGATGGAAAAAGAATCTCAAAAGCTCACTGAGGGGATTCATTCCTTCAGAGTTAGACTGGAGCAAATGGAAGGTAATGACTTTATGAGAAATCAAGATGCTGTTAAGCAGATCCAAACAAATGAAAGAATAGAAGGCAATGTGAAATATCTCATGGGAAAAATCACTGACCTGGAGAATAGATCCAGGAGAGACAATTTAAAAATTATTGGACTACCTGAAAGCCGTGACCAAAGAAAGAACCTAGAAATCACCCTTCAAGAGATTCTTTTTTTTTTTTTTTAAAGAGCAATTGGGGTTAAGTAACTTGCTCAAGGTTACACGGTCAGTCATTATTTGTGTGTGGGTGCTCATTTTCTGAGGCCGGATTCGATCTTGGGTAATCCCAACTGCAAGGCAGGTGCTCTTACTCACTGCGCCACCTAGCCGCCCCCTCAAGAAATTCTTAAGGAAAATTGCCCTGATGTTTTAGACCCAGAGGGTAAAATAGAGGTTAAAAGAATCCACAGATCACCTCCTGAAAAAGATCCCAAAAAGAAAACTCCCAGGAATATTATAGCCAGGTTCCAGAATCCCCAGATCAAGGAGAAAATACTACAAGCAGCCAGGAAGAAACAATTTCAATATTGTGGAAACACAATCAGAATAGCCCAGGACCTGGCAGCTTCTACCCTGAGGGATCGAAGGGCATGGAATATGATATTCCAGAGGGCAAAAGAGCTGGGAATGAACCCAAGGGTCACCTACCCAGCAAAACTGAGTATTTTGTTTCAGGGGAAAATATGGTCATTCAGTGGAAGAGGACTTTCAAGCATTCTTGAGGAAAAAATCAGAGTTGAATAGAAAATTTGACACCCAGACACAAAAAGCAAGAGATGCCTGAGAAGGTAATCAGGGAAAAGAAATCAAAAGGAATTTATCAAAGTTGACCTATTTACATTCCTACATGGAAAAATAATAACTGTGACTGATGAAATCTTTCTCAGTATGAAAATAATGGAAGAAGGGTGTATGGTCATATGAATACATATGTGAATGTGTGTATATATGTTTACAGTTATACATGGAGAGAGGGCATAGGTTGAATTTGTTGGGAAGGCATGGTACTTAAGGAGTGAAATTATGAGGTGAGAGAGGAAAGTGGCAAGAGGAGATGGGCAGAGACAGGGTAGGGTAAACCATCTCATGTAGAAGAAGCAAGGGGAAGTGGCTGCAGGGGAGGGGAAGAATAGGAAGGCAAAAAGGCAAAACCACATCTCATTGAATTTGGTTCTGGGAGAGAATGACATACATACTAAATGGGATATCTCAACCTGCAGCAGAATAGGGGGAAGGGGGTTGAGAGGAGGGATGATGGATGGGAGGGCATTCTTGGGGGGAGGGGAGGTTGGAAGTACCCACTATAGAAGAGGGACAGATTCAAGTAGGGAATGGACCAGGTGGGGGGGTGGGATGGATGGGAGGGAATTATAAGCAGCCTTGTCCAATATATCTACTAAGGTAATATTTTGCATAGCTATACATGTATAACACATACTGAATTACTTATCTTCCCAGAGGGAATGGGTGGCAAGGGAGGAAGGGAATGGATCTGAAATTCGAGGTCTTAAAATTAAATGTTTCAAATATATATAAATACTATTATCAATACTCTTTTGCATTTAATTGGGAGATAAGATGTGCAGGCATTGGGGCACAGAGATTCACCTTCCTCTAAGGGAAAAGTCGAAGGGGGTATGGGAGAAGATATGGGAGGGAGCAGATTGGAGGAAGCGATATCTTGTGGGACTGCTATTCTGGGATGGTGAGTAGGGGAAAAACGGGGAAAAAATTATAACTCAAAATCTGGTGGTTATGAATGATGTAAAACAGAAGTCAATAAAGCATTTGTTTAATTGAAAAAAAAAAAGAATGAAGGACCAAGGGGCAGCTAGGTGGCCCAGTGAATAGAGTACTGGCCCTGGAGTCAGGAGGACCTGAGTTAAAATCAGACACTTGACATACTTACTAGCTCTGTGACCTTGGGCAAGTCATTTAACTCCAATTGCCTTGCCTTACCCCCCTAAAAAAAAGGACCACCACCACCAACAGCAACAACTAATCTTAGCCACTTTCTTCTGCCTTGAAAGGCTCCCAAGAAGCAAGAATGACCAATTCAGGGCCCCCAAATCCTGACAAGATGCAGTCTTATCCACTGCATGTATAATTAAATTTTCTGATTGAAAAATGACTTCTGATGAAAATCCCAGTGAACAATGTATTAGCTGGATGTAAAACTTGAATTACCTTCTGGCATTCTTGGGCAGCAAGTAATTCCATAGAAACAGAGTCTGATGATGCCTTAAAAGTCATTTTAACCCTCACTCAGCAACCTGAGTGCTTAATAGGAAGTTAAGCAAACTGTGTCTACTGCAGAGATGGAAAAACAGGAACAGAAAGCTTGCAGCCCTTGCATATTGTCATATACAAAGCCAGTGGCACAGCTGGACCAAAAATCTCTTACTAGTTCTGAATCTAGGTCTTGACACGAATCTCCCAGGGAACTGGGGAATGAGGGAAAGCTATCTTCAGAGACAACAGCAGGATTCAGGACCTGGGGACACATCCCAGGGACCACTTCCCCAAGCCCTGTTTCTTAACTCCCCATACCTCCTCTCTTCCTCCTACCATTCCTTTTTCCTTTAACATTCTTTGTCTTACTCACTTCAAAATTTTAACCAATTGGCTGGCCAGGATGCAGTTGGAACTTACTCTGCCCAAAATTTTGTTGTGGAGACAAAGTATAACACAATTTGTGGTCAGGAAGATTGGACACATACAAGTTCTCGTAATAATAATAGTAAATAAACAATGTAATATAATAAATAAATAGAAATATAAATAATTATGATGATGATAGCTAGTATTTATATAGCACCTACTATTAGCCTTCTAATTGATCTCTTAGTTACGAGTATCTCTGTGCTCCAAATCTATCCTCCACTGTGTCAAGGTAATTTTTCTAACAAGTAGGTCTGATCTTGGGGGTAGCTAGGTGGCAGAGTGAATAGAGCACTGGCCCTGGAGTCAGGAGGACCTGAGTTCAAATGAGACCCCAGACATGTGATACACTTACTAGCTGTGTGACTTTGGGCAAGTCACTTAACCCCAATTGCTCTGCCTTACCCCGTCCAAAAAGACAAAAAAAAAAAAAAAGGAGGTATGATTACATACCCCTTCTCTACTTGTTCAGTGGCCTCCAGTGATGCTCTCTTCCAGAATCAGAAATAAGAGTCTTCTGTCTGGCATTTAAGGCTCCTCATAATCCAGTCCCTTGCTCCCTTTCCTGTTTTCTTAGACCTCACCCCCCTCTACCATTCTACAATCTAGTTATCCTGGCTTTCTTGAATGGAACTCTCCATCTCTTATCTCCATACTGGCTATTTCCATACTGCTCTGCCCCATCACTTCTAACTCTTGGTTCCCGGTGCGTTTTTTAAACACTCAGCTCAAATCCCACTTCCCACAGGAGGCCTCTCTGGTCCCCCTAGCTGCTAATCTGGTCAGCTGATTGGTTAAAGTTTTGGAGTGAGCAAGACAAATATTACTTTGTCCTCTCTCTCTCTCTCTCTCTCTCTCTCTCTCTCTCTCTCTCTCTGTCTCTGTCTCTGTCTCTGTCTCTCTCTCTCTCCTCACTTCTCTCTTCTCTCTCTCTTGCATCTACCTAGTATATATCTGGAATGTCTACTTATTTACATGCTGACTCTCCCCCCCCCCCCCATTAGAATATTTGCTTCACGAGGGCAGACATTGTGGAGTTTTTTTGTTTGTTTCTTTGTATTCCCAGAGCTTAGTACATGCCAGGTACATACAAACACTCAATAAATGCCTGTTGGCTAACTCTTTAGTGCTGCCTTGCACGAAAGTCCTTTCCTGACTCCTGAGCTGCTAATGCTGTCCTTTCTCTTTCCTTTTAAAAAAAAAAATACCTATACATATCATCTCTGCCGATAGCACAGAAGCTCCTCTGGGGCCAGGGCTATTATTCTGCTTCTGTCTTTCTGTCCCCACTGCCTACCATAGTAGTGAATGCTCAGTAAATGCTTGCTGACCGAGTGGTCTCCAAAGATGTTTGGGAAGAAATGGGACTTGATCTGTGTCGTTAGAGACTGTTGGCTTTTGAAAAGGCAGAGGGGCTAAGGGAGGGTACTCCAGGCAGGGATATGGAAGGGCCAAAGATTCAGAGGTGGAAAAGGACAGGGTAGATTGGGGATAGTGAGTTCTTCTCCCAGAAAATGTCCTAGGGATCTAGGGGATGTGTTCATTTGGGTTAGGAGGTTTGGAATAATGACCTTCGTTCATCCTCCAGTAGTCTTGGCTATAATCCAAATGTGTCCCTGTTCTCTATTGCCCTAACCACCCTGCTTCTCTCCTCCCAGTGTGATCAGTACAAGAAGGGGATCATCTCTGGTTCTGCTTGTTCTGATCTGTGTGATGAACACACCCTGGTGTTTCAGCAGTGCCTCTCCCCATCTCCCACGAAGCAGGTAAGGCAAGGTGGAGCCAAAGCTGTCTACAAAGAGAAGTTAGCTGGGGGTTGCAGGCTTTTCAAATGGGGAAAAAGAACAATACCTAAGGCACAAAAAGAATCCCCAGTCCCTAACAGATGGGGGTGATGATGGAAGACTGTGTCAGAACTTGAAAGGATTTCCTTGGCTTTTTGCCCTCAGCTTCTTGGGATGACTAAAGTTAAAGGGAATAAGTTTTGAAGGTCATTAATTCGATCTCCATGTGTTTGTAAGAATCAAATCCTAGAAACAGAGTAAGACCCAAACTCAGATACAGGCTGAGAGTCCTGACCTTGGCCACAAACTAATCCCTAGTTTCAGCACCATGGATTCTTCGCTCTCAGTACAGACTACCTTACATAATTTGTCTTCATGCTACTGACCAAAAGTAGGATCCTAATTAGAGATCATATAGCTCACTGCTAGAAGGAACTAAAGCCCATGTCATCTGATGCTGGGTCAGGAGCCTCATTATACTGTCGAAAGGATAGCCAACTAATCACAAACTGCTGTTCCAAGAATGAGTCCTGATCCTTGTGGGGTTGGGGACCTAATGCTTTGCACTGGGGATTGCCTCCCATTGTCTTTTTATTTTCCTTTCTAGATGCTGTTAGGAGAAAGGAAGGCTGCAAGAGAGGCTTCTTGGGGACTGAAAGGTCCCCAAGAACTGAACTCGATATAGTTCCCATATCCTTACTTAGGAGAATCTGTTCCTGATAGTCCCAGCTATCCATTAATCACCCCTTATTACTCTTCATTCAGCTCTGGGGATGGAAGTTAATAGGAATATATCCAATGATTCTCATAGGTGCTTTTTCTCAAGACTGACTTTGGTGGGTATGAAGGGAGAAAACTTTTCTACTTGGATGGCTCCTAAACTCTCTTTTTCTTTGTACCAGGTGTACAGTGGGGTTTGGAAGGGGAAAGCAGTGATCATCAAATGTGGCATCACAGAGGCCTTGAAAGCTGAGAACAATCCTGACACGGTTCCCCGAAGAGAACTGGTTCTGTTTGATAAGCCAACAAGAGGCACATCAATGGATGAATTCAGGGAGATGCTTCTGAATTTTCTCAAAGTTAGTGGGTTTGTTGGGTTGAAGATCTGTCTTTTGCTTTTCTGTTAAGGGCTGAGCACTTGACCCTGGGCAAGTTTGGGGCTCTGTGCCTCAGGACAGACCAAAAAGATGTTCTTGGGTTCTCTAGAGAATCCAGCAGAAATCACTTAACCCTGATTGCCTCACCTCCCCTCTCCAGAAACAAAAGAAACAAACAAACAAACAACAACAACAACAACAAATCCAGGTCCAGGGGGCAGAGCTAGTTGTGTTTGTGCTTAGGGCAAGCTCTAAGAATGGCACTCATCTCCCTCTCTTAATCCTGTAACCTCCACTGTCCCTGACCTTTTCCCTGTCTGACCTGTGCTTCCTCTGTCCCATCTGATATTGGTCTCTTCCCCCTATTGCCTCTATCCTGGACCTTTATAGCTGCTCTGGTGACATTGCTAGTAATTCCATTGCCTGAGTCTTTGTCTTTAAATGAATTAATCAATCAGTTTCCCAGTACATACATGTTTAACCAACACTGACTGGGTGCAAGGCCAGCAGAACCTAAACAAAGCTGATGATTAGAGGCAAAAAGGTTCATCTAGTATCTCCGGCATTGATTGGGAGGTTTCTGGGGGAGGCAGATTTATAAACTGTTCGAGCTAGAAAGCACTTCAGAAATCACCTTTTTTAACCTTTTTATTTTATAGATGAGGAAAAGGAGGCTGGTCTTGAGGGCTAGTCCAGGGCTTTCTGTCACTTTTCCTTTTATTAAATGTGAACAATCACACAATGGGAGTGAGGTAATCTATGGGAAGCACTTTTCCAACAGCAGCTTATTATTATTATTTTAATTAAATATTTATTTTCTATCTCTCCCACCTCCTTCCTCCTATTGGAAAAGGAAGGAGAGAGAGGAAGGAAGGGAAGAAAGGAAAGAAAGGGAAAGAGGGAGGGAAGGAAGGAAGAGAGGAAAAGAAAGAAGGAAGGAAGAAGGGACAGAAGGAAAGAGGAAAAGAGGGAAGGAAGAAGGGAGAGAGGGAAGGAAACATGTTTGCAACAAATATGTTCATTAAAAACATTTAAACATAACAGTATCAAAAAACACATCTATTTCATATCTTGAGTACGTGACCTCTCTATTAGGAGGTCCCGAGCATTCATTATTATTGGGACCCCTGGAATCATGATTGGTCATTGCATTGGTCAGAGTTCTTAAGGCTTTCAAAATGTTTCTTTACAGTGTTATTGTTATTGTATAAATTGTTCTCTTGGTTCTCACCTCACTTTGTATAAGTTCATGGCTTCCCAGGTTCCTCTGAAATGGCTTCTTTCATCATTTCTCAGAGAACAATAGTATTCTATTACATTAATAGATGATAATTTGTATAGTCATTCCCTAATTAACAGACAAACCCCAATTTTCCAGTTCTGTCCCACTACAAAGAGCTACTGTGAATATATTCAGACATATGGGACCTTTTGCTCTTTCTTTGATCTCTTCAGGATACAGGCCTAGTCATGGTAGCAGCTGGTCAAAGGGAATGGTTTTGTGACTTTTGGGGTATAGCTCTAAATTATCTTCTAGCCTGTTTATATCAATTCACAGCTCTACCAACAGTGCATTTATGTGCTTGTTAGCCCTCTGTCTTTCCTTTTTGGTAATCCAGTGAGTGGGAGCTAGGATCTCAGAATTACTTATATTTGTATATTTATAATGATTAGAAATTTAGAGCACTTTAAAACATAATTATTATAGCTTGGATCTCTAAGAACAATTCATTCTAAGGACACTTTTGAGATCTTTGGAAAAAAATTCTCTAGTGTGGTAGAGAGAGCATTTTATGAATTTTAGTAATGGAAGAGACTTTTAAGACTGTCTAGTATGATGATTAGCTAAGAAAGACTCAGCTGCTCCAATCAATACAACGATCCAAGACAGTTCTGAAAGACTCATAATGAAAAATGCTATCCATCTCCAGAGAGAACTGATGAACTGAGTGCAAATTAAAGTATAATTTTTTCACTTCCTTTATTTTTCTCTTTTTTCTTTTTTGCAAGATGGTTAATATGGAAATGTTTTGCATGATTTCACATGTATAATTGATAACATATTGTTTACCTTCTTTTTTTAAATTTTATGTTTATTTTTAGTTTACATTTACATTTAGTTTACAACATTCATTTCCACAAGATTTTGAGTTACAAATTTTCTCCCCATCTTTCCCCTACCCACCACCTCAAAACAGTGATCCCACTGAATGGGGATCAATCTGCTCTCTCCTATATCCCTCCCCTCTTCCCCCTCTGACTTTCCAGTAGGGCAAGATGGAACTCCATACCCCAGTGCCTGTATATCTCGTTTCCCAGTTGCATGTAAAAAAATAATAATAAAATTTTAAAAACATTTTATTTTAAAACTTTGAACTCCAGAATCTTTCCCTTCTTCCCTCATCACCCACCCTTATTGAGAAGATAAGCAATTCAATAAAGGTTGTACATTTGTAGTTACACAAAACGTTTCCATAGTGGATATATTGTGAAAGACTGACTATATTTCCCTCCATCCTATCCTACCCCCGACATGTTCTATTTTCTACTTTGACCATGTCCCTTTTCAAAAGTGGGTGCTTCTAACTATCTTCCCCCCAATCTGCCCTACCTTCCATCATCCCCCCTCTTGTCCCCTTCCCCCCTACTTTCCTATAGGGTAAGATACCCAATTTAGTGTGTATGTTATTCCCTCCTTAAGCTAAATTCAGTGAGAATAAGGTTGATCCATTCACTTTTGCCTTCCTGTTCTTCTGTTCCATTTTAACAGTTTTCCCTCACCTCTTTTATATGAGAAAATTCACCCTATTCTGTCTCTCCCTATCTCCTCTCATTATATTTCTCTCTCACCTCTTAATTTTATTTTTAAAATATCATGCCTTCCTATTCAATTGATCCTGTGCCCTCTGTTTGTGTCTACCTCTACACACATATACACATTCACATATGTATTCATATGCATATATACCCTCCTATATAGACATATATGTGTATGTACACACACACACACACACACACACACACACACACACACACACATATATATATATATATATATATATATATACACACACACATACACATTTATATTCCCTTCATCTATCCTCATACTGAGAAAAGTTTCATAAGTTACAATTATCATTTTTCCATGTAGGAATATAAATAGTTCAACTTTGATAAATTCTTTATGATGTCTTTTCCTTGTTTACCTTCTCATGCTTCTCTAGCTTCTTATATTTGAATG
The DNA here is from genome assembly GCA_011680675.1 of Gymnobelideus leadbeateri. Lineage (NCBI taxonomy): Eukaryota > Metazoa > Chordata > Mammalia > Diprotodontia > Petauridae > Gymnobelideus > Gymnobelideus leadbeateri. The sequence goes on along the minus strand of WOXC01008165.1, from coordinate 932,591 downwards.
TCAAATTTTCCATTCAACTCTGTTTTTTTCATCAAGAATGCTTGAAATGACCATATCTTCTACTGAAACCTGATACTCAGCTTTGCTGGGTAGGTGATTCTTGGTTTTAATCCCAGCTCATTTGACTTCCGGAATATCTTCAATCCCTCAGTGTAGAAGCTGCCAGATCCTGTGTTATCCTGATTGTGTTTCCACAATATTCAAATTGTTTCTTCTTGGCTGCTTGTGATATTTTCTTCTTGATCTGGGAACTCTGGCACCTGGCTATAATATTCCTAGGAGTTTTCTTTTTGGGATCTTTTTCAAGAGGTGACTGGTGAATTCTTTCAATTTCTATTTTGCCCTCTGGTCCTAAAATATCAGGGCAGTTTTCCTTGAGAATTTCTAGAAGGATGATTTCTAGGTTCTTTTTTTGATCATGGCTTTCAGGTAGTCCAATAATTTTAAAATTATCTCTCCTGGATCTATTTTCCAGGTCTGTGGTTTTTCCAGTGTGATATTTCACATTGCCTTCTATTTTTTTCATTTTTTTGGATCTGGTATCTTGATTTCTCATAAAGTCATTAGCTTCCATTTGCTCCAATCTAATTCTGAAAGAATGATTCTCCTCAGTGAGCTTTTGAAATTCTTTTTCCATCTGGAAAATTCGACTTTTTAAGGCATTCTTCTGCTCATTGACTTTTTGGGCCTCTTTTGCCATTTGAGTTAGTCTATTTTTTTAAGGTATTTTCTTCAGTCAGGTTGTTGACCCTCTTTTAATGATTTTCTTGCATCATTCTCATTTCTCTTCCCAATTTTTCCTCCACTTCTCTTACTTGATTTTCAAAATATTTCTTGAGCTCCTCCATGGGCCTTAACCAATTCATATTTTTCTTAGAAGCTTTTGGTGCAGGAGTTGACTTGATTGTCTTCCTCCTATTCCATGTTTTGATCCTTTTTGTCTCCAAAAAAGGAATCTAAGGTTTGATTGCTGTGCTTGCTTTGCTTCCTTTGCTTGCTCATGTTGCTGCTCAAATACTTGACTTTTGAGCTCTTTGCCACAGTAGAACTCTGCTACCAGAGCGGGGAGCTTTGTCCCAAATCACTAGAGTTTTCCCAGCTTCTGGAGCTATTAGTTGGGTGATCTCTCTGCAGCCCCCACAGACTCTGGTACCTAGTCACATGCCCTAGGACCTCCACCCAAGACAGTGATCTAGATATAAGGTTAAAGCAAGAGTGATTACGCTCTGAATAGTCGCTTGGTCCCCCTACAATCTGTAGGCCAGGTGCCCTGAAGCAGGGCAGGCGACTGCACAGCCCCAGTGCCTCTGGCTGCTTGTCGCTCCAGGGGCATCTCCATCCTCTCAGTTCTAACAAAGTTCCACACAGACCTTTTACTTTGTCTTTGGCATTTATGGGTTGATAATTCTGGAAACTGCCACAGCTGCTGGTGATCCACTCTCCCTAAGTCCCCCCAGCTGCTGCAGGTTGGGGCTACCCTGGGGCTAAAATCACAGGCTCACACATGGCTTGGTGCTCTTCCCAGCCTGCTGTGATGCACCCTTCCTGCCAGCCTGCTGGGCTGCCTTCAGCAGGAGATTTGTTTTTCTGTCACTCTGTGGGTTCCATAGCTCTAAAATTTGTTTAGACTCACATTTTTATAGGTATTTGAGGTGGTTATGGGGGGAGCTCATGGAGTTTTACTGCTTCTATGCTACCATCTTGGCTATGCCCCTTCCCCCTTGTTTACCTTCTCAATGGGTGGAGGAGGGGATAGAAGGAATTTGGAACTCAAAATAAAAAATAAATGAGTATTGAAAATAAAAATATTTTTAAAAAAATCATCTAGTATAATATCCTCATTTTGCAAATGAGGAAATGAAGGGAGTAACTTATCCAAAGCCATTTGTTAAGTGAATCAGAGGGCAGGACTACAACCCAATTATCTGAACTCATAGTCTGATGTATAATTATCTGCTTTTCATGGGTTTTGTTGTCCTTTCTTCCCCCACCAGATGATGAACTCCATGAGGTCAGAGTTTACCTTTTTTTTTTTTTTGCTTTTTGGAGGGGGAAGGCAGGGCATTTGGGGTTAAGTGACTTGCCCAAGATCACATGGGTAGTTTTGTGGTAAGTGTCTGAGGCTGGATTTGAACTCAGGTCCTCCTAACTCCAGGGCTGGTGCCTTATTCACTGTGTCACCTAGCTGCCCCAGAGTCCATCCTTTTAATCTTTGTATCTCCCACAGTACTGAGAACAGGGGCTTGCTCTCAGCAGGCATATAAGAAATCCTGTTTACTGGCTGATAGGTTGGGTGGGTCTAAGTTATGGAGGGCCTGGGAAGCCAGGCAGAGACTGCCCTGCCTAGTGGTTTCTTAATCTTCTTGGCTCTTGTCCACTGTATGGCTTTAATTGCATTAGAAATAATTTCGTTTCTTTGGTTCCATCTGACAGGCTAACCTTGGAGATCAGCCTTCTCTCACTGGCCTGGTTGGCCAGATCATCACCATGGCAGATGTCAACCAGGATGGGAAAGTGTCTCTTGCAGAAGCCAAATCCATCTGGGCCCTGCTGCAACTCAATGAGTTTCTACTCATGCTCTCCCTACATGAGAAGGAGCATACATCTAAACTCCTAGGACACTGTGGAGATCTGTACCTCACGGAGAAGATCCCTCATAGCTCCTTGTATGGCACTGAGGTGCCTCCCTTTCTGAGGCCACTGTTGCCCTCTGCCATTCACAGGGTTGTTCAGCAGTGGTTTGCACCAGCTTGGCCTCGAAGGGCCAAGATTGCAATTGGCCTCCTTGAGTTTGTAGAAGAGGTCTTTCATGGCACCTATGGGGTCTTCTACATCTGTGAGACCAGTTCTGCCAACGTGGGCTATAATGCCAAGTATGACTTTAAGATGGCTGACCTGGGGAAGGTGGCCCCTGAGGCAGCAGTCCGGGCCTTTCTCAAAGGCCGCCACTGCGAGCAGAATGCTGACTGCACATATGGCCAAGACTGCATGGCTCCATGCGACAGGCTTATGAAGCAATGCAAGAGTGACCTGATCCAACCCAACCTAGCTAAAGTGTGTGGGTTGCTGAAGGATTACCTGTTGTCAGGCACTCCTGCAGACCTCAAGGATGAGCTCCAAAAGGAACTCCAAATATGTATGACTCTGAGTGGTCTGGCCAGCCAGATGGAGGTGCATCATTCCTTAGTGCTCAGTAACCTCAAGACCTTGCTCTGGAAAAAGATATCCAATACCAAATATTCCTAAAGGAAGAAGGGCTTGTTCTAGTCACGGCCCACCTCTGCTGTCCTTTGGGGGTGAAATCTCATTACAACAAAGGGCTCTGTAAGACAAACATTTCCACATCCATGGTAACAGAGCTCTGTTGCTTGGGCTACAACGAATTCTAAGCCACAAGTAGTTTAAGTGCTTTCTCTAATGTCTATCCACACCATAGCTACTTTCTATCAGGAAAGGTTTTGGTTCTCCACCATTAGGACAGAAGAATGGAACTCTTCTCTTTTCTTTTGTCCTGTCATCCAAATAGCAGTTGTCATTTCCACAACCACGGCAACATCTAACGAAACTCATCCAAACTCCCCAAACACAAGTTGAAACAAAACAAGAATTTGAGGAATCTAAAAGGACAGGAAGGGATGGGATATGTGAATTCAATCATCACTACCCCAGCCTCTCCTTTCTGGTACTGAATACAAAACATTTGCCCCTTGCTAGAGGTCAGCTTTCATCTCCAACTCCAGAAGACATTTATTTTTAACAAGAATTGAATATAACAAAACCAGTTAGCACCCCCCTTCCTAGGCCCACCCCCACAAAAATTCATTATTCATCTTTCTCTGCTTTCCCCTCTTCTTCACTAGAGAAAGCTCTCCACTAATAGGAGGTTCTCATAGGTTATAACACCTTTTAATCCATGGAAAAATGTACCTGTAATCCTTGCAAAATCATTGCCCTAAGCCCTTCAGACACCGAAGTCAATGGTGTGAGAACTTGGTAACCATAGCTAAAAGGCTGGTGTAGGAAGTAGAAATCAACTGTGCAGAGGAGTTAGTCTTAACTGTGCAATCTTTCCTCATTAAGGAAGGATCTGTATTAGTATAGACCAAGGGAATCATAATGCCATTTTTAAAAAAAAAAATTTTTTTGTTGAATACCGATGTAAATAAATAGCTTTTATGTGACTGCCACTGGTGTATCTGAGCTGCCACCATTGTTTGGGACAGTTGCTCCTAGGGTTTTTCTTGGGGATATCACTGTTCTTTTAATCACTGTGGGCAAGCTATTTCATCCACAGCTAGTTGACATGGCATGATGGCATTCCCTTCCTCCTAAACTTCCCTGTTCTGGGTTATTCAGGGGACTCATGTGGGTTGGAGGGTTAAGTTGAACTTTAGGACCCCAAGTGTCTCCCCCATTTCATCCCACTAACTTATTGTTAGCAAACACTTTCCCTCAATTGGGCAACTCTTTTCAGCTCCCCTTGCTTGACTCACCTACCCAGTCTTTGAAAAAGATTAACAAGGTACCTTCAAATCCATGTTTCTCTGACAAATCTGAGTTAGGTAAATCTGTAGTCTCTTTGTGGGGTAGTTTCAGTCACCACTAAAATGGGGCTTATAGTGTTCAAGCAGCCCAGTGTATCCTCAAAAGGAGCAGGAACCTTCCTAAGAGGCATGGTCAGAGGTGAGGATGTTTGGGGAAGGGACAGGACTCCACCAAGTTTTGCATGTAGGTACAGAATAGACATTTCCTCCCATTAGCTGGGAGGATTAATAATAATAAAGTCCTTTTTCTATCACTCAAGATATTATGCAAATTTGAATCTTGTTTTTTTTTTTTTTTAGGGGGGGGGCAATTGGGGTTAAATGACTTCCCCAAGGTCACATAGCTAATTTTTGTTAAGTGTCTGAGACTAGATTTGAACTCAGGTCTTCTGACTCCAGGGCTGGTGCTCTATTCACTGCATCACCTAGCCACCTCATGAATCTCTGTTTTAAAATGATTAGATCCATTCATCTCAACTGCAATGAACTTATAGGGATACTGATGGCCTCTACACTACTCCTAGCACAATAATCTAGCACCAGAGTTGAATGCAAAGCAACATTATAGATTCGAGCCAGTCTCCCTCCCCCCATTTCTTGTAGTTTTCTCCTTTGCTTTATTAATGCCTCCCCCCCCTCCTTCTGTGGAGCCTCCAAACTCTCATTAATATTCAAAATGATTGATCCCCCAGGATGAAAGACTACACTGGCTATGCTCCTACTTATACAGCTTACTGCAATGAGGCTGACACTACCACAGAAAGCTCTTTGAATGCAATCTAAGGTAAAGTCATATGATTAAAATAAAAAAATCTAGGTTAGGATCTATTCAAAGGGTGAACTCTTATTTTCCAAATTCTGCTAAGATCATTATTAAATATCTTCAGCATTACCTATAGGTTTTGTATTAATGAGAATTCCTACCTCTAATCTCCTGGGCAGGATGAACATTGGGAGAGTAACTCCTCTGGCAAGGAAGGTTAACAGCTCTGCTCTGAGGGATTGATCACCATCCTGCTGATGCTTCACAGCCTTATGGCTTTCTAATAAAACCCTGTGTGCTCAAAAGAAGGGCTTGGGCCAGTGCAGGGGCCTGCAGAAGGCTGCCTTGGGCAACTTTAGACTGAATTGAAAAAGCTGGACTGAGACCATTCATCTAATCTCATTATTCCCCTCACCACAATGTCTGTGGCAATCTTTAAGGTACTGACAAAGTATCACATCATTTGTCTGAGGAAAACGTATAAAGAACAAGAAACAACAAAAAATCCAAAACTTGTTGGACTTGATACAGAAGCCTCTAGGGGGTCCAAAGTTGTTATTGTTGGGGCAGCTAAGTAGAATAGAGCACCGGCCCTGGGATCAGGAGGACCTGAGTTCAAATTCGGCCTCAGACACTTAACACAAAAACTAGCCATGTGACCTTGGGCCAGTCACATAACCCCAATTGCCCTACAAAAAACAAAAAAAAAAATGCTAAATTTTTTTTTTAAAAGTTGTTATTGTTGAGTCATGTCTGACGCCATTTGGTCTTTTCTTGGCAAAGATACTAGAGCAGTTTTCAATTAACTTCTTCATTTCATTTTACAGATGAGGAATTGAGGGCAAACAGGGTGAAGTGACTTGCCCAGGGTCACACAGCTAGTAAGGGTGTGAGGTGGGATTTGAACCTAAGAAAACGAGTCTTCCTGATTCTAAGGCTCATTGTGCCACTTTCAAAACTCAACTCTGCTGCTGTGACTTTGAATCAGACACTTAATCTTACTGGGTATTGGGTTTTCTCATCTGTAAAATGAGCTCTAAAATCTGAACCAGTTATTCATTCTAGTAGCTACAATTATTAAACAGCTTCTACATTTTGGGCCCTGCAGGGTTCCACCCTTAGTTGATCTTATCTATTTCCTTTGAGGGCAGCTAGGTGGCGCAGTGGATAGAATGAGGACAGAATGAGGGGCTGGGAGTCAGGCTGACCTGAGTGCCAATTCTGACCTCAGACACTTACTAGCTGTGTGACCCTGGACAAGTCAGTCATTCCCATGCCTCAGTTTCCTTATCTATAAAAGGAGTTAGAGAAGGGAATAGCAAACTACTCCAGCATCTTTGCCAAGAAAACCCCAAATTGGGTCATGAAGAGTCAGACAGGACTGAAACTGAGCAAGAGCATCTCTAATCTATGTGTGACCCATTTTCACATACACTGCCCCCCACCCCCAGCAAACGTATTGTATGCAAAAACATATTAGACTGCTTAAATAGTTAGATGGTCTATGCTCCAGGTGAAAAATTGGGTCTTATGTATTCTCTGATTCTCCTACAGACAAACCTCCAAAACACCCAATACCTAATTTTGCAGTCTAATCTTTCTCTGAACTGAGAAAGCATTCTTTAAGTAATTTTTTTTTGTACTTTTAACTACTAGTTAATGTAAAATTCATGACTCAGGAATACTAAATACATATATATGTACATATACAAGGTGTCAAAACTATCTTTTTTTCCCTTTTTAATGGTCCTTCAAGGACAGAATTTAATAAGCTATAGTCAAGTAATTTCATGATTCAAGTTTATTTTTTTGTCTCCATTTGGTAAACCGTATTTAACTCCATTTCCAATAAGAGACACACAGATACAATAGTGGGAGAGGGGTAAAGATTACCCCACTCCACAGAGCAAGTTGTTTCTTTTGTGCTGACTCAATTCATCAAATTGGAAAATTACAAAGCAAGATGCAAAGGACCAATTTACTCTCCAGTTTTGCCAACTTTAACATATAAATGCTTCTTCCTTGCAGGAATAATACACTAAACACATTTCTTCCATTTTCTTTAAGACTTTAGACCTAAAATAAACTTCACCACAACAATTATTTTTTTAAAATCACCTCCTCATTTTTCAGTGCTAATTATCAACTCAATATTTTTATCCAGCTTTTAAAAACAAAATTTAAAGCTTCAGGTACTTTTTGGAAATTTCAACATAATTCAAGTAGAAAAACTCATTGGTTATCTATTATGTTGAATGCTGTTCAGTCAAAAATTCTGCTTATCATACATACCAAACATCCTGACTGGCTACCCAAATTTAAAGAATTTAAAAAATTTAAAGAATAGCAGTTTATCTCACCCCTTAATAGGCTGAGATACAGTACAAAAGAGAGACACATGCCTAGCAGAATAATGGCTTCTTTAAAGCAGATGGGGATATACATAAATTCTCTCTGTAATTGGTTGTCTTGTGACACTATGCAGCATCATGGATATTGCATGCACTCAGATCACAAATACTTAACAAATACCAATTAGCACTTTACATGACTCAGACACTTAACTGTAACCAATCACTTTGGCAAGTGAAGATGCAGATTATGTCAACTGTACTGACATAGCTTGGGAGCTGTTTTGTTAGATAAATCCTTGTTATCAACTGCTATCCTTTGTATAAATATTAGAATACCGGACATGCAACTGCATGGACTCCTGAGGAAGGTAATAGGATTGCCTTTCTGCAAGCTTGTAAGAATTGCATCAAAAGCAAAAACAGCCTTTCCCCAAAGTCGTCACTGCATTTACTGTCATCTTTGGGAGATGAAATGTAACAGTATACTCAATGTCACCTTCAGCCCACTGGTCTATCAATTTCCTTAGGTTTGTCAACTAGAGATGGAGGATTCTTTTATAATTTCATGGCACTACGCCAAGACTTCCCCGCCCCCAAGCCCTCAGATTTCTTTGAAGACATTTCTGAAAACATTTCCAGAGGCCACAATTTCCTCCAGACTCTCAAGGTTCCACTTGTAACAGAATTCCTAGCATAAGCAACATTAAAAATGGCATCTTTTATGCTGTAACAAGATGGAAAGTCTGGCCAACTGCCTTCATAATTTATCAGGGAACCTCAGGGAATCTTGTGGGTAATAACATTCCACATTCTGAATAATGCTCTGGTCCATAGGTTGAATCAATGAGGGCACATGGTAGATAAAAAGACGGCTGGCTGCACGATGGAGTGGTCTGGGACCCACAGGCAGCAGTAACCAGCCACCCCCAAAGGGCCCATAGCTCTTTCTTGGTCTGGGGCTGCTGTAAATGAGCAATGCTATATATTTGGTCTGGTGAGAGGCACCAAGGAACAGTGAGGTAATGAACTGAGAGGAACCTTGAGATATCTGGATAAGGGTATTACAAGATCTGGTCCTTATGAGGAGACTAGAGTCCCCAGGTGGTCCTTACCTATGGGATTTCCTCAGACATAGTCTGTCAGTCTCCCCTGCGGCTCAAAGTGGGTCACTGGAGATCCAGGGGCTCTTTTTTAGAAGGGCTAGAGAGTAAGAAGATCAGGGTGACAGGAAGATCTAGGATGATCAATTTTAAGCCCTCCTTCATACACTATTGAAAACCTCAAGAGATCTTGTCCCAGTAAATCAATGGGGGTACTTGGGTCCACACAAACTTTTGATTGTTCTTCCTGGTATAGAGATGAATAGGGACTCAGAAATGGTGTACAGAATAAGTTGGCCTCCAACTCCATCAATCAACAAAGAATCATTGAAAAGGATTGAGGAAAGGAAGTCAGTCATGCCCAAGAAAGACCTGGCAGCACTGGTATGCACCAGATGTGGGATGAGTTTTCCCTTGATCTAGATGATCAAGGGAAGGGGAGGGGAAAGAAGGATGGTTAAGGGAAGAAGCTCTGTGAGGGCTCCCTCACAATGTGTTTTCTAGGATTTATGGCTACCTCCTCTGTAGGGGGCAAGCCTTTTCCCAATGTCTCTTCTGCTTATAATAACCATGTCTCTAGGGCGAATGGAATGTACCCATTTGCTTCTTCCTTCAAAGGGCCCTTGCTGGAGAGTGGACACTCAGCTATGCCTGCTGTAGTTGTAGCATATTTCCTTTTTTACTTACCTAGTTAAAGAACAGAAGCAACTTGCAGTATTTCCTGTTGAATGACCTAAGCATCTCTCTTTAGGGGCTCCCAAAGGCTGTGGATGAAATGAGCCTTCAGGTTCCTTTTGTCAAGTTCCCTTGGACCAGTGTTTTCAGTAATAAACTCTGAAGCCCCAAGAAGGGGCTTCTGGATAAAGCAGTTTATCTCACCCCAATCTGCCTCCTGGAAGAGCATTTCTGAGAGCTTCAGTGAACTTGGCCTGAGATTCCCTGATCTGATTAAGGTCTCTCCGGTAACCAGGAATTTGACTTGTCCTGTAGTAGATCCCAATGATTTAAGGAGATGTTGGTTGTTCAGTTATTTCAACTGTTCAAATTTATCATCTGGAACTTTCTTGGCAGAGATACTAGAGTAGGTTGCCATTTTCTTCTCTAGCTCATTTTTACAGATGAAGTCCATGGCATCGGGGAAATGTCATCATTGAAAACTAAGGACAAAAGCCCTGCAAGTAGACAGAGCTGCCTGAATGGGGACCCAGCTAGATAGGTAACTTTGCTAGTGCTCCCTCTCCTTCCCAAAGGATGCTCAGAGGGGTGTTCTGGATTTAGAGTGAATTATCAATGATAACTGTTTCTCTTTGAAACAGCTACCCTGAGGATCTTCACCCCCTCCCCCGGCCCCCAGTTTCGAAGAGGCCATCCCTCAACTCACTCCTGACAGTAGAGGCCTATTCACTGAACGGGCACTACCAATCCCACTCACACAGTATGTGAAAAGGCCTTAGCCTACAAGGGACAGGGTCTACCATTGCATCCTGGGTAATCTCCAGTAGAACTGGTCACTGGATCCAGATGGCTCTGGAGGAGAAAGTGAGGCTGGTGACCTTACACAGCCCTCCCTCAAATCAAAGTCAGCTGCAAGTCATGTCATGCCCTGATGCCATGATACTCTTTGAAGGACAAGCACATGCTTTACAGATGAAGGTTGTGATTTGCTCAGGGTCACAGTTTATAAATTCAAGGTCATGTTTGAACTCAAGATGAACCTTGACTCGACCTGGCACCTTAGCCAGAGGCAGGCCTTTCCAAAGATTTTAGTATTCCAATAAATTCATCTGGCATATCCTGGATTTCTGGGAAGCGACTTGCAATAATTTAGTTCAAATGACCAGAGCACATAAAATGGAATTTGGTAGGGACTCTCTTAAAGGCACACATAATAGGAACAAAGCTGGCTCCTCAGACTAGTTATTCGCTTTTTCAGTCTAGCAGCTTACTCCTTAGGTCTTCCTTCATTTCAAAGGAACCTTCCCCAGGGGACTACAAAGTCAGATTGTTCCTGGTATAAAAATATTAGTGTAAAGGCTATTTCATCAGGCTGGGACATAAAGCTTGAAAATCTCATCTGTGGATGTGCCCAGAAAAATCGAGGCAAACTACCCTCATTAATATGGGACTGCCTACCCATAGGAGTCTAGGACCGGTATTGGATAGACTGGATTGTACCCAATCATCCAGTCTAGCAAAATGTAGGATGCAACAGGACAAGACATAACACCACAGAGGGCCTGGAGCAGCTATTGTCAGTACATAGTCTCACCAGCACCCTTGGGTGATCTTTTTACCTGCCTAAAAGTAGCTCCCCCAGTCAAGGAGTCAATCTCATAGCTTTCCTTACCTACCCAGAATTGTTAACCCTGAGGCGATCTGACTATTCTTCTGATTAAATTTTGCAGACTGTTTCAATCTGCCATGGTCTTGGAGACTCATTGGTTCTTTGGGCTATTTGGTTTGAGATCCTACTTCTGACACCAAGTTATCAGCAGGGAATGGACTCAAAACATGAAAGTTTAAAAAATAAGTTTATTAGGCTCCCACAGCAGAAGGGAGAGACAAAGTGGCTGGCTCACCCAATCAGTTGGAGCTTTTTATCATACAGACCTTTTAAAAAGAAAAAAGGAAATCAGAAAACTAAGTTGACAGGCCCACCCAAACATGGCAAGCTAAACATAAGGCAAATATAATCCTGTTGACATTTCAAAAATTCTATGGAAAAGCCTTTATAGTACTTGTAGAGGAAAGACTTTCTTCCAGTTCAGCACTACTCATCGGCCTGTCCTTCCAAAAGGTTCTTTTCACTGCAAGAACAAAATTATAATTAAAGCAATCATAAAAGTCTGTTCAAAGAATTGCCCTGTGTGTTGTAAAAAGGTAAACGTGCAGCACATTTAGATTGGATTTTCCAATCACCAGGAATCTGATCTTATGTGATCCTGAAGAATGAGCACATAAGCACAGTCAATCCTGCAGTTTGCATAAAAACACGTAAAATAGCATTATATTAACTTGCACCTGAGGGGATGGAATTTTGCAAACAGTGGCCTTTTTCATCAGCATTAAAAATGTGTGTGGGGAGCACAACTAGTTGGCACAGTGAATAGAACACTGGCCCTGGAGTCAGGATGACTTGGACCTGAGTTCAAATCAAGCCTCCGACACTTGACACACTAGCTGTGTGACTTTGGGCAAGTCACTTAACCCCAATTGCCCTCCAAAAAGTACAAAAAATAAAAGTACTCAGGGGACAGAGCCTCTTCAGCAATTAAATGTTTAAATAATTAGTTAACCACCCCACCCCCATAAAAAACAACCAAAACACTCCACTATTTTGGTCAGGGTCAGATATTTTCTATTCATTTGACCTCTGGAACTTCCTGATGCCATGGTGAAGTTTTAAAACATGCAAGCCATTCCTCAGAAAGCACACAAGGTTCATCAGCTGCATTCTCTTGACATTCTTTGGCCTTCATGCTAAGCCAGTGATAGCAGGGCTCCTCAGAGCTTTAACAAAAATAATTCATATGAAACACCATTCTAGTGGTTCTAATTGAGATGTATGTGGTGTATAGCAAATCAAGCAACATTTATTAAGTGCCTACTATGTGCTAGACACCATGCTAAGCACGGGGCAGCATTCGGTAACTTTATTTCACTCAGAACTAGTGAACTATTTGAACAGATGCTTTCTGAGACTTGATGTCATGTGTTTTGGACAAACCAACACCATACTCTTGCATTAGGATATTCCTATTCTCATCCTTTACTAGGAATATGCAAATACCTATTTTCTCCTTTAATTTAGCTATTTAGGTGTTACATACAGTGCTCCTGTTTAGAAAGAAAGTGGGGTTGAATATTATCTTTTTACTGATTTCCTTATCGGCAAATTGGAAAATAAACCACCTCAAAAACAATCTATTAATGTAGGGTAACTACGCAAAGCCCCAAAATGCTCAAGCTAACATTCTTCTGGAAGGATACAAGCATACAGGCAAATTCCAGGCCTGTCACCATGAGCTTATGTTAAAGTCATCCAAGTACAAACTTGTACAGGGCACTACTCTAACCTACATGACGATTTGATTGCTATCCAATCTTGTCATCTCCTTGACATGGGCAAAAGGGTCCAGGGTTACAATAAGATACTTTGGGTAAAGAAGGTGGTCAAAAAACAAAACCCTGAGTCACTCAGGACATAACCTAGCTCCAGGGGCTAAAAAGAGATGGAAGTCTGTTGACAATGCAGAAGCCTATTTAGAAACTGCTCACAGATCATCTAGGTTACTCTTCTGTTTGTCCTGGATACACAGTATTCTCTTCATTTCAGGGGTATTGCAGCCTGGTTTATCCTCTCCCTACCTACACAGAAGAGGCCCATTGACTATTTAAAGTGTTTAAAAAAACTGGGAATTATTACTCACTTTCAAGTGACCCAGTGGCATGTACTCCTCAAGTTCTAAGCTTCCATAGCCCCCTGCTACCTCAATTCTGGAATCTGATAGTCTAAATGAGCAAAAAGAGATAAGGCATTTGGGTTATTATATTTAACACAGATAAAGTCATAAAATCAAATTTAGTTTTATTTTGACCTTTTTTCCTTGTGTATTTGAATGTTTGCTCATTGATCTAATTTGGTCTGTACTTGCTACCACATAGGACTGTTGTGGGTTAATATATGTACAATGTTTACATTTGTAAAGTGGTATAAAAATGTAAGCTATTATTGGGAACAGAAACCAAGAGACTGAAATTCATACTATGGCCCATTAATCAATTTTTAGGGAACTGAATTTAGGTGTGGGTGAGAAAATACCTAAAGACTCCTATTTTATTGGATATAGTTCTTGAAAAATAAATCTAACATGTCCCAACAATTTAAGTGGAAAACTAGAATGCTGTAAAATAACCAAACATGCATTGAGGGGGAAATTGGGTAACCTTCCCCATCTACCTCACAGGCCTATTTTGAAGAACAATGAAAATGACATTCTTCCTTAAGTTCTGCAAACACTCAGTGGACCACAATGGCTCTCTTGATTATAGAAATATCTGTATAAACCCAGAAAATCCCCCTCCCAACCTCCAATGTCAGTGTGCCAGCTTCTTAGGAAGAACCACAATTTTATTAGTACTCTCTTTAGGAAGCTACTATTAGGTAATGCAGTTGGCCAATTAAAATACTCATTTTCTAGCCAACTACCCAGCTACCTACTTGTCTAATGATACCTGTGGTCACAATAATGCCCACTTAATAAGAAAAATTTCCTGCCACTCAATAAAATTCATAGAAGTCTCGTTTTGGTCACCTCACAGCTGAGGTATCCCATAACAATTACAGGATATTTCAAAAGTCTTATGTGTAGTTTAAAGATATTAAAGGTTAAAACTTTAGAGACACCCAGTAGAGCCACAAAATTGGTGTATCATTCCCTTAAATGGAACAAAGGGCTTGGTCTTTGGTCCCAGATAAGTGAGAGCTGCTGCCAGCAATAAAAGTACCTGATAAATCCCTTCTATAACAATCAACACTTTTAGTTCTCTAAGAACATTTATTTCCATGCTGAAGTAGCAATTTTCTTTTATATGTAAAAACTCACCCTATCTTATACCTTTTAAATTATAGAAAATTTGCCTTTTTGTTAACTGTTTGCTAACATGTGTTACTATAGATAAACCCAACTCTGAGTATTTAGCCAAATGTGGATAGAGAAAAGCAGATCTTTGATTTTGTGCAAGTTCACAAAGTCACATTCATGACAATTAACATTACAGTTTAACTACCAGTCCCCCAAAACAAAAAGCTCAGATGCAGGAGCTAGGATAATATTGAAACAAACTCTGATCTGGGCATGGGAAATGTGTATTTTAAAGAGCATTTTATATTAAAATGTATTCAAACATGGCATTTTCTACCTATTCTACAGGATGATATATTTTGCTGGATTCTAAAAACAGCTGATTTCCCCGACTTAACAATTACTGAGAATTTTACATAGCAGGCAGTGCTTGGAAAAGACAAATTGTAAAGGTTAAATGAACAGCAATAATTCCTGGGTTATTTCCTATTGTCCCAATATTAGGAAGAATTCTTGGTCACTTATAACAATAACATTAATGCATGGAAGATAGCAATTAGGTGTGCTTTGACAAATTTATGCCTCCTAAGTGTATTTGCAAATACAATATCCTGATACATAAAGACCAACTGAAACCTAAAATAGTTTAGCTATATACTGTGGGAAAAACTATTGTATTGTTTGAACCTAGTTCTGCATGGCTGAGGAAACAGACCTGTTGCTTAGAGACCAGATTCATTTAATTCTTAACTTAGGACCTAAGTTATGCTGACAAGAAATCCAGTCAGATCTGAAGACTGATGCAAGGAAAGTAAGTTTTTTCCCATTATACATCTCAAGCAACCTGCATACATGCCTCATCTGGTAACTGGCTCCCTGCTGGCCAATTTGCTCCAATTTCTTTGAATCCTATATAAAGTATTATTTACAGAAATATGTGGATAGGGGGCTACCCCTTTTCTTTTTTGCTCTACCATTCGCCAAACAACTTAAATTCTTTCAGTTTAGAAATCTTATTCTCAACTTACAGCACTTGCTATAAATTATAAGTTTTGTTAGCCACTCTAAATGATCAGATTAGATTTAATGTTCCTTACTAGCGTTTTGTTTTCCTGGCTACAGAAACCCTGTTTGATAGAAAAAGCACCATACCTGACTGACAATATTTCTAAGGAAAAGTTCAGTGCATCACCCTAGTGGTTTAGGGTGTTGGATTGTGATATTTGAATCTAAAAGTTTGGGTTAAACACAAGTTACTCAGGCCCCAAAGACTTAAGACCTGCTTTATTATCCAAATCCCCACACAGGCAAACTGTACTCACTAATAAGATTCTTAAATAAATTTCATTGATTTATCTAGTTTCTGAAACAAAACCTTTGTAGGCAATTTCACTGCATAAATGAGTTAATCTTTAGCTAGGAAAATTCAGATAATCAGAATAATATCTATCCAAAAAGTTACTTTGCTTATGGGATCCAATTATAGTGACAAGCAAGTGTAAAAAAGACAGTAGTTCTCTGTTACCACTGACATCCCTTTGTTTAACTGGGTGATCCAACATGCAATACAAAGAAAAACTATAAAGCTATTAATCATTCTAAATGCTTACAAATGTAAGAACACTGAGGGTAGACATGGCCTTTTCCTCTTCACCACCTACTTACAAACAGGACACAGCAGTCATATCTGTAATGCCTCTAGGGGACAGAACAATTCACATATCCTACTTACCTATGTCTGAGGCCTGAAGCACTGATCCCATGGATGGTGAGGGGACAGACAGCAAGAAATCCAACCTAAACAAAAGCCACATGGGCTTCTCTGGCTCTGTCAACAAAACAAGTCAGATAATGCACATTAACCACCTACAATCCACAAAAGGGGGCGAGAGAGAGAAAGGAATTATTTTCAAAAGACCCTTTAGGCCTTGTCTACAAGAAGTTACAAAGCTTAATTTTACAATGTCAATACCTTTCATCTCATCATGACAGTAACTTCATAAAGGAATACTTGATCCATATCCCAACTTTCTATAGGTGTCTTGAAGGGATGTTCATCATCAAATCAATAAAAATGCTCCTCCTTATACAATAATATACATTATCCTATAATAAAAAAAAAATTAAATAATATAGAATAAAAGAAGTCCTCCTTGTCAAAACATCTCACTACAGACAACCTAGATCTCTACGCTTGAGTTGACAATCCAATGTGACACACCTGTGAGCCAGATGACCTGAGCTCTCTCTTCCTACCTTTAAAGCTGTTGAGTGAATCTAGTGGGGGACACAAACAGAAGCTATGTCCCAAATCAATGCCCAAATGATTTAAATAGGATGTGCTGAAGGAGGGTAGGAAGCTTCTTCACTTGCCTCTGTATTCCAGCATTTAGCCAGTGCCTTGTATGGCAGATGCTTATTTAACAATAGTCCAGGAGAGACCACTTTGAGGAGCAATGTCACCTTTCATGGATCATACCTTTTAATATGATTCTGGTTTGCCTACTAATTCATTCTCACCAGATGAAATACAGAAAAATGTCAGGCAATCAACCATTCTTAGTGCTCACAGATTTCTGAACACTGAGCGTAGAAAAAGCCACTTCCTCTTTGCTACCTAAGGACACAGGTACAGCCCAATACTGCAGCAGCAGCAGCTGTATCTGTAATGGTAATGGCAGCATTTATCATTATTAGCAATAATCCAAGATTTGCTATTTGGAAAAATAAGACCTCCATACCTTTCCAACACAGCGATATTATCGAATATGATAACATTGCTATAGTTTATATATCCTCCTTTGAATCTTAAATTTGAGATATATCAACACAAAATTACTTACATCACAAATCTTTATCCAGATGAAATCTTCATGTATTTCCACTCATCATTTAGGCACACCTGCTCAGTCTGGTTTCTTTCTTTCATTTCATCTTGGCAAAAAAGCCATGAAAAGTTTGTTAAAATTTTAACACAATTGAGAACCTGAAAGAGTTGAAAAGCTAAGATGCACGAGTGACCAACTAATCAATAAAACATAAGAAAGATATACCAAAATATTTATCAAGTGTCAGGCTATTAATCATTCTGAGTGCTCACTAGGTCAGAGCACTGAGCGTAGACATAGTCTTTTTCTCTTTGCCACCTAATGACACAAATGAGGCACAGCAGCCTCAATTGTAACGCCTCTAGGGGCAATTTATGGTCATGATTAAACCAGGAACTTCTCTTGTATGGATGAAGTTGTGATAACTCATAAATGGGACCTAGATCTGCTTAGGAAAAGGAGCAAATCCTGAGGTAAGATCTTGAAGCTTCAGAACCATTTGCAATGAATCTCGTGAGGGGCTAGTCGAAACAATTAAGTTCAATCTATGTTCTTTCCTAGTGGTTACTAGAGCGAATGGCTATAATATTCATTTGTTGGCTCAGCAAAAATCCCAGCAGCAATTTGTAAACCCACTCAACACACTATTCTGGTCTCCAAAACAACAGCATCAATTTTGCATGTCTGAAGCATACAGGTAAAAGCATACTTGAAATCTCATTTTAGTTTTAAAAACAAAACACTTGAGAAATCAAGCCAAAGGATTATTTCTTCACTAAGTCTAAGGGAGTATCTCTAAGGGATACCAACTACATAGATTTAAAAAAAATCCTTGCAGTGTCAGTAGGTTGAGGGGGAAAACAACTCACATTTTTAACCAATGTTATAAACTCTAATACTGACCTAATGAATAAATTAAAGATTCTATTACAAGGGTCTAATAACTGTCTATATGGTACAATCTATAGAAAATCAAATTTTTGAAACCCATTAATGACTGAGATGGCTTGTAGAATTCCCAAACTTACCTCACTTCCCTGAGGGCACATTCCCTGGTT
Source organism: Gymnobelideus leadbeateri (assembly GCA_011680675.1). Lineage (NCBI taxonomy): Eukaryota > Metazoa > Chordata > Mammalia > Diprotodontia > Petauridae > Gymnobelideus > Gymnobelideus leadbeateri. Next base: position 914,359 of record WOXC01008165.1, on the reverse strand, counting down.
CCACAGCTTTCCCACTCAGCTAGAGAAAGGAAAAAAAAAATAAAAAATTCACACTACTTCTGAGTTATCACTCACTAATATATACTAAAAGCATCATATATTCATTTACATCCTGGGCCCATTTCAGCTAAACCTGCAACAGAATCAGTTCAGGCATTTTAGTAGAGCTATTGATTTTATAAGATCAGATCGAAAGCTCCAATGGAGTTTAAAAGTCATTTTCCAACCCTATCATTTTACAAATGAGCAAAATGAAGTCTAGGTTTAAAACTTTTTCCTCCAATGACATTTTGTCAAAAAGCTGCAGTTTGTTTTCAGTACAGAAATTTTAAAACTAGAATTTTTGATATTAAAAGCAACCCCTTCATTCCACATTAGAATTAAACAATTATTAACTACCTTCCAGACACACATTTATATTCTTAGGGGACTCCCTGCTTTTTGCTCCATACTAAAACGCCATGTTGGCTGATCAGGCCACATGGCCACATGTCTTTAAGTACAGCAATAGTAGTAGCAGCAGCCCCGATCTGGGGCAGAACCTTTAGCTTATAAAGGGGGCCTAACGTAAGCAGTGATGATCAATACACACCTAGAAACTCCCGCTTCAGACCCAGAAGCCCACCCATTTCTATGCAGGTGAGCTAAGTGGAAAGGTCCGAGCTGACCTGGCAATCTTCTCACTTCCTTGGGGGGAGGGGTGGGGGAGATGGGGAAAACCAGGCACAACAGCTAAAGGAAAATTCTAAATTCATCATGAGATTTGGTTATTATATAAAGAATAATTGTGACCACAGGTTATCAGTTTTGCTGACAATGTCTCTTCATTTGTTAAACTGAGATACTGTAAAATGTTTAACAAATCTTAAAGCACTGTATAAATGCTAACCATTATTACTGCATAAGGATAAAAGTCCCTCCCTACAAGGATGAGAGAATATGTAGTAATAGTCATATAAACGTGGTATTTGGTTATTACTGTAGCAAGCTGCTGCCACCTAGAGCTAGAAATAATAAACTTCACAAACTAAATGAAGAAACCCCAATTCCTTTAGTGGGACGAGTTTGGTGAGAAAATAAGACTGCAAGAAATTAGAGCAGGATGGCGAAAATGTAAAGATAGAAAATGGAAAACTTAAAAGATTTAAAAGATTAGAGTTCTAACCTAAAATACTTTTAAAAAGCATAAAATTCAGAGGGCTATGAAGGGTGAATTATATTTAAAGTTTCCAAAATATTGCAAAAGCAAGTTCATACACCACGTTAGGAAACCCTGCTATGAGTACTGCTGGGTTTTAGGAACAAATTTAGGAACAAATTATGGGGCCAAATCTGGAAAAGCGAAAAAAAAAAACCCGGTTCGATAAGCTAGTACTTAGTTTCGCTCTTACATCCTTTCTATCATTTAACTAAAAATGGCCCGGTTCTGGAGAGGTGCCCGCGACGGGAGCTCTGGACAGAATCCTAGGCTGACCCTGGTGCCCCGAATCCTGACGGCCAAGGAGGGAAAGGGAAGCCGGACACGTGGTGGAAGCCAAAGAACAGGAAAAACACTTCCAAGGGACCGGAGGTGCTATATGTCAAGACAAATTCGAGGAAACGATTAAGCGAAAATAGACTGCAAGTGGGTCTGCGGCCCAGGGAATCGGTGGGGGCAAGCAAGGCTGCGCATAATCCCAGGGGAAAGAAACTAGGGCCCTTACCAATTAAGCCGCACGACACGCTCTAGTCGCTCAGAGAGGACGTGACCTGCCACACCACCACCTTTTATAGACCCTACGGCGGCCTGCATGGGACATGTAAGCAAACGCACGCGCATTCCCCTCGGAATGGACCAGCTCAGATCTCTGCCACCCCGCCTCTCGCCACTGTTCCTCTTGAACGCCTGCGCAGCCTTTAGCTCCGCTTCTCGCCATCCTGTTCCTCTAAGACGCCTGCGCAGCCTTTTACATCGCGTTTTCCTTAGTTTTCTAGGGATCCTACCTAGACTTGAGCTTGAGGACTAAGTGACCTGCACCTGAGGTTCTTCCTTTCCCTTCTTTGTCTGAAGGGAATCCTAGCAAACACGCACTATGGAATCTGCCCTTCCGGACAAATCAGGACCTTTTAAATAAGCAAAATCTTTATGGACACTTAGGGTTACCTAGTGTTTTTATGGTCATTTCAGACTTGGTCGGACCCCCATTTGGGGTTTTGGCAAAGATGGAACTAGAGTAGTTTGCCATTTCCTTCTCCAGCTTATTTGACTTATGGGAAATGGAGGCAAACAGGGTTCACACAGCTAAAGGGTCTGAGGCCAGATTTGAATTTGTAAAGATGATCTTTCTGATTCCAGGTCCAGCACTCTATTCCCTGCACCACCTCGCTGCCCACAGTCTTACTCTTTACTTACCTTACGTATTTATGTCTTAGCCATTTTTGTTATTTCATTTCCAACGCAAGAGTCATCCTCCTTGGCAGAAAAAAAAATAGGAACTGGGCGGCTCTGCCTTCTCTCCAATTCCAGTTATCATCCCATCCCTCCCAAGCATACGTCATATCCTTGTTTCTCCTTTTCCTCTAATATAGTTAAAAAAAGAACAATATAAACCCTGCCTTTTGCTGTCCTCAGTTTTCCTTACTAGTTTCAGCCCACTTTGAGCTTTAGTATCATTGAGAGTTTAAATTTTTTAATGGCTATCTTTTTACACCACCTTCATTTCCTAATGTATTCCATCCTCTCTTCTTGAGAGCTATCAGTTTACAATAAAGGAAAAAAATCAGAAAAAAATTCAGCAAAAGCAACAAATACAACAACCAAGTCTGACATATATAGCACTTCACACTAGTCTTTCAGCTCTTCGAAGGCAGGAAACGCTCTCCTATCTTTTCTCTTTTTGGGGATCAAGACTGGCCATATTTTCACAGAACTGGCTCAGATGTTCTGTTCTATGTACATTATTGTAGTAATGTTTATTTTCCTTCCACTTGGCATTAGTTCATACAAGTATTTCTTCCCATGCTTCTCTGTATTGATCATGTTGTTTCTTACAGTGCAGTGATATCCCATTATATTACTTTTCCATGATTTGACTATTTTCCAGTGGATCAGCATCTATCTTTCTTTGTCACTACAAGTGCCATTATATTTTGACATTTAGAAGACCTATCATTGACCTTGAAGTATATAGTTTATGCCTGGCTGGTGTACTGGACAAAGAGCAGTCATTTTGGTGACTTTCTTAGCATAATTCTAAATTATTCTCAGAATGGTTGGACCAATTCACAGTGCCATCAAGTGTGAAAGCATACCTGGCTTTGTACAGCCCTACCAACATTAACTATTTTCATCTTTTGTCTTTGTCAATTTGCTATTCGTGAGGTGAATATCAGAACTGTTTCATTTTACATTTTAGTGAATTGTAGTACTTTCACATGGTTGCTATTATCTTGAAGTTCTTTGTTCATATCCTTTGACCACTGGTTCACTTGAAAATGGGTCTTGATATGTTAGTCCCCTATGAATTGGATATCATTCTTATCAGAAATATTTGATGCAAAGATTTTTTTCCCACTCATTTTGTCTTATTTCAGTTATACTAGTTTTGATACAAATGCTTTTCAATTCCATGTAACCTACAATCTATCTTTTGTGACCACCTTTATCACTTGTTTAAGAATTCTTGTAAGGACTGTGAAAGGTATCCAATTTGGTTCTAATTGCTTTTTTTTACATTACCATTAATCAAGCCACATATCTATTTTTGATCATATTATAGTAGAAGATGTTGAACCAAACTAAATTTCTGTCTAACTGCTTTCTGGTTTTCCCATTAATTCTTATCACAGTAGTTCAGTTTTCCAGTTTTTACAGGACCATGCCATGCTCATGTTCATCTTATTATCTGTCATTGCTTTATCTTCTATATATTTCTTTCAAAATCTAAGATAGCTGTTGAAGTCCCTGTGCATACATGGGCCTTTTTAGATAACTCCCATTTCCCTTCCTCATTGTAATTGTTTCCTTTTGTCTTGTGAATTTAATTTTTGAGTCAATCCCTTAGGGTTGACTTCCTAAAAAATTTGAGCCAATGGGAGCGGTCACTTCCCCTCAGAGTTCCTATCATTTCAACCTCAGGAACCAGCTCCTCCCCATTAATGAGAATGAAATCCAATATAAAAGTTCCCTTTTTTGATAGATGAAATTATCATTAAGGCAAATCAAATAATTTACTGTTCTTTTAACAGAACACTCTGACAGTATCAGACAGAACAATCTGGATAACTGAAGTTAACTGAAGATGTCTAGATAACTGAAGTCTTCCACAACTATTGTCATATTTCTGTGCCTGACTTGTAATGTTTCCCAAACTCTTCTGTTTCTACTCTCTCTTCAGGCAGACTATTCTGATGATAAAAATCACTTTATTCTTGCTACACTGATCTCCATGCAAATACTATGCTTCGCCCCTCTGGTTCAATTTTCTCATATAGACCATTAATGTGTATTATTGAGGTCATCAAAGCACATATTATTCTCCTGCTTTCTCACTGTTTGGATTTATTTAGCTCATCTCTTCTATCATATGAGTTCTATTTTCCCTCAACAGTGGGTCCAACGTAGCTATAGGAAACACTGCCATTATAGTGCAAAACACACTAGATAAAGAACTAGAAATCTGGGTTCTACTCCTGGCTCTGTCATCACTCACCGCTATCTAACGTTGAATAAATCACTCTTTCACTTGGATCCCTGCTTCTTTATCAGTAAAAGGAAGATAACACCACTTTCCCAAGGTAGCTCAAAGGGTCAAGTAAGATGCTGAATATGAAAACGCCATGAAAAGCATGAATGACATCTAAGCATAAAAAGTGACTATTGTTAGCAAAAAGATCTTCATTCTTTTTCAGACTAGTATACATGGGTAGGAGAGAAGTTTGGTTTTAAGAACTAGGAGGTATTCAGGTCTGATTTTTATTTTGGTAGAAGTCGGGTGACCTTTTACAAAACTTAGCCTTTTCAGTCCATCACAGCTGATGTTCCTAACTGGGGAGGGCCTGGGGGCTGCTGGTATGTGTCTCCTGTCTTAGCCATCTGTTTGCTCTGTTGACTGTACAGGAATTCCATTTGCTTTCTCTTTGCCTTAGCTCGTTTGATGGTTGTTCCAAATAGATGGCAGAAGAGCTTGATGGAGTCAGGAGAATCATCATTTCCAGGGATGGGGTATGTAATAAGGCATGGGTTGCAGTTTGTGTCCACAATGCCCACGGTAGGGATGTTCATCTTGGCAGCATCCCTCACGGCCACATGTGGCTCAAAGACATTGTTCAGGGTATGGAAAAAGATAATCAGATCTGGGAGATGGATTTCAGGGCCGAAATGGACAGAGGCATTGGTCAGCAAGCCCCCTTTAAAATATCTGGTGTGGGCATACTCTCCACAGCCTACTGCCATTTTTTCTATTAGGTGGGTGAACTGCCGGTTCCGGCTCACAAACAAAATAATTCCTTTCCGATAGGCCAAGTGGGCAGTAAAGTTCAGAGCCAGCTGGAGATGTTTCACAGTTTGGTCCAAGTCAATGATGTCCTGCTCTAGGCGGGTCCCAAAGATGTATGGCTCCATAAACCTGTTAAGGGCATACAATTTGAACATCAAATGTATAGAGTCAACTCTCAATCATCAGCACCAACCAGTATTTATTAAGTACTAACTATGAGGCTTCTGGGGCATCGAGGTGATAAAGAGTACTGGGCTTGGAGCCAAGAAGACTAGAAATCAAATCTGACCTCAGACACTAAGTAGCTGTGTAATCCTGAGTAAGTCACTGTAACTCCAATATGATACCCATAGCAGCTGCTATGACTATGCAGGTGTATTTCCAGGGTAAATTTGCAAAACATAATAAACTCTCTTCATTAAATGCAAAACCAAAGAATTTATCTGGATTAGAATACCAGGAGATAATATTTAACAAGATATTAATCATCACCACTCCAGGGAGCATCAACATCTTAGGTATTCTTATTTATTAGGCCTCCCTACAAACAAGTTTCCTTAGACTAGTGCCTCCCTCTGACCACTCAAGCAGCTTCTCTCTCTGAGCTGTGTCCCTCTCACTCCCTGCTCTGCCTCTCACACTCTGCACAGTCAACATTCTATTTCATTTAAAATTCTATTGGGTAAGCTCCTCCCACTCTTAACTCCATGTGACACAGCTATGGGCTGGGCCAGAGTTCAAAGCAGGTCACCTAGACCTATTAATGGGCTGGGAAGATCTTCCTATCCCGTTAACATTAGTCACTTAACTTGTTTGCCTCAATTTTTTTTCACATTTAAAAATGCATTTTATTAGTTTCCAAGCAGTTTACTAAAGATACTAAATATGAGACATGAATACTTAGAAGCAGGAATGTATGGATCTCAACCTCTGGCCAGGTCTGCTGGAGATGAGCCCACAGACTCCTAAGCTAGCCTTTCTCAGGAGGGAGTCAGTTTTGCTCTCTTATATGGTTCCATACACATTCCCTTATGGTCACTCCACAGCAGCTAGGGATACATTCAACAGTCTCACAAAATAAGAGAGAATTCAGCTACATCTGAAAGTGGAGAAGAAACCATATTCCAACCCAGTCCCTGAAGGGATAAAAAACAATTCTTTTTTTCTCTTATGGGGCATTATCAGGACCAGAATTCACCTGGAAAGTGCTACTCTCCCTACTCCCTTTCCTTTCGGTGGGGCCAGACCAGGGAAAAAGAGTCAATTTCCAGAAACATGGCACCAATAAGGTAAGTGAGTGCACTATGACAAACAGAGAAATAAAAGTAATAGTGCTAGACTTTCAGAAGCTTACAGTGGGAGGGGAGACAAGTACATAAAATAATAATGATAAAAGCTAAAATTTACATAGTGCTTACCATGGTTCAGGCAGTGCTTTATACTTTACAATTACTATCTCATTAAATCTTCACAACTAGGAGGTAGGTGCTATTATTATTATTCCTATTTTACAAAAGAAGAAACAGAGGCAAACAGAGGTTAAGTGACTTGCTCAGGGTCACACAGCTAGTGTCTGAGGCCAAATTTGAATTCAAGTCTTCCTGACTCTAGGCCCAGCACTTTATCCACTAAATCATCAAGCAAAAAAGATAACCATAATAGAAAACAGTATGTTAAGTGCTCAATGGGTAAAACAGGCAGATGCTTAATGAATGTCTACTGAATTAATCTGGGAAAACTGGGAAAATTACTACAAATGATTAGACCCAATACTCTAAAAGTACTCCTTGAGATCCCACCTACATACATTTCCTATGGCTCTTTTGTACTGGAAACATGTAACAAAGAAGTTTAAGCATACCTGTGACGACAACCTTTTTTATGTCCTAAATGCACTCTGGCATCAAAAAGAGTTTTAAGGGAAAATAGTTCCTTTACATTAAAGAAATCAGAGTGTTTGAGGGGTTCAGTCAAAACCTTGTCATTGAGATCTAGAGGAAGAAAAATGAACACAGGTAAATTTTAAAATATACAAAACAGATTTGTTTATTATACTAACATCTTGTTTTGAAAACTGCCAAGAGCATCCTCTTCCAGAACTATCCTTTGTGAGGAAGCTGTGGTAAGCATTTGACTTTATGGTTTAATCAGAAAGTTCATATCTTACCTCACCTACGTGACTTTGGTCTGCTCTATTTTCCTGGGCCTCAGATTCCTCATTTATAAAATGAGGGGGTCCAACTAGAGGATCTCTTAAGTTCTTACCAGTTCTAATTCCTATGATCCCATTTTTTCTAAAACAGGATATCCTACCCCCCTGAAAATATCTTAGTGTACCTAAAGAGCCCAAGTCAAGAACTTATTTCAGGAAAACTAATGGCTGGATTTGGAATCTTATCACAAATTAGCTATTTGATTTAAGTAAGCTGATCCCTTTCCCTTTCAGTTTCCTTATCAGCAAAATGAGGGAGCTAGATTGCATCATCTTTAAGGTTCCTTCTAGTTCTTCATACTGGAAGGGCAATGGCAATGGATTTAATCTCAGAAAAGTGGAGTTCAAAATCTGGCCTTGCTACTTACTTAACTGTATAACTTTAGTAATTTAGAGAAGTGTATGTAGTATAATGGAAAGAAAACAAGAAGTGCAGCCAGAGGACTTGGGTTCAAGTCTGAGCTCTTGAATTTACTAGCTATGACTCTGGGCAAGTCATGTTAACCTTTCTGTGCCTCAGTTTCCTCATCCATAACGGGGAAGAAAAAGGAAAAAAGCTAATTTATAGAGTGTCTACTCATGCTAACCCTTTACAAACATTTTATTATTTGATCCTCACAACAACCCTATGAGGCAGGTGCTGTTATTATCCTCATTTTGCAGATGAGGAAACAGAGGCATTTAGAGGTTAATGACTTGCTCAGGGTCACACTTACAGCTACTAAGAGTCTAAAGCCACATTTGAACTCAAGTCTTCCTGACTCCAGGCCTCAGCTCTATTTATTGTAACACCTAGCTGCCTAAATGTGTAGGTGCCAGGCACTGTGCTAAATGCTAGAAAGTGGCCACTGGCATGAAGTTTAAGTCACTCCACTTAGAGCTATAGATCTACGTGTAACTTCAGAGATGGAAGTGAGGGGGAAGAGGGGACTTACCCAATATCACATGTCTAGCAGTGATAGGTCCAGGACTGAGGTCCTAGACAAGGCATCTAAGAACACAAGCAACCCCCTCACTGTACAGAAAGGTGAGGCATTTAGTCCCGTGCACCCACTCTGAGAGATCCCTCCTCACTAAAGGCGACTTCCGCGGAGGGCTCAGTCTTCCTAGTTAAGCCGGGCCTTACCACTGTTATCCTCTGGCTGGACAATCCCTGCGGCAGGAACACTTCCGTACATCCTCAGGCCGTGCTGTGAAGCCCATGGGGAAGCCTTGCCAAGAAAATCCAACCAATGGAACCTGGACAGATTGCCTGGGCAAGGAACAAAGGAGTTGTCTTTGAGCCTAGAACAAGCACTGGGCAGATCTAGGAAAGGGGCTCTTCATCCTTTTTTTTTGTCTCCCGGAACCCTCAGTCAGTTTGACCAAGCCTATGGACCCCTGCTCCGAATAACGTTTTTTAAATACATAAAATAAGGTACATCAAACCACAAAGAAAACCAATTATGTTGAAGTACAGTTATAAAAACAACAACAAAAAACCTAAGTCGGGAGCCCTGGGTCCCGTGTTCCCCGCCCCCGCTTGAGTCCTAGTGCAATACCCTTCCCTTTTCCCTTGCTTCTCCCCTCCCCCTAGGCCCTACGACCTGCCTTTCCTCCTCCCTCCTTCTCTTATTCCCTCCCTTTCTCCCGGCTTCTCTCTTACCACTTCCCCTCCCCCCGCCGCCCTCCTTTTCCTCCCCTCCCCCTCTCCTCTTCGAGTCCTTCCCTCTTGCTCTCCTCTCCCTCTTCCCCTGTTGCCGAGCAGGATGCGCCGCTCGGGACATTCGCTCACCCGCACGGAGCAGCGGCAGCAGCGCCGGAGCCAGAGCCATGTTGCGGGACGAGCCCTACGTCGCCTCAGAGGAAGAGCTTGACGCCTGCTGGCCCGGAGAGAGGGCCCCTCGGCCGCGTTCCCGACAGCGCCACCTGCAGCTCAGGCGGAACCAGTGCAGGCCCTCCCACCAGGGAGGGGCGTGTCCCCAAATGATACATGTAAATATGTTTATATAGAATAATGTGATACATATTATGACACATTATGTAAAACAACATAATTACGTATTATATAATATAATACCAATTTATATGTGAAATGAGGATTAAAAACTTTTTAACACCTTACTATAAAAGCACTCGCCCCCATCCCCCAGCCCTGAATGATCCCTGCCAATGGAAAGTGAATTTTTCTATGATAGAAGGTATAACTCCTCGAAAGCAGAGATTTTAACTTTCCCCCCCTCACCCCCGCCTCGATTTTCTCTTCCTACCTGCCCCTTCTCCTTCCCTCTTCTCCATCCCCCCCCCACCTCCACCCGTCCCTGCATCCTTCTTTGCACAGAATGCCCTTACTAAAGGCCTATTGATTGATGATACCAGTGATGTGCAGAGGGATTCCAGACCAAAATCTCATTTCTATTAGGGGCCTGCTTAAATTCATATGTGAGAGCTTCCAGCAGGTATTTTACCTGAAGAACCAGAAAGGAGGAGCCCAAGGTTGAGACAAGGGGTTAATGATGCTTCTTCCCATCATCTCCAAATCCCTACCTCACCCCTTCCAAAATAAAGAGTACTGGCTGATTAGAGGATGTTAGCATCTCCTTTCTCCCCTTATTATAAAATACTTTATTTAATGGAAGATGCTCATGTTAGTTAAGTTAATCCAAGAGTTAGACTGATAGTTAACAGGCCTTTATTAAGCACTTACCATGTGCCTGGCCCTGTGGGCTAAGCACTAGGGATAAAAAAAAAAAGTAAAAAGCAGGCCCTGGACTCAAGAAGTTCACATTGTAATCAGAGAGACAATATGCAAACATTTATGCACAAACAAGATGTATACAGGGAGAAAATATCAAAGGGAAGGCACTAACACTGAAGGGGACTGGAAGGAAAGAAAAATAAGCATTTATTAAGCTCCTACTATGTGCCAGGCAATGTACTAAAGACTTCTTCCAGAAGATGAAACTTTACTGGAGATCTGAAGGAAGCAAGGGAAGCCAGGAAGCAGTGTATTTCAGTCAGTGAAAAAGCAAGGAGCAGAGACCTAAGAGTGTCTTATGGGAGAAACAGCTAGGAAGCCAGTATCATTGGATCACAGTGTATGTGGAGGGTAACAAGGTCTCAGAAGATTGGAAAGGTAGAAAAAGGCCAGGTTAAGAAGGGCTTTTAAAAAACAAACAGAGGATTTTATATTTGATCCTGAAGGCAAAAGGGAGCCACTGGAATTTGAGTTGGGGGAGAGACGGAACCTCCTCACGTCAACTGGTGACTTGTTTTGTGCTTTGGGAAGATCACTCTGGCAGCTGAGTAGATGATGGACTGTAGTGAAGAGGCAAAATATTTTTGCAAAATACTCCATTTCTTACCAATTCAGAAGGTTGTACTTAAAAACAAAATTTTAATAATTGTCTTTTAAAATTATGAACTTGACATGCATTCACAAACGTGAACATCTACACAGGACAGAAAATGAGGATTGCATATAAAAGTTAATTTTTGATGAACAGCTTTTTAAAAAAGTTTATGTAAAATTTAACACAATATCAATGCTGTATAAAATGCTGTGTAAAAGATCATCAATAAAATAAAAGGGTTGGGTTAAATTAGCCTTTTATTAAGGGGATTTATACCTTATTCCTTTTATAAAATTTTATAAAATCCTTTTATTAAAAGGATTGGTTTGGTGAAGTTTGGATTCAGTCAAAAGGCCACACTTGAAGACCCAGAGGGCCACATTAAGTTATTTTTTCTCTGAGAGCTCAGCTCCAGGGTCACATCTGCTACATGAAACCTTTCCCTATAGCCCCCATGTCCATGTTACCTTCTATCTGTTACATATTTTATATGTACCTTTATGAGTACATGTTGTTTCCTTAGATAAAATATAATCTCTTTGAGGTCAAGGACAGTTTCATTTTCATCTTTATATTTCTAGTGCTTAGCACATAGAAAGTTCTTAATAAATGCTTATTGATTGATTAATTAATAATCCCTTTACTGCTCTAGATACTATGTAGATGATTTGAGAAGCATAAAAGGATATAAAAGTTTCTACCTTCAGGGTACACATAACAATATGGTTAGGGAACACAGATAGTAATACATTAAACAACTAGAGAATATAAACCAGAGGACAGCTGCCAAAAAGTTTAATATAAACAATTAAGACCCATGGAAGGACAGAGAAGGAAGGAGCCAGTATGAACAGGAATGGGCAGTCAAAGAGCAATTTTTAAGCACTTACTCTGTGTTGAACTCTATGTTGAGCACTAGAGATACAAAGAAAGGCAAAAATGTGTCCTCTCAAGGGGCTTGTATTTTAAAGGGGGGGAGACAATGTTCCAGATATATACAGTATAAAGAGTAGGCAGTCTTATAAGGGAAAAAAAAAACTTGTAGTGTAGGAAGGGAGAATGGAGATGCTCTCTTGATGGTGGTGAGATTTGAATGGAGGCTTGAAGGAAGCCAAGAAAACGAGGAATCAGATAAAGAAAAATGTTCTGAAATTGGGGACAGCCAATGCAAATGCAATGCAATTGAGAAAGTATTCTGTGTGAGGAACAGCGAGGAGGCCATGGTAGTTGGATCATAGAGTACACGAAGGGGAATAAAGAATAAGACCAGAAAGGGATTGGTTGTGAATAAGCAGTCAGTCAACAAACATTTATTAAGTACTTACACTTTGCCAGGGTTTGCTAGGTAGCACAGTGAATACAGTACCAGACCTGGAGTCAGTAAGACTCAGCTTTGTGAGTTCAAATCTGGCCTCAGACACTTAACCCTGGGCAAGCCACTTAACCCTGTTTGCTTCAGTTTTCTCTATAAAATGAGTTGGAAATGGCAAATCATTCCACTATCTTTGCTCAAAGGTCAGATGTGACTGAAAAATGACTAAACAACATTTACCAGAAACTGTGTCAAGTTCTAGAGATATAAAGAAAGGCAAGGATGATACCTGTCCTAAAGGAGATCATAGTCTAATGGAGGAGAGACAACATGGAAACAACTAGGTACAAAAACACTATATGAAAGAGAAATTGGAAATAATCAACAGAGGAAAGGCACTAGCATTAAGGGGAATCAGTAAATAATTCTTACAAAAGGAAAGATTTTAGCTGAGTTTTGAAGGAAGCCAAAGAAAACAGAAGGCAAAGATGACAGAGGAGTGAATTCCAGGCATGGGGGAAGGCCAATGAAAATGCCCAGAGTAGGAAAATGGCATGTCTTATTTGAGGAAAAGCAGAGAGGTCAGTGTCACTGGATTTTAGAGTAGATGCTGGGGAGAGTAAGCTATAAAATGATTGAAATGTTATTGAGTACAAGTTGTGAAGAGTTTTGAATGCCAAATAAAAGATTTTATATTTGATCCCAGAGGAGAAAGGAAGTCCTTGGAGCGATCACGTGCCCCAAGGCGCGCGCGCGCGCGCGTGCGTGTGTCTGTCTGTCTGTCTGTTGATGAAGGGGGGATATGATCAGCCCTTAGCAATTTAGGAAGATAGGCCTGTTAAATGAAGGATGGAGTAGAGTGGAGAGAGACTCGAGATAGGGAGAACCATGAATGGTCTATCTCTGAAGTGATAAGAAGCTGCATATGGGTGGTGACAGAATCAGAGAAGAAAAGGGGGCATACATGAGAGATGTTGTAAAGGGTAAAATTGACAGGCCTTTGGCAACACATTAAATATGTAGGGTGAGAGATAGACAAGTTGGGAATGACACCTAAAATGTAAGCCTGGGTAACTAGGAGGATCCTGGTGTCCTTGACAATAATAGGGAAATTAGAGAGAGGGGAAAGTTTAGGGAGAAAGAGAATGAGATCAGTTTTGGATGTCTAATGGGCATCCATTTAGAGATGTCCAGTGTCACTTAGAGGTGTGAAACTGGAGGATGAGAGAAAGGTTAGGGCTGGATATGTAGATTTAAGAATTGTCAGGATCTAGATGATAATTCAATCTATGGGAATTTGTGAGACCACCATGTGAAAGAGTATATAGAGAGAAGACCCAGCGCAGAATTGTATGGGACACCCATGGTTAGTGGGTGAGGTCTAGATGAAGATCCAACAAAGAAGCTGAGAAAAAGCTGACTGAGAGGTAAGAGGAAAATCAGGAGACAGTGGTGTCAAGAAAACCTAGAATGAAGAGATTATCAAACACAAGAGAGTGATAAAGAGTATCAAAGGCTACCGAGGTCAAGGATGAGAATTGAGCAAAGGCAATTAGATTCGCAAATTATGAGATCATTGTGAATGGCTTAAAAAGTCAAACAGGAGTTTATGTTTGATACTGGAGGTGATACTGAGGCATTGGAGTTTATAGAGTGTATAAGGAGGTGATATGGTCAGTCCTGTGCTTTTGTTCTTTTTGGCAGCTAAGTGGAGAATAGATTGGAGTGGGTAGACAGATGAATTGGGCCATTTCAGTGGTTCAGGAGTGAGGTGATAAAGGCTTGTACCAGCATGGTAGCTGTCTAAGTAGAAAGAAGGGCCATATATGAAAAACATGACGGTAAAAATGATAATATTTGAAAACAGATTGGATAAGTGGGGTATAAGTGGTTGAGAATGCTATCTAGTTTATGAGCCTAGATGACTGGAAAAATGATGTCTTGGACAGTAACAGGGACAGTAAGTTGGGAAGAGGGGAAGATTTGTTTGGTGGGGAAGATTGGAGCAGCTAGGTAGCACAGTGGATTGAATGCTGGGCACAGAGTTAAAAAAAAAAAAAGATTCATCTTCCTGAATTCAAATCCGGCCTCACACATTTACTAGCTGTGTGACCTTGTGTAAGTCACTTAGTCCTATTTGCCTCAGTTTTTTTATCTGTCAAATGAGCTGGAGGAAGAAATGATAAACCACTCCAGTATCAGTTTTCTTGTCACGGAAAACCCCAAATGAGGTCATGAAAAGTTAAGACACTGAAAATGGCTGAACAGCAATCACATGTGGAGATGTTAAGATGCCTAAGAGATACCAAAATTTCAGGTGTCCAAGAGACAGTTGGTAATGTGGGCCTGGCAAAATTAGGACTGAATATAGAGATGTAGGAAAGGAATAATTTGCATAGAGATGACAGTTGAACCATGGGAGTTGATGAGATTACTGAGCAAGATAAGATATGGGGAAAAGAGAAACAGATTCAGGTTAGAGCCATGGGGGATACCCACTGCTAAATGGGCATAATCTGGATGAAGGATCAGCAAAAGAAACTGAGAAGAAGCAGTAAGGCAGGTAGGAGGAGACTAGGGAGAGAGCAGTATCACCAAAACCTAGAGGGGAGAAAGTACTCATGAGAGGCTGATTGAGAGTGTCAAAGGCTGCAGAGAACTCAAGTAGATTGAGCTTTGTTTTGAAAAGTGAGATTTGGATACCTGGGGTTGGAATTAAAGAATTGTGGAAACTCAGAGCTGGAAGGGAGCTTAGAAATTCGTCTTCACCTAGGTGGCTAGCATAAGCTGGCTCAACAGGGTACATTTAGTTTTAATGAGTCAATGTATGAGCCATTTGAGAATATGGTGAGCTGTAAAACACATAACATAGACAATAACAAAAACAGCGTAGGGAGACAGGTTTTTTGGTGGCCAAAGTACAGATATGCATGATAAAAACTAGAATATGGGCTAGGTGGGCAGATAATAACAAACCTTATCTCCTTAGGTTATCTTCTGTCCTGTTTTAAATTTATTTGCAGCTAAGCCTGAGAGGATCTTGGGGATCTGTAAGAGTGGCTAACCTTATTAGGTTGTCATCTGTAACAGAAAGCTTTGATCTCTGGCCCAGGGGGCACTCTGCCTGGATTTTATTTACCCCTTGTTGTGACCATTGATAAAGAACTTGGAGCAAACTCTGGGGGGAGTAGTAGAAGGTTCTAGCCACCACACCCTAGCACAGGAGTTTTTAACTTAGGGGTCCATGCACTCATAGATTTCAGAGGGTCTATGAAGTTGGATGGTTAAAAAAACATATTTATTTTCATTAACCTCTAACTATAAAATGTAAATTTTTTTCAATTAGGAATGTACACAGCAAATATTATTCTGAGAAGGGGTACTCATGGTTTACAAGGCTACCAAAGGGCTTCATGACACACAAAAAGGTTAAGGTCCCCTGATTTGGCAGAATGAAGACCAGAAGGCAGAAATGTCACATGTAGCAGAAAGGAACCCCCATGAGCTCTGAAGGGACACCAAACAAGAGGGAAGCCCAGAACCCAGAGGAGGGGTGCAGCTAACAGGCCCAGAAGAAATGCTTTGGCAAGGAGGAGCAGGCTGAGCAGACATACCTTGTCCCATGTGTGGATCATTAAATTACTTTGTTTTCAACTAACTGCGTCCTGTGGCAGAGTAGAGGAAAAACAAACACATCTGTGGAGGATCGTGATCTATTATTATTTTTGTGGATGTGAACCCAGAAAGCATCTTGAACCTGGGGTAGCTATTCTGGGTACACTGTGTGTGAGAGAAGGGTGCCACAGGTGCTACAATGGTGATAATGAAACAGTTCTGTAAAGTTAATTATTTTGGTGACCTGGCATTTACAACTTCACAGAATTTCTTAAGAAATAAGGAATTATATTGGAGTATCTATCCAGAGAACTGTTCTTATAGATTTTGGCATATCAACAGATTTCCACTCCCTAAAAACAAGTGATATTAATGTACTTGGCTATTTGGGCCCATAGAATCATAAAGTCTTAATACAAAAATGAACACTATTAATTTTAAAATATACTTATAATTCCTTGATTCCATAAATGTTTATTGAGATCCAATGTGCATTTCTTCCAAGGAACAAAAAAAAGATTATTATTGCACCATCTTAAAGAACATAGTTTGTCCATCTAAAATAAGAATGAATTCTGTTACATTCATGGAGTTCTGAAAATGGCTTGGAATTGTATTATTATACCTTTAAGAACAAGGTGCTTTCAAGTCAAGTTCTAGGTTGCTTAGCAACAGAAAGTTTGCTGCCCTGAAACACTCAGCTTAATTTTGCCTTGGCTCTTTCTTGTGTTTCCTCCCAAACTGTTGCTCTGCTACACGGGAGGGGAAATGCCTCAAGAAGCCCCTCAACAATCTTCTGACCGGGATGAACAAAAGGCAGGAGGTTATTTGGAGAAAACCAGTGATTATTACCGAGTGAGCCACAATTTGCCAGCCAGGTTCAATAACCCTGGGTGGTTTCGGGGCTACAGGTGAGAAAGGGAAACATATGGGGATAATATCTTAAAGAGGTGGGA
The DNA here is from genome assembly GCA_011680675.1 of Gymnobelideus leadbeateri. NCBI lineage: Eukaryota > Metazoa > Chordata > Mammalia > Diprotodontia > Petauridae > Gymnobelideus > Gymnobelideus leadbeateri. Next base: position 897,455 of record WOXC01008165.1, on the reverse strand, counting down.
GGCAGAAAGGGTTTACAAAATAAGAACTAGTGGTAAGGCCTTCAAAAGCGAAATGTCATGGTCTAGACTAGAGACTCTCCACCTAACATGCCTAGGCTGCTTAATTAAAAGTCATAGAAGTAACGCAATCAAAACTAATGGTCTGACTTAAGGGAATCGTTAGGGGCCTCAGCCTGTTTCCATAGTGGCTGCATTTAAGCCACACTATACAGGCTCCAAACATACCTCTCCTTTGAAGCAGCTCCTGAAAAGGCCTGTCTAGAAGCTGTGGACATTGGTTCTGACCTACTAATCCAGAATTCTGCCTCTCCAAGGAAACATATCTCTAGGGAGTGTTCTCAGAGTCTTCCAGGAAGACACTGCATTTTATATCCAATTCTCACCTGAGCTAATCTCTACAAATTTAAGGGGTGTGAAGGGAAGGCTGACTTGGATGGGTGTATGGGAATAACTGGGGCTCTGCCATTTGGTTTTTTTAGGCTATTGGAGGTAGGGGGTGGGGAAGGGCCATAGAACACCAAACCAGGCATAACCAGAGATGGGAATAAAATGACAGTCCCTTTCAGCTGCCTCCTTTCTCTTTCTTTTGGGAAGTCATTACTACACAATGATATTTCTCAATTTCCCTCCCTTCCTCTTGAAGGGATACTTCTAGGAAATTTTTCTTATGTTATTCTAGACAAAAAAACTTGTCCCTAAAGTGATCTGGGATATGACTTTGATAAAATAATAGAACACATAGTAAAATTGTTTTTTTATCTAACAGGATTAAGGAAACTCATCCAGTATACAGGACATCTAACCAAACCTATGGTAGCAGAGCACCTACTGTACATGAAATGCCTGTAAGTATGAGATGGGCTCAGGAGAGACATTAGGTTTCTATGGGAGAAGAGACTAAAAAAATTAGGCATTGGTTTAAGGAGAGACAGACTGAGTGGGGAGGGGAGATGGAGGTGGAAACCACAGAAAGCAGTAATACGAAAGGAGTGGTCTAGTGGGCAAAAAAACAGAACTAGAGACGGGGTGTCTAGATTCTACACTTGGTTTTGATACTGACTCATTCTGTGATTCATCCTCCTCATCCCCACCCTCAAGAGAAGGCAAATCAGCTCTCCTTGCCTGTTTCCTTGTCTGAATTCCTCTCTGCTTTCAAGCCAAGTAAAACATAACAAAATACAGACTATTCAATCAGGCAAGCAAGCAACGAGCTGTTAAATACCTACTGTGTGTCAGGCATTGTTTGAGTTATTCTTAATGAAGATACTGAATTAAATTATCTTTGAGATCTTGTTTTAGAATTATTACTGAATATTCCAAAGGATTAAAAAATGTAAATGGTGAAAGATTCCCTTAAAAAATATCTACATTCATGTAATAGTTGCTTTTTTTTTTTTAAAACAAATATATGGAGAGAGAGTGTTGAATAGAGAATTTACTAACAAGCCCAAGTTAGAAAGTATGTTATTTGCTGTATAACCAGGCTGGTGTCAATGTTTTCAGAGCTCCATTTCTATATGAAAACAGTAAATAAAAATGTGCTGTACAAAAAAAAAAATAGGGTCAGAGAGGGTTGCTCTCTGCTGTTTTGAGGCTTGGGAGACAAAATATTATATAGGATACTTAAGAACCATTAAGAGAACCAATGAAAATAATATATTAGATTGAAAAGAGACCACTTTCACTCCTTTACCTGTCATTCCCAGGTTTCATCTATAATCTGGCATCACCCTACCTTTTTAGACCTAACTGATAAACTCCACCTCACATCTTGGTGCCATTGCATTAGTTTTCTCCCATGACTGGAATGGTTGGCCTCCTGACCTCTACTTCTTAGTTTTCAGGGTTCCCCTCAAAACCCAGCTCAACTCCCACCCTCTACAGGAAGCCTTTCCCATTCTCACTCCTCTCCCCATCCCAAAGCCCCTTGTGCTTTCCCTTCTGAAACTACCTTCCATCCACTCTGTATATATCTTGTATGTACCTAGTTATGAACGTGTTTCTTTATTAGAATGTAAACTTCTTGAGAGGGGAAAACCATTAATTTTTTTTTAACCTTTCTCTTTGTAGCACAGTGCCTGGCACATAGTAAGCACTTAAATCCTCTTTGATTGATTTATCAAGAGGACAGGTGCCATGTTACTTAAACTTTGCATCTCCCTCAGTAATAGTCACAATTGCTTTTATAAACAGTCTATTGAATATATTGACTGGATAAAACATCTGATAAAGGTCAGCGTCACTTAGTTTAGTAGGCCTAGGAAATAATCAGTCATTTTTTAGTCACATCTGACTTTTCATTACCACATTTGTTTCTTTTTCGGGGGGGGGGGTGGCAAGATAAGAGTGGTTTACCATTTCCTTCTTCAGCTCATTTGACAAATGAGAAAACTGAGGCAAAACAGTTAAGTGACTTGCTCAGGGTCACTCAGCTAGCCAGATTTGAACTCAGGAAGATGAGTCTTTCTGACTCCAGGTCTGGCACTTTATCCACTGTGCCACCTAGTGGGCCTAAACAAAATTACATAGAATTATATCATGAAGATTTAGAACTTGTTATATTTCTGAAAAGACTGTATCACTGATGCTGATATGGTGGCATCCTAGTGACTAGCAATACAACTATTGAGAGAACTTCATAGAGCATAAAGTACACCAAACAGAGCCTGAAAAACTGGGTTCTAATCCTGGATTGGCCACTTACTACCTATGTCACCTTGGGTAACTATTAAGTGATGAAGGAAAAGTTACTTAACTTTTTAACAGTCTAGTGTCCTTACATGTAATACTTATCAATGTAGATACTACATTTCTGGGGGTGAGGGTTGTGGTAAAAGAAGTGCTTTGCAAAGCACTATAAATAAACTGTTATCCTTACTAATTAAAACTTTCTTTTTTTTAATTTCAGAAAAGTTTCCACACTGCACCACATACGTTTTCTCAACATTATGGAAGTTGTGGGATATACAGAAACAACGGTTTTAATGTCTACACTGACAAAAGCATCGTGACGGGCATTGATAATTTTATCACGTATTATGATCGCTTGAACTTCCATCCCAGTTACAATGTTAATAAACCATCCATCTGTGATTAATGAGCACTTCCCCCCTCTCAATGGTAATCCTTTTTTTTCTAGATTGTAGTATTCTGAACAATCAGTGTAATCGCTTCTTGTTAAAATGATTTTAAAAAATACAGCTATATTGAACTTTCTTTTTTTTTTTTTTTTTTGCTTTTTTGGAGGGCAATTGGGGTTAAGTAACTTGCCCAAGGTCACACGGCTAGGTTTTTTTGTTTGTTTGTTTGTGTGTGCGTTAAGTGTCTGAGGCCAGATCTGAACTCAGGTCCTTCTGACTCCAGGGCCGACGCTCTACTCACTGCGCCACCTAGCCGCCCCTATATTGAACTTTCTTAAAATTTTCTGCATATTTTTTGGGCAGTAAAATATACAAAGTACCAATTATCTCTTGTCTTAACCTCATTGTTATTTTAGGTGTAAAATAAAATAATCTTCTATTAAACATTTCAACTAAGATGAGAATCAATAGAAATACACTGAATTCTATGAATTGACTGAAATGGATAATCAAGGCACAGGGTCTTTATACAGTGCTTGGTTCTTTAGTTGATAAATGGATATGCAATGATAACTGTTCTCTGTAGTATTACCTAGAAACATTTTCATGCTCATACGGAACTGCCACTGAAGATAAAGCATAATGGAAAGGTTTTGGATGATTTCCTGCCACTCACATTCTACCTGAGTGCTGCCTCTAGCATGGTGACAGCCAATGGGGCATAACCTCTGGCAGGGTCTACCAAGCTAAAGGCTTGTGTCTGTTGTTGGAAGACCAGCTTAGCCAAGTTTGGAAAGGCTTATCACCTGGTTAACTGTAGAAGGATTTTTCTGCCAAAGTACATGATCTTTCAGAGCTACTAAGTTGTAGAGGGTTTACAATCTGAATGCCTGAAGATGATGAAATAATTGATCCTTAAAGTACCAAAAACAGAAGGATGCAGCATAGGGACTGGATTCTGAGCTTGGCTTAGTTTCATTTGACTGTCAGGATGATATTGTTGTGGTCACTGTCCCTCCAACCCAGAAGATAGATGTAGGGAGTGGAAGGGTTGGGGAATGGGGAATGGAAGGGAGCTGATAGTATTTAAAAAAAATTTTTTTTGCTTTATATTCTTTTTTTTTTTGCTTTTTGGAGGACAATTGGGGTTAAGTATCTTGCCCAAGGTCACACGGCTAGGTTTTTATTTGTGTGTGCGTTAAGTGTCTGAGGTCAAAGCCGACCTCAGGTCCTTCTGACTCCAGGGCCGATGTTCTACTCACTGAGCCACCTAGCCGCCCCCTTTTGCTTTATATTCTTAAGTAACAGGCAAATGAAACAGTTTAAATTTCTCAAAAAGGAGTCCTTGATTAATACTTTCTATTAATGGCCTTTGATAAATATGAATGTTTTTCTATTATATTTTATTATTGTGAATATTATGTTTAAAGAAAGTATTTCCTTCAAAAGACTTCTTATCACTGAAAAAGATGAGAAGAAATTAAATACTGTGGCTAGCCACTTTTTGCTAATCTTTTATTAATACAAAGAAAAACAGATTTTGGAAACTTTAAAAAGTCCAATATGAAGTAAAAACTGTTTTCTATAAGGTCTGGAGAGACAACAAAAAACTACAAATATGGGTTATATAACTAGAATTCAAATAGATGATAAATATAAACAGATTCTAAAATCAGATTACATATATGCATATAGACATTCATATATGCATACACACATTTATGGTACAAAATAAAATGTGCTCTATGTCTGGTTGAAAAAAAAGTTCAACCATCAAACTGAAATTATTTTTTAAAAAATCTATTTTTATTCATATTATCAAGTAAAATTTCAACACCTCTATTTTTAGTCTCTGTTGAAATTATAAACATCAAATATAAAAATAGTTGTTACTGTCAAAGTTTTCAAAATGTTTCCTTAACACTAGAAATCTAAATAGTAACACTGATTCTGAGAACTATCACCTTAAAAGAATAAAGTCAACAGGAAAATCAGTATTCTTTTAAACTAAACTGATTAAATACCTATTGCACCTCACTGTGTTGAGGCAGTTTTTGAAATAAAAGCAAAAATAAAGAAAACTGGGAATTATCTAAATAATTCAGGTAAAATCCCTATTTCCTTCTGAAGGTAAACCTTATATATTATATAGACTTAAGTTTTTAACACTAAACTTGATTTTTATTCCCAATCAAAATATTTAAATCCAAGTGTTCATATTTCTGGTTGGTTTCATAGAATGAATTCTGTTATAATTGGCCATATTAAAATATCTAATGATCTCTAGCATACTAGTGATAATGTTCTGTTTCTGGTTAATGGAATCCAAACTGAATGAATTAATTAACTTAGTTAATTAACTAACTTATCTCAGATTCCTTATAACTTAATAATACTTGCATTTCTCATAAATACAGTATTTTGGAAAGTGGTTATAAAAAAAGTCTCTCAGATCACACATTTCTGTTTTTCTAAATGTTGTAGAGATTACATTTTAAGTTGCCTGTATTTCTATTGTGGGTTATCTGATAGAATGTATATGACAATAAAGCTAAATGATTCTAAAAGGATAATACAAGGAAATTGACCAACTTATAACAACAAATTTGCTATACTAAAATATCCATAGTCTAGTTCTTAACAATTGGCATAAACCCTGGTAATTATGTTTTAAGTATTTTGTTTTCTTAAAGTATCTGCACTAAGCATATCTTTAAGTGCCAAGAAGTAAATGTTTAACTTAACTGGTGTACTTAAAATAATGAAAGAATACAATGGTCGATTTGTAGTCATGATTTCTAAAAAAAAAAAAAAAGAGTAGAATAATGTAGTTGTCAAAAAAATGGATATGTTGTAACAGCAAAATACTATGTCCTTTACATTAGCTTTTGCCAAAGAACTCCACTCTATGCTTGATAAGAGTCTAATATCACATACCACTTCATTATGTGGTATTTATATACTTGTTTTCTTATTAGTATTAGACTATAAATTTTAGGTCAGGAACTATCTTTTTTGTATTTCTTGGGTTCTCTAGTATCTAGCAAGTGACTTTTCAGTAGGCATAAAATGGGAGTGGGGAGCCTGTGGCCTCAAGGCCATATGTGGCCTTCTAGGTCCTTGGGTGTGGCCTTTTGACAGAGTCCAAGTTTTATAGAACAAATCCCTTTAACAAAAGGATTTGTTCTATAAAACTTGGACTCAGTCAAAAGGCCCCACTTGAGGACCTAGAGGGTCACATGTAGCTTTGAGGCTGTAGGTTCACCACCTCGGCATAGAATAACAAGATTTTCTGTCCTAAGAAACCATTCAAGAAGTATATGTGGTACTAGGTCATATATGTTACTGGAATAGCATTCCCTCAAAACAGGGGCAGCTGGTGGTACAGTGGATAGAGTGCCAGGCCTGGAGTCAGGAAGACTCTTCTTCCTGAGTTCAAATCTGGTCTCAGACACTTACTAGCTGTGTGACCCTGGGCAAGTCACTTAACCCTGTTTGCCTCAGTTTCCTCATCTTTCAAATGAGCTAGAAAAGGAAATGGCAAATCACTCTAGTACCTTTGCCAAGAAAACCCTAAATGGGGCCATGAAGAGTTCAACAGGACTGAAAAAGACTGAACAACAACTTTCCCTCAAAACAGTAAAGAAGGCCCTGCTGGAGAGGAAGGCTTGATTGTGGGTTGGCCCAGCACTCCTTTATCCGACAAGTATTCCATCTAGATCAGGCCTGTACAATCTGTGGCCCACGGGTTGGCCATTTGCTGCACGTCAAAGGATTTCAGATGGCCTGCAAAAAAATATGGAGGAAATTTAGAGGAAATCCTTTGATGTTGTTGTACAGGCCTGATCTAGAACAATGATTTTTTTCCTTTCCTAAATCTAAAAGATAATCTACATTAAAAGTAATATAAAAATATGACCAACAATCAATGAAAATGTCATATTCCTGACAGTATAACAACTAAATGTCATTATCTTGAAGACATGGAGATTAAACAAAACAAACTAGACTCTATGTGTGACTTCCTGCATGGTTATTCTAATTATGACTGCAAAGAACTTCATTTGGTGAAGTAGGCTCTATCTGTCAAGCTTTCTATTGAGTGGCTGAAGGTGAAACTTCTTACATAGCACCTCTGGGGACAAGATGACATAAGGCTCTAGTGTCAACCCAGGATCAAGAGAGGTGGGAGGACAGGAGCTGCAAAACATACAAGGGAAATGGCAGTCACTGGTAAGTATAAGGTAAATATTTTGCTATATGCTATATATGCTCTCCATATGTACAGCAACTAGTAAACCTTAATTATATAGAGTTACTTGTGGGGCAGAGATATGAAGATCCTGGGACTTTATTTAAAAAGAGAGAATTTGGTCAAGGTTGTATCTTCTACCTTGAAACTTTAACATTTGAAAAAATGTTAACTGATAGAAGGGGGGGAAGTCTTCCCATACAATTCAATACAGCCATTCCAGTAGTAGCTAATGATGATGATGATATATTTATATAGTGCTTTATGGTTTGCAAAACCTTAAGCAGATAGGTGGTACAATGGATAAAAGCTTTAGGCATAGAGTCAGTAAGACCTCAATTCAAATCCAGTCTCAGACATTTACTAGCTGCATGACCTTAGGCAAGTCACTTAATTTCTATCTGCTTCAGTTTCTTCAACTGTAAAATGAGGATAACAGTACCTACCTTACAGGGCTATTGTGAGAATCAAATAAGTTGATTTATAAAAATGTACTTAGTATCTGGCACAGGCACATTGTTGGCATTGTATAAATGCTATTTATTACTATAATTACTATGTAAGTTATCTCATTTGATCCTCACAACAACCCTATGAGATAGGTGCTATTTCTATTTTATGGATGAGGAAACTGAGGCTGGGGAATGACTTGTCCTGTGTCACACTGCTAGGAAATGTCTGAAGCAGGATTTGAATTTAGGTCTTCTTGACTCCAGATCCAGCACTCTTATACACAGCACCACCTAGATGCCCTGTGTTGTTAACCAAATAATAGGTCAAAAGTTTGTCAAATGTAATGACAACTAAATTATCATACCAATGAATTAACTTTTTCTGCTTGAGTTATCACCTCAATCATAAAGAAAATGAGGTACAAGGGAACTTCAGAGTAGGTAAAAATCCCAATGCATCCTCAGAAGAAAAATTATTTGAACACTTTGAGTAGCAGTAACTTTATTAAGTGTTGACTAGTGGGAAAAATAATGGTCCCACCCTATTTTCCCAATCTTATCTCCTCCACAGCAAACATTCTATTTAAACTATTTGCTGAACATTCCCTGCACCTTCCTGTCTTTATCTTTTTTTCCATGTTGTTCATTCCACCTAAAATTCATTGTCTGAATATTTAGCTATTAATTAGACTCTAAGAGTCTAATTAAATGCCACCTCCATTAATACCCTATATGATCTCTTTCTCTTGATACCAGTAATATCATATATTTCATGACACTTACCACATCACATCTATCTCATGCAGTTTGCCTATCGTAAAAACAACAAAAACCTACTAGACTGTGAGCTTCTGATCACAAGTACTTCTTCCTCAATGTATTCCCCCCAAACAGTTAAGATGCTCAATAAAACTTTGCTGAATTGTTCATCACCCATCTAAACCTTACATTTTCTTCAAGACCTAACTAAAGTTTCACCTTCCTTAAGTGGTTTTCTTCATTGATCTCCTTTGGTCCCTGCTTTAACCCCAAATCTTTGCCTAATTTATTTTCTTAGTACTAAGATCTTACGTAATATTAGCCCTACCTCTGCATATTATATTACTTTATATAGAACATGACATCTGTAAGTCACCTTGGAGGTCATCTACTTCAACTCCCTCATTTTAAAGATTCAATTTTTTTCTTTTATTTTTCAATTCAAATTTAAAAAGATTCATTAAATGCCCATCAGTCAAATGACACATTTTTAAAGTGCTTACTATATGCTAGGTACTATGTGCTAGGTAGTCTGCAAATATAAATACAAAGAATAAAACCCAGTCCTCTCAAAGAGTTTACATTCTAATGATGGAGGTAACAAATACATGTATAATATATTCAGGATAACTATGAAGATAATGTCTCTGCAAAGGCAAGGAAATAGAAGATGGAATGTCATAAATGGGGAACAGGAAAAGGGTCAGTTTGATAGCACAGAAAGTATCAAAGGCTTTTATAGTCTGTTTCTTTTAGGTGACTTTGTGTTATTAATTAAAGATGTGATGAGCTTATTTTATTTTGGTATTTTAAAACATTTGCTTATTAGGAAGATAATGCTTCATGGTTATTCCTAGTTGTTTCATCTATATCTTGCCTCTTCTACTAGACAATAAATTCCTGGGGAAAAAGGACTTTGTCTTTTATTTATTTTCTATTCTTCATGGTATCTAGCACAGTGCTGTGCATGGATACATTTAAAAAAAAATGCTGGATGAGTGAAGAAGCAGTGTGCAGAATTAAAGAAGTCAATATGAGAAAGGTAGAAGTTGGTTTTTACCTTGTTTCTTCATTCACTACTCTGGGACAGCTTTTGTTTGTTTACTATTAAGACCTTAATACTGGAAGATACTAAATAATACTCAAAGCATTATGCTGTTTCTTAACTCTGTTAAGTAAGATACTAAATATAAAGATTCTTATTCTTATGACACTTTAACTAGGATTTTTACTGTGAAGTGCATAGATTTTTAAGGTAAAACTTAAAATTACCTTCTGAGAAAACAAAGCACATAAAAACTGCTTTTTATGGTTCATGAACAGTCTTCAGTTTATTAGTTTTTAAAACTTATGAATTTATACCATTTCTTATATACAAAACAAGTTGATTTTTGTTTTTAATTTAAAAAGTGCTCTTTAAAAATGAAATGAGGGGCGGCTAGGTGGCGCAGTGAATAGAGCGCCGGCCCTGGAGTCAGAAGGACCTGAGTTCGGAGCCGGCCTCCGACACTTAATCCGCACAAACAAAAACCTAGCTGTGTAACCTTGGGCAAGTTACTTAACCCCAATTGCCCTAAAGGGGCGGCTAGGTGGCGCAGTGAGTAAGAGCGCCGGCCTCGGAGTTGGGATGACCCGAGATCAGATCCGGCCTCAGAAAATGAGCACCCACGCATAAATCAAATGACTAGCCGTGTAACCTTGAGCAAGTTACTTAACCCCAATTGCTTTATTAAAACAAACAAACAAACAAACAAAAAAAAATGAAATGACATTTAAAGCACAGTTTACATGGGTTTGCATTTTACTTGGGAAGCACTTAAGTGAACCAATATCCTACCAAAAAAAAAAGATATAAACACACAGACACCTACTGGAGCATCAGATAGAAATTCCAATCTTAAAATTGTTTTACCAAAATTTTTCAAAAGGACACATTCAACACAAATGGTACCTTGCTTCATATTCAGGTATTAATACGTATTACTGCTTAAACTTGTGGAAAAATAACAGAGAAAAACTCATCTGAATTTTAAAATACCAACTAACTCCAATTCTAAACTTAGGACAAAACACTGTTCTAGGCACACCATAACTAAGTTAGGTTAAAAAGTTTTAAAAAATGAAATGTTCTTCTACAAAATTCTGGTCAGACAACAAAAGTCTAGCATTGACCAATACAAGGTTGATAAATGAATAAATGCCCATAATTTAAATGTCCTAACATGTTGACACCCTGCAGTCCTAAGCCTGCAATGGAAGTAGAAAAGTTGCTAGGTCTTTCACTATAATACCATATGACTAATAGCATTCTATCTCATTTTTAACAGTCTATAATCCATTGGCAGAATACCATCCCATCAAAATACACGATGAAACAAAGAAATTCTCTTTGACTCCATTTCTTTTATTATGGAAGCCCACTGTCCTCATTAAATAGTGAACTCACTGTATAAAGAGCTTTGAAAGGCAATTGCTCTGACAACTGAATTATGGTTTGAAAATAAATTTCTAATATAAGGAAGACATACTTACATATCTGGTTGTAATTTCCATGAGGGCAAGGATTTTGCCTTAGTTATCTCTGTATCTCTTTCAGCACCTAGCACAGTGCTTTACAGATTGAAGGTGCCTATTAAATGATTGCTAAATGGATGTATAGTGTGTATCTCAAGACAATATATACATACAGCCTCTGTGTGTATCTACATACACACATATAATTGACTTGGGACACTGAAAATATCTGATAGTAGCTCATAATGCCCCAGGAAATTATTCAAAACATATTATTATATGTGTTTCAAGTGTTTTAGGTTTTCTATATTCAACTAGATTTAAGTTCATTTAAAGGTAAGAGCTGAGTTTCCATTTCTTATTAATCCCTCCATAATATCTAATATTGCATTTTGCACACTGCTGGTGCTCAATAAATGTTTGGTGATTGATTTTCCTAAAGCAACTATAAACAGTGCTTATTTTATTGCACATATCAAGAAAAGGGGATGAAATTTAAAATACATACATAACTTTCATATTTTACAACCACTATCAAAAAATTAAAAAAAGTAGCTTCAATACAAAAAGCAGTTAATTTAGATTTTATAATTGTCCTGTTATGGAACAAGATTATATACTAGAAAACTTTAGATGACTTTTACCAGGCATACTTTGGAAATATGAATTATATGGTAGATATAATACTGCCACTGAAATAATTTTATTTGGGATTTCTCAGCTTAAATGTGGAGAGCTCAAACAACTGTTCAACTGTACTTGTGCTTTGAAACATTTATTATTCAGAAGTTCTCCCTCTCCCCCTTTTTGACCTGTGATTTCATCAGTAGAGGGAAATTCTGTAATGGATAAATTGAGGAACTCCCTTTACATCAATACAGACATCACATGCTCTAAAACTTAAGAGAGCTTTTTTGAGTTAGTGAAAAAGTTGTCATAAAATATGCTTAGGAGTTTATTGAGATGAATGGGACCTATATTTAAGAAGTTATGTCCCTAAAGTCTGTTTTACTGTAGAAAAATGTTCCATTAAGAAGTTTTACTGACATGATACCTTTGCCCTGAACCACCAAAAGAATTTGCTATTTAAAGAGTCTCATCAATGACTTTTTAGGCCTCCAAAGTTTGATATCTAAAAATTTTCATCAGTAATTAGTCGAATGTTACATATATTTAAAGCTGGCAGTGTTAGTAATTACTGGAGAAGCCTAGGTTTGCCTATTCTATTTTGGGTTGCTCACAACACTAATTCCACATGGGTGCTTTCCCATCTATAGTAATCCATGACCACAGAATACTGTAGTTACACATATTCTAGAAAATTAACTACTAGATTTTCAAAAAAAATATTTCATTACCGTACTTTAAATAATTTATAAAATGCTACAAATTTATATTTACCCAGGACACACCTGTTAATAGAAACATTTGTTTCACATTAGTATACATATGTACATGTGAATGTATATTAGCAACTCCAAACAACTGCTTTCCCCCCTTTTAAATATCAAGCTCTCTAAATAACTGTTGTGCTCTATTTAACAGTTCTAGTCCTCTATCTCATTTATTTTATACAGAGACTCATGAAAACTATGGGAAAATGTACTTACAAATTTAGGATCTTCCCCTTTACCACCATCGAATTTCTGTTTTTCTCTATGGAGGTGCCATTAAATTCACTGGAATCATTCTCTAATACTTTCTGATCTCGGACATCTTTATCAACAATCCTTCTATTTCTTAAATCTATTATTTTCCCTTCTGAACTGAATTTTTTGACTTCATGTATGTTTGATTCTGCCTGTGTCTTTCTATTTTGCCAATCAGACCCTTCCTTCTTCAAAAGCAAGTATGAGCTTCCAAATATTCCTGAATCTTTGCTCAATTTGTTCTCTTTTAACGAGGTGAAGAGGGGCACCTGCAAAGGGACTGCCTGCCTTGAATCTAAAAGACTTGTTTGTTTGCTACCTTGAGATGTACACTTTCCAAAATTAAATACTCCAGTTGGAATCAGAGAATGAAAGCCAGTCAAATGTAAACTTTGCTGATGATCTACTGTACAATTTATATTACTCTTTGCTTGACCCTTTAATCTTTTTTCTCTCTCCTTCCTGTGATTCCCTTTATGTACTGTTTCTCTACCTTCTGTGTTAAACACACAAATATTCTGGAACACTCCTTCATGGACAAAATCACTCTGCAGCGTATACTGTCTGTTGTTGAAAAGCAAATGTCTTTCATTTTCGGGTACAAAATTTTGATCATATGTATTTTTGCTGCACCATTTTCCCTGAAAAGAGTTATTTTTTTCTGGAGTGGTAATATCAGTAATGCAGTAGTTCTGCAACCTACTGACAACATTTTCTCTAACAGCGGGTTCGAGACGGTTTTGACTTTGGTCTTTGATACAGACATCTTCCTTATCTATTGATGCTTCCTTTACAGATAAACTGCCACAACAACTTTTAGGTGTCACTGTATCATGTTTTGTTTTTACAGCCAAAGTAGAATGGAGGTAGATGTTCCCAGGACAGGATGTACTTTTCCTACCATCATTTAAAATATTTATTGCACTTTGTATTACAGTTTTATCAGAGATTTTTAGGTCCTCGGCTTTCTGAGAAACTATCTTATTCTTTTGACTTTGGCTGGATAACAAGCCAGGCTGATGCCCCATGGACTGATGCTTCTCTTTTCCACTAACAATTTCAGGCTTAGAAACTCCCCCTATCCCAAGAGCTGTTGTTACACTACCCTCCTGAATTTCTGAACTGCTCACAGAGTATTTGGCTTTTTCTGCCAAAAACTTTCTAATTTCTTGTTCAATGCTATCATCACTATCCACTGAACTGCTGTCATCAGAGAGAGAGATTGTACTGATTGCAGAGTTTGGATTTTCACTGATTTCCATGTCATTTGAAACTAACATAGGTTTTGAGAAAATTTTTTTCTCCAATTGGAATGCCAGTTGTAGATCTTCCTGCTTTTTTTCCTGTTTCCCTCTTTCTGTTCTGTTGTTACAAGTGTTCAAAGGTTTCTTTACTGTGTTTTCCCTATTGTCTCTTTTAGATCCTGGGAGACAGCTTTTCAGTAAATGAGGACTCTTATCTTTCCAGTGTTTCTGGAGCTTATTAAATTTATCTAAAAATTGAGCTCCTGTGTTACTAAGCTTAACCTTTTTTTTACAGTGAGGTTTGGGGTCCCTGCATCTTTTCTTTAATTTACGTTTTGATCTTAATAGGTCCTTAATAGCCATATCAAGGTCTTCATCACTGTCCAAAGAACTACTTTTATCACCAGACCCAGGCTTCTCTTGTTCCAAATTTCTCCCCTGTGCTACTTTACCATGGGCTTGTGATAAACTACTTCTCAGGTCTAAGGCAATGTGCTCATCAATAAGCCCAACTAAATTGGAAGAGAGGAATTGACAAGTCATTTCATTCTCTCTGCTTTCAGATTTACAGATTTTATCCTGACTGCTCAACTCTTTTTTTTCTTGGAACATATTAATTTTCCCTTGACCATACTCAGTTTCCCGTGGGCATTCTCTTTCTAACCCTTTAGTTTTCTTCGGTGTTAGTTGTTTCACGACTTTCCTTTCCCCTTTAAGTTTTCTTTTGCAACACAGTGATAACTTTAGTGTGTTAGAAAGAGGGACTTTAGGGCTACTGCCCTGATTACTATGTTCAGGCAATGGTGGTCCCTGCACAGACTTGGAAAGGTTTTCCGGTTTGGCCAGTAAATGTTCCGATTGTGCCTTAAGGGCCAAAAAGGTTCTGATTTCTTGCTCAATGCTATCATCACTGTCTACCAAGCTGCTATCACTGTCAGGGTGGGAAGGCACATTTTGGGAAGAGAAGAGAGGGTTTGTAGAAAGTGATCTGTCATTGCTTTCCACATGGGAAGGCATGATTGTTTTGTAAATGTCAAGTATAGCTTCTGCACACATTAACTCAGCAGATGTTTCAGCCTGGAATGAGGGTTGTACTGTAAACTCACATTTGGCAATTGTATTCATGGGAGGTGTAGAAACTTTGGTTTCTTTCAGTGGTTTAAAGAGTTTGTTGGAGTCACAGCTACTATTGCTCAGTTCTGTAACCTTTGTAGCAGTCTGTTTCCTCTTGCTATTCAATGTTTTTTTGTGGCTTTCAAGCAAGGCACTTTTTGAAGAACCAACAGCAATACTTGTAGTAAAGTCTGATACTTTGTCATTTCTGCGCTGTGTTTTTTGCAACAGGTTACTATCCACTGTAGAACTTGCTTCCTTTTTTGTTTTCTCCAATTGGTACATCTGAATGGCTTCTTCAATGCCATCATCACTACTTGAATCAGATACCTCATATACAAGAGCTGCACTTTTGAGTCTTTGTTCCCTTCTATTTGCCCAGGAATGCTTTCTCTCTACACCTTTATTTTGTGCTGTTTCTAAAGGATGATACATACCTGCCAGTTTAGGAGGTGCCAGCCTTGTATTAGTAAAGTTTTCAGATTCTGCGCTGATTTTAGGCTTGAAGCACTTGGGCTGTACATTAGTCTTCCCCAATTCTGGATACTGTTTAAAGATTAGCTCTTTACATCCTTGCTTTAAATCTTGGCGATTTGATTTGACAATGGATTCTTTATTGGATTTAGATACTGCTTTAACCAAAACCTCTTTCTGCTCTGTTCTTTTATCCAAAGGAATACTGCACTTATGGACCTCCTGTTGCTTCTTCTCATTCAGGAACTGTTCTATTTCAGCTTGTATGCTTTGCTCAAAAGAGTCATTACTACTTTCACTAAGAGGAGAACTAGCTCTTGGCTTATCATGTATTCCCTTAGGATTACAAATGACAGCTTCTGATGCCACATCAGATTTAAATTTCACAGGAGGTAGGTGAATGGTCACATTGTTCTGAGGGAAATCTTGTTTGACTCTATTATTCCCATCTGTTGTACCAAAACAAGCTGCATTGCTGCTGGGTAATGACTGAATAGTGTTACTTTTCTCCTTTAGATATTCCTGTATTGCTTGCTCTATCTCCCGGTCCACAGAATCATCACTATCTGATTCCAATACAAGAGGTCCAAAATCAGAGGAATCATCTTTCATGCGGTCAAATTCAGTAGACAATTCACTTTTGGCATGTGTAGAGTGCTCCTTAAGCACAATTGTATTAGCAGCTGCGATTCTGGCTCCTTTGTATTTACCTCCCCTTTGATTTTTCTGCATAATGTACTCATTGTTCATACCCAAGGAAGCTTCCTCACTTTGCAGGTTGTTTATGATCATTTGAACTTTTGCACTCACAGATGCTCTAGCAATATCCTCTTCAGATTCTGAGAAACACACAGGAAATCTAAAACCCCTTGACTGTCCAAATGATTCCCATTTTGACTGTAGAGCAATCACAGGAGGGGCATTCATTAGAAACATTCTAGCAGACAATGATGGAGTGTGCAAAGGGATGATTTTTTATATTTATATCTGTTTCACATCCTGTGAAGAAACAAAGAAAGGGACATTTATATTCTAAATACAAGAAACCCATGATGTTAATAAACAGCATGACAGAATTGGTAATGTTTTCTTATGGTATTTCAATTTTGCCATAAATATCAAAATTTCCTAGAAATACATTGTAATTCCTTCATAAACAATTCCTTAAAAGTACATCCAGAAAAAAATCCAGAAACTTGTAAACTAATTTTTGCCTGCTCTAATCTCCTGTAGTCATATTTAATTTGTAAAGATAGTTACCACCAATTCAGTTCAGTAGACAGTCACACCATTTTTAATCTTGTGGTAGCATGGAATACTGCAACCTATCAAACTAAATAGCTCTAAGATTCAACTCACATTTTGGGCTATTTATATGTAATCTTATCAAATTGGTGGAGCCTTCCATTGATTCAATTTATTTGTGTATCTCTTTTAGTTAAGAGTAGTTATATACAAAAGTGTTTTGATATATCCTATTTAGCTAACCTATGGAATCCAGTAGTGTCAGATATGTTACAAAAATTTTAATTAACATTAATACACTGATTTTTATACATTTAATTTTTTAATCATTGGGGTGATATATAAATATGTGACAAGGCTCTGTTAGAGTTTATATAGGTATGGGATAATTTGGTAGTCTTACCAATAGGAAGAAAAAATGGAAATTTTTCATTGTGATTAAGCTCGGAATCATAAAATATGAGAACTGGAAGAGAACATTAGAATTCAGCTAATTTGACCTTTTCTTGTGGAAATGAAGAAATAAAGGTCAAGAAAGGGGATGAGTAAGTTAGTGATAGAGCTGGGACTAGAGACCAGGTATCTGACTCTTAGATTGGGGGAACATTCCATTAATAAGTCATGTTGCCACTTCCAATGGGGAGGATATAACACTGTACCTACAAAATGAATGAGAAAACTGAGCTGAATAGGAAGCAAAAGAGCTTGTAGCTCCTACCACAGATTTTGAAAATTTAGGTTTGAGTTTTCTCCATTGTAATGCCACATTTCCCTTTTAAACTAGACTTAAGCTAGTATCTGGTATTGATAGGTCTACAACATATACTCCTTCCAAAGGGGAAGTAAAATACCAAACATATGTGTGTATGTATGTATACAGATACATACACATGTGTATGCACACATACATGTATATAGACACACATATATGTATATATACATATATATGTATATAAGGAGCAAGATTTAAAAAAAAACAAACCAAAACATTTCTGGAGCAGTGGTTTGGAGCTGGAGGATCTGTATTTAAAGCCTATCCCTGAAACTTACTACCCCACCTCATATGATTTTGTCAAGTTATTTAACCTTTCTGAGCCAGGGTCTTCTGTGTAAATTGAAGGGATTGGATTAGATGACCTCTAAGATTCCTTCCATCTCTAAAGTTATAATTCTATCATCCTATGAATAATTAGCAGCTGCAAAAAGAAAATTATGAAGCAAATGAAATGATTTATATTCCAAGTGTGATACTATAATGTCACAATTTAAATGCAATTACTTGAAGAGGTTCTCCTCAGGAGTGAATTCTATGACACTGAAAAGTTGATTTAATTTTTAAAATGCCTCAGACCTGATTCTTAATTGTTTCATCTACTTGTCCTTTTAACTTCTTCCTACCTCTCTCTTTAAAGATTTATCACAGCTGCACCTGTTTAGCATTATGTTTTTCCCTAAATTGGAGAAAAAAATGATCTATATTAAAATGGCACAGGAATCACTAGAGTTTAGCAACTTATAATGCAATTCCCCTACTTGCTATCTCCCCTGCAACAAATAGATCATGAAAATTTCCCTTTTCTCTCACATAAGAGCAAAGAAATGGCTTCTTTGCAAACTTTGTTGTGTGGTGGAAAGGGAACATTTAAAAAGCATTTCATATTTTGTCACTCTTAAGCATACTTTTTTTGGTCTAAATCTGTGATTCCAGTTCAGTATGGAGTATAGGGAATCCTTGTGGAAACCCTCTGCAACTTAGAGCATGAATGTAGTATGGAAGGTACTGAGTTATCCTAGGTCACACAATTTGTATATGTCATGGGCTCCAATGCTGACCCTCTATCCACTATGGTACAAGGTTCTCAAATAGTTCTTGAGCTCTAGATCTAAGACTACATGAATTGAACTGATATTTCACCTCTTTTCTTCCCTTTTCACTAAAAAGAACTATGGTTCGAACTATAAACCTGAAGAATCTGCAGGCCAACTGCATGTATTGGATGATTTAGTGTAGCCTGGATACTAAAGTTTTAGAACCATAATAATATAAAGTTTAGTTAAAGATAAAAACAAAAATAAACTGTGGTCAACAAAATTTGGCAGGAAGAATATGCTTGATGAAGATGATTCAAAAATGAAAGATTTTTGCAAGAACACACATTGAACTGGTCTAACCATACAGAGAACAATTTGGCACTGTACCCAAAGGGCTATAAATCTGTCCATAATCTTTGATCCAACAATACTGTTACTAGGTCTATACCCCAAACAGATCAAGGAAAAAGGAAAAGGACCCATAACTACAAAATATTTATAGTAACTCTTTTTTTTTTTGTGGTGGTAAAGAATTAGAAACTGAGAGGATATTGATCAATTGGGGAATGGCTGAACATGTTATAGTATATGATCCTGATGGAATACTATTGTGTTGTAAGAAATGACAAAGGAGATGGTTTCAGAAAAAACCTGGGAAGACTTTATATGAGCTGATACAAATTGAAGTTAGCAGAACTATAACATTCTACATAACAGCAACATTGTAATGTCAATCAACTGTAAAAGACTTAGCTTCTTTGATCAATGCAATGATCTATGGTAATTCCAAAGGACTCATGATAAAATATACTATCCATCTTCAGAGAGAGAACACTAGAAATTTGAGTGCAGATTTAAACATATTTTCTTTAACATCATTTTTCTTGCCCTGCTCCTCCCCACAACATAGTTAATGAGGAATTATGTTTTGCATGACTTCATATGTATAATGGATATCTTATTTCTTGACTTCTCAATTAGTAGGGAAGGGGCAGGAAGGAGGGAGAGAATTTGGAACTGGAAATAAAAAAATAAAAAAAAACGACACACACTGGAACAAAATGTACTTGTTCATGGTTAACTTATATTATTGTGTTTTAAATAAAAATTGACATAAGGAGATACATTCTTCAGGAAATGATATAAGTTTCAGTACATAATAGATGTTTGTAATTTCATATAAAATCTTTGTTTTTCTGTGTAGTTATTGCTGTTTTTCAAGTCTATAATAAAGAAAAACTTAAAAAGGGGGAAGGAAAAGAATAAGTTGTATCTGACCAGTGATTTCTACTTATATAAACTGTGCCATTTCATTCTGATAAAGAAATTGATGTGGGTTTGAAGTATATTTTTAAATGTTTAATATAGTTTGGATTACATATATGAGTTTTCTAAACTGTTTAACAATCTAGTTTAAGAATCAGCTTAAAAAAAGAAAACCCAAAACATACAAGATGAAATTTCCAAGCACATTTCTCTTGGCAACATCTTACTGTTTTGATATCATCAACTGTAGTTTAAACAGACCTTAAACATTAGATGAATCATTCTTTTAAACTGTACTGGGAATTCATGAGGATTTTTTGATGCAAAACTATAAGTGGGCTTTGCCAAAATATAGTACCCACTGTGAATGCAATTGAATTGGGAGCAGAGAGCAGTCATTGTGAATACTGCACACCTGCAGTTAAAAGCAAAACACAAGCTTCAACAAAAGAAATTCTTTAAAAAGGGTAGAGTGGAGGAAGAAAGCACTTTAATCTCATTTCAGCCCAAGAGTTAAGAATAAATGAAAAGATTCATGGATTAAGACAGCAACAACAAAATTTAGGAAGGAAAAAAGAAAGATGAAAAATTGCTCTAAGTTTTTTTAATCAATTTTTATCATGGGTTATTATCAATCTAGAACCTAGCACAGTGCTTTGTACATAATAAGCACTGATTTAATAAACATCTGTTGAATTGTTGAACCTGGCTCTGACCCTCCAAAGGGATTAGACTTTACACCTCACCAACGTGCTCTGGAATAGTAGTCCAGTTCTGGGCTTTACTATATATTTTGCTTGAGATTTTTTCCTCATATTTTTAAAATGAAATTTTAAATTCCTTTCAAAAGACCGGAGGAAGAGTTAGTATTATTTCAAGAATCTCCCTGTTCCTAATTCAGGACCATGGTGAGTCAGAGAGATCCTTTTCCCCGACAGTTACAAAGGTTGTGGTTGCCCTACAAGTAAATAGGGTGTGTACTGTATATTTATGGAAGAGTAATCCTTACACTATTAACAACATCACAGCAGTTTTCCTACCTTTAACACATAAAGCTGCAGTAAGATTTACAGTAACTGTTGGGGACCACAAGGAACAGGGTATTAACCTATTTTGGGTTCCTTGAACTTGAAATCTGGATGGTGGGGGGATATTTTCTTGATTCTTGATCAGTCAGGCATTCATTAGGAGCCTACTATGTGCAAGGTTCAATATCAGATGGAATCATTCTTTCATCTCCAGCAATGGCTCCCAAAGAAACAGAAATGCCAACTCTCTGGGGAATTTGCTCTGTGCACAGAAAGTGTGCAAACAGATAATTGCACTTTGAGTAGCTTTTAATTTTCAAAAGGCTGGGGCATCTAAGACTTCATTTGGGAGATTGCGATGGAAGAAACTGCTATGTCCTTTTTACAAAGGAAGAAACTAAGGTATCGAGAGATTCTGTATGTCCCCCTTCGGTTCCGAAAATTACCCTCCCCTCAATTCCATGGTCCCAGGTTAATCTCTACCGCGGGACAATAAAAACTGCTGTCCCAGAGACTGGCCCCCGAACCCCCAACCCCTCACCCGGGGCACGAGTCCAGCTCCCTGAGGGCTTCGGTGCCTCCTCTTTTACCTCAGGGAGACCTCTCCAAGGGGCAAACACCTTCCTCCGACCCCCCCCCCACCTTCCCCCGCCTCCCAGGGACAACTGCACTTCCCCCAGGGAAGGCCCGCTCTCCGCACCCTGGAGCAGGAGGGCAGCACATCCTCCCGCAGGCCCGGCCCAGCCCCCTTCCCAGGCCGCGATGGACGCCTGCTTCTGGGCCCACTTTCTGACCTCCGTTCCCCGGCCCTCCTCCCCCGACCCCGCCCCCCCCCCCGGGCCCGGCCGCGCAGCCCCAGGCTCACCTTAGCCGAGGCCCGGTCCGGCCAGGGTGTGAGGCGGCGCGGAGCCGGCCCAAGGGACTGAGCCTCCAGGGACCCGGGGCCTCCCGGGCCACGGCTCCGCCCGCTTGGCTTCCCAGCGGAGCCGTGGCTCGCTCGAGAGGGCGCAGGGCGCCGCCTCCTCTCTCTCCGCCTGCCGCTGCCGCAACCGCCGCCGCCACCGCAAACGGCCGGGTCAGCCCCCGAAGCCCCCTCCCCTTCCTCGGGGGAGGAGGCGGGAGGGCCACGGGGCCGGAGTGCTACCCTCCTGGTCTCCCCCCCCCACTGCCGAACCCCAAGCCACCTCCCCGCGCGCGTGCCCCTTCCTCGCGCCCTACCCCTCCCACCGCCCCGCCGGTCCGGGTTCCATCCGGGTGCGCGCTGAGGGAGTTAAGCGAGAAGGGCCCGGCCCCCAGAACCCGACTCGGCTCTAGCAGCTGGAAGACAGGGAATGGATGGAACACAACCTCCTAGTCCAGTAACGACGATGATCCCTAAGAGCTCTCCCAGTCCTGCCACTTTATGAGTTTATGATTCAGGGTCCCCTACGTTCCCCTTTTCCAGTTTCTCCACACCTCTCGGACCACCTCCCTCTCTCCCCCGCAGAGCTCCTTCCATCCAGCGTGGTGCACGCCCTATGGACATCGAGTCTTGTGCACGCGCAAGGGGCTTCCCTTGGAGGCTAGGGTGCGCGCTGTGTGCTGCCAATAGACCCTTTGTACACGCGCTGGGGTTTTGGAGGTGGGTTTTTTGTTTGTTTGTTTTTCTACTAGGTACATTTGCAGCTACCCTTACTGTGCGTACAATGCTTTGGCTTTTGGTGCTGCCCTAAATCCTCCCGCCCTCCCCAACAAGACCCGGCGCTTGATTACTCTGTGGCTCTACTCCTCCTCTCCCGTCACCTTCCTCCCTGAGCTCATACTGTTAGCTTCTCAGTACCCTACCGTGTTCCCAAGGGTTGTGTAGGTTGGTGTGCTCACTCGCCGGCGTGGGCGCAGGACGGGAAAGATGCTATCAGTGCATGTGCTGCAGGGGGGCGGGTGGTGGTGGTGGTGGAGGAAGCACTGGTTTGTTGCCTGTGAAGGTGAAGGGGCGGCGATGTAGCTTTCCGGGAGTGCACGCGCCCGGAGAGGCGGGAGCCGGGTACCAGGGCTACTGAGAGGGGACCACTGAGGGGTGGGGGCGGGGGAATGTGTGTAGTGCGCCTGTCCAGCCTTTAACCTGTAAACCCCAACCTCAAATGAGAATGAAGCTTGTAAGGTAACTAACCGCTTGCCTCCCAGACCTCCCAAATATTTCCTGTCTACTCTGCGGGCTTCTTCCCTGGTCCCTACTGCGCCCATACTAAGAGTGGCAGGGAAGCAGATGTAGTGGTCAGAACCTTCGGAAACTTCCTAGTTGTTTGGCATCAAGGGGAAGGCATGCCTTCACTCCAGTAAAGTCCTTTGCCTTGAAATTTGGGAGTACACCTGTCTTGTACCAGAGCACTGCCCTTGACCCATCCGGATCACCCAAATTTCATAACAGATCACTTTTCCTCCTTGATTTGAGCTTTTTAGAACTGCCCCAGGGGTGTTTGTTGTAGGTTGAAATTTTGGACTCTGGCTAAGTTCCACGGTCCTTGGCACAGTCCAAGTGAATCCCCCCTCTCCAGGAGTCTCCATCAAGCTGTGATAGCCTAGAATGTCAAAGGGATAAGACTAACAAAGGGGACCAGGAAAGCCTTCAGGCAGAAGGTTATGCTTGAGTTAAATCTTGAAGGAAACTATGGTTTTCAGAATAAAAATGAGAAAGGGGAATCGCAGTATGCTGTAACTTGGCAAAGGCCTGGGATATGGAGTCAAAGAATCTGGATTGAAATCCCAGTTCTGCCTCTTATTATGTGTGTGGTCTGAGCAAATAATTTATCCCTTATGGGCCTCAGTTTTCTAAATACCAATGGTTGGGGGGGAAGGTTGTTCAGAGAGGACTAGCACCTCTGGAATGAGGGCTTGCCCAGCCCTTTTCAGATCTGCTCATCCATCTTTGGTGTCCACCTTCACTCAGCTCTAACTCATGACTCCAAGAAGTCATAGCATGCACAGTAAAACTGTCTCAGCAGATGGGCTAAACCAGGTTGATCATAACCAACAGATGAGTTAGTAGAATGTCTGTTCCAAGTATGTGAAGACTTCTTCCAGCAGAATGGGCAAATGAAAACAACAATTTGTTCCAATAGCCACGAAGGCAGCTGAAGCAGGCACTGCTGGGCGCTTAGAGCTTCATCAGACATCAAGGATGCTAAGGTCATCAACTTCATCCCAGGCCATTGCCAATCATCTTGACTTTTGTCTTGCCACTCTATTGACTCTGGAAGAGGAAGTGAGGATGATGACTTTGTTCAAGTCTGCCTCACTTAAATCCAATTCTTGAGCAAGTCAAGATATCACCTGTACCCCAACATCATCATGTCATTCATCCTGTATCAAAACAAAGGACAAAAAACAACAAATACCAATGGAGCATATGAGAGCACATAGTAGGCACTTAATACATTAGTTGAATTTGAGGAGAACACTGGTAAGAGAGACCTAACCTTAGCACCCAGAGAGACAGTGCTGAATTCAAAAAAGCTCATAGAAGGTTGGTCACCTGGAAAGGTTAAGAAGGATGATCAAGGGAATCTGGATCAATCCCCTTCATTTTTCCTCCAAAGCCACTCTAAACCAGGGCATTGGAGAATGTTGCACCTACTTTAATGTTCTTCAGTGTTGTGGGCTATTTGTGATGATGTGTGGATACAACTACTCACCTACATAACCTTTAAGTTGGAAGTCACTTCAGAGGCCATTCTTGCTGAACTTTCACCTAACCAAGAATCCCCAACAAGTGGTTATTCATCCTTTGCTTAGAAACCTCCTGAGGCAAGCTATGTCACTTTTAGACAGCTCTAATTATTAGGAAAATTTCCATTACATTCTAACCTAAATTTATTTCTCTGAAACTCCTATCCACTGCTTCTAGCATTATCTCCTTAGTCCAATATCCTCTTGGAAAAGGACTAAAATGGTGGGTAGTCCCTAGCAGAGTCTTGGTGAAACCTTAATCACTAGCTGACCCCAGGAGAGGATAGTTAGCTGTTCCCAGTAGCTCCCATCTGGTGAAGTCAGGCAGTTACTTGTTCAAGTCTAGAAATACCTGAGACAAAACTCTGAGTTGGTGTGCCAAAGGACAGATTCCCAAATTGTGCCTGTTCTGAGGATCAGTCCTCTAAGTTCTTCTATCTACCTTGTGAAGTACTTTTGCTTGCCATGAGTCCTTATATGGATGGATAACAAAGTTTTCCTGAGTTCCAGATATGGAGATCAGTTAATATGAAGGCACAGAGGAAGGAGATGGAGTAATGAGTTTGAGGATTAGGTGGTGGCCCAACTTGGGTGGAATGGAGAGTTTATGATGGGAGGTAATGTAAAGCAAATTTGGAAAAGTAAGTCAGATTTTCATTCTCGAAAGTCAGGTTGAGAAGTTTGCATTTTATCCTAGATGAAATAGGGAGCCAATCCAATTTAATTCAATGAATATGTGTTAAGGGCTTCCTTTGTTCAAGGCATTGTGCATAAGGCAGTGGGGATAAAAAGTTAAAAAAGTTTTTGTTTTCAAAGAGCTTATATTCTATTGTGGGATTCAACATGTACTGAGCAGGGATACCTTTAAATAATTTTGGTGCAAAGAAAATATGTATTTATGTAGATATTATACTTTCTTAATTTCCATTAGATTGTAGACTCCTGGAGGTAATAGAATATTTTGTTTCTTTCATTTATGGAAAGAGAGGCAGTGCAGTCAGTCATAAATAAGAATTTTTTTCACCTTGGGTAAAGGTAGTAGGTAGTAGAGTAGTATACTTGATCATGTTGGTAATAGTGTCAGAAAAGGAATTGGTCTGCCTCTCACCCCAGTTAGGGTTGGGAGGAAAGGTGGGACCTTAGAGGTGTGCCATGATGATGGAACTCTGGGTGTGGCAGCACAATGTTAGTTCTACCACTTGTTGTCATAGTCTAGCAGAAGCCCTGGAAATCAGGTGGGGATGGTAGTTGCCACAGAGAAGAAGGAGGTCCCCACCCTTGGGATGTTGGTGCCCTAGGGCAAAGTTCTGTTTGCTTTCTGCTAATTTCATTTCTGATTGTAGTATAGTGGTAAGAACACATACAGTAACCTGGTCAACAGAGATCCAAGTCAAATCCTGCCTCTGCCATTTACTAGCTGTTTGGAGATGAGCAAACTTGCCTTCTCTTATTAACCACCCCCCCTTTCTTTTTACAGAGTTATTGTGAAACTCAAAGGAGATAACATGTAATAATGTATGTAAAGTGCTTTGCACAGCTTAAAGTTATAGATATATGTCAATTATATTATTATTATCATTATTATTTGTTTTTTCCCATTGCTTCACTCAGTATCTTAATGGGCAAAGCATTGTTTCAAATAGGAGACTTGAATCTTCATGATTATTGTTACTCTACTCCCACCTGCTGGTAAAATTTATCAAGAAAACTTTCCATGAACAATCGTGCTGAATACTTCTATTCATAGGATAAAATAATTTAAAGCTGGTAGAGACTTTAGGTCATTAAGTCCAACCTTTCTTATTGAGAAGGCCCAGGAGACATTAAGGGGAAAACTTGGGATTTGAACCTGGATATTTTGATAATAATCTTGGATTTGGGGACTTACTTTGCACTTAAGCAGATGCTATCCTAGAATTGACCAATCTCTTTGAACTTGATCTTGGATGATTCTGGGACAAGGAGGTTGGAAGAGCAGAATGAGATTGTCTATCTTCTACTGTATGGGAAGAGGTACCACTAGCAGGGTTGAACCTTATCTGACTTGTAGATGATTTCTTCTGCCTTTTTCCTCTGGGACTCTACTGGGATTCAGCACTAGGATAATAAGATAATTTCAATCAGTCCCACCCTATGTCCTGCTTATTTAAAGGAGGAAGAAATAGAAATATAACTCCAAATACTAGGTACTCATTTAATGCTGTTTGCTTTCTCATTAGGCGTCATCCACTACATTGTCATGGAGGTACTATCATATTATAAACAAAAATAATCTAGAAGCTACCAAATCCTTGTCTGGCATGAATAATATTGCCTCAGACAGGGATTTGGGGAAGTTTTTTTCTTTTTAGAGACATGGATGACACGTTTTTGTTTCACTGTAGGCTGAGTGATCCCTTTGGAATAGCCATATGCAAGAAGATATTGCACTTCTAGGCAAGTATAATTTTCCAATAAATAGGAGAACCTATAGTTAGAGAGCCAATGTGAAAAGTCACGATCAACTTCCCATGGGGTATTTGTATTCCATGGAAATGGTACTGTCTCATACATAAATGATTGGTTGAATACTTCATACTTAACAGTGAGAAGAACACTGGCTCTTCAATCAGGGGATGTGGGTTCAATCCCAGCTCTATTACTGACTCCTTGTTTAGGGTTCTAGTTTTCTCATTTGTAAAATGAAGGGGTTGAACTAGATGTTCTAGAGGGTCTCTTTGAACTTTAAAACCTATGGGACTCGAGTTCTAATCCTTGCTTTGCCACTAACTAGTCATGTAACCTTTGGCTGGTAACATCAGGTTCCAGTTTCCTTATTTGTGAAATTAGGGGATTGGATTAGAATAATAGAAACTAGTCAGAACAGGTGTTAGAAGCCATCAAAGGATTTCAGAGGCCAATAGTAAAAAAAAATGCATAAAGGTAATCCTGGGTCCTTGCTTACTATGCCATCTGTCATTTAGAAGCCATCCACCAGGATGCCAGGGTCTCTCCAGCATGGGAATCTTGCTGTCTGCCCTGCTGTCATGCTGGTCTCTTCCTCTCCTCCCCACTTCTCCCTACCCCATTTGCTTTCAACCACTTGCTGAGGGATAGGGGATAGGAACTGGGCCTGTGATTATATTGGCCTAGGGAATTCCCAGGTGAGGAAATTCTCTCTACTTTTGCAGGTCATAAACTTCTCTACAACTAAGTCTTACAGGTTTGTGAAAAACGCTTGAACATTGATTAATTTACTTGCATAGGTCCATACAGCCAAGTGTGTACTGACTTCAAGTACTTATAGCCAAGTAGTCTGACTTTAAGGCTAGCTCTCTATCCACTCTACCATGCTACCCAACAAAGAACAATAATCAAATCAGTATTACCATTGCTAATATAAAGGACTTGGTAATCTCTTTTCCTATGGCTCCATTCATAGCTTCTGTGATTGCTGGACCAGAGCTCTCTGCTCTGGCTTTGCTTCCTTTTATGTAGTATATTTCTCTAATCTATAGTAGCATCCCAGTAAATATGGTAAAAATGGATAGCTGCATGATCTTCTGGTATACTGGAGATATCAAAAGAATGTGAGAAAGAGATCCCGCCCCCTCAGCACATTAAATAGACTCCCTGTGTCTAACTTAAAGGAAGTTATAGAAAAGAATTTCCTTGAAGGTGGGGACTGACTATATGTTCTACAGTGATGTTTCTTACTTTCCAAAATAGATTAATGAAATTTAAGGGCAAATAACAAAAAAGTCATGTCTTCCAATAGTTAAAAATTTTAAATCTTATACACTTTAGAAATTTCTAATGTTTCCTAATATATTTAAACTGTGTTTTCAACACTTCATATAATACACTTGTATCCCTACTACTTTGCAAAGTGCCTACCACACAGTAGATTCTTAATAAATGGTTTTTGATTGAAGTTTCTCTCATGCTAGAAAGACTTTGCATATGGTCCTAGTAACAATCCACGTAGGCTTTTTGAACAACAGCTTAGCTAATGATGGAGAGGCTTGGTAACAGTAGACGGGCTACATAGTCATGAATTCAATGACCGTAGCAACTCATGAAGCAAAGGAGAAACATTTGGCAGTTTTAAGATAGGAAGAAAAGAGCCAAAAGGAGAATTTTGACTAGAATTGGTCATACGATAAGGTGTTTCAAACAAAGAATTTACAGTAAAGTATGGTAAAACAGTTGCATATTCTTTTGGCATCCTCAAGATATTGGGGAGACTTACGCTGTCCACTTTATAGGAAGATGTGGAGAAGAATTTCATAGGGTGGGCAGGAATAAATGACCTGATATCAGCATCATTGTTAGGTATATCCAAATAGATGAGATCAGAGACTGATTGAAGTGTTGAAAGATAGTTTAAATATATTAGGAAACACTAGAAATTTCTAAAGTGTATAGGATTAAAATTTTTTAACTACTAGAAGACTTATGACTTTTTCGTTATTTGCCCTTAAATTTCAGTAATCTATTTTGTGAGAGAAAGAAACAGCATTGTAGAAGATATAGAATGTCATATCTTTGACCAAATTGCCATCTGATTTCTGCCATCCTGATGATCCCAGATTATTGGTTATTTAGTCCAAGGGGAGGAAGCTTGACAGTATGGATAGTATTGAATTTGAGTCAGAGGCCCTGAGTTGGAATCTTAGGTATTCTACCTATGACCAATATAACATCGAGCAAATCACAGCCTCAATTTTCTCATCTATAAAATGAGGGATTTCATCATCTGATTTCTCAGGTCTCTTCCAACTCTCAGTCTATGATTTTATATTTTAATGAGAAAGGACCAGGGTAGTTGGAACCAATAAGCAGTGAGAGGCAAATAGTATATAACCCAAACCCAGAGAGGTAGGAGAGGGGAATGATAAAAGGCTTTTCTCCAGGACAAGATTTACTTCCCATCCCAATCACATATGTTTTAAAGAGTTTAAGAAGACTTTCATTTAAAAAATGCATCCACCAGGTCCTATACCTGAAATCCTACCTTTAAAGATTTGTTCTTTTGCTTTAAGCCTTGGTTTACTATTAACATGCAAATATCATAGCACATTAAGATATAATTATTTATGTCACACTGTCAATGATTTGATCCAAATGTTAGTTTTTTTTTTTTTAATAAGGAAAGGTAGAGCAATGAGAAAGCTGGGAACCAGGGCATCTGTGGAGAAGAGGTTATAGAACTTTAAATAAAGTAGGTAAGAAAATGTGGAATTCTCTCCCCCCCCCCGCCCCATTAAATTAAAATGATCTAAGAAGGGACTTTCCAGTTTAGATTATGGAATAAAAGTTTCCAAGGGAATGAGATTCCTCACATTATCCTAAAAAACAACAATAAAAACATCAAAGAGAATAAAAACCTACACAAAATAATAGAAATCTAAAAAAAAGCTATATAAAGAGCAGAAATAGTTTTAACAAATATACTGCAATTTAAAATTTAAGTAATAGAAGCAATACAGATGAAAAAGAAACAATGCCATCTATCCTGAGAGACATCTTCCAATGAATAAATGACACATTTAAAGATGTTAAGTAGGAATGAATGCTATTAATGAAATTACAAAAAACAAATAAAAGAGCTTGTAGAAGTTTTAAAAAACTACAGGGGAGAGTGGAGCAAAAATTTAAAAGATACTAAAGGATGATATAATGAAAAAAAGACTAATATCAAGACTGTAATAGAAAAGCAGACAAAATCAATATGTACAACTAACAATAGATTGACTATAGAGGAAAACAAAATTGCAGGCAAAATAGACAAAGGGGAAAAACTAGCTCAGAAAATACCTCAGTTATGAAAAGAACTGGAAAACATGCAGACACACCAGGCAGGCAAGGAGGATTGCATTGTTTTAGGCAGTGGATTAGATGGCCCTTTCTAGTTCTAAGGTGCTATTCTTCTATGAATCTGAGAGCCATTGTCCAGAGAATCATTTCAGAAAATGTTCTAGAATTATAGAAAACAATCAATAATGCATGAATAGAAAGAATCCAACTTAGAAAAATTCAAGACTTTATTTTCTTAAACACATTGTTAATTTTTAGTATTTCACTGACAAGGAAAAAAATATCCTACCAATAAAAAGAAGACAAATGACTTGGCAAGGGACATTTGCATTCTTATCACTTGGTCATAACAGAGTATTTCTATTCTATTTGCAAGGATTTTATTTAATATTTTTGTATTTGTATTCATTAAAGACAGTGGCCTATGATTTTCTTTTTTTATTTGTCCAGAATGCTGCCTCCTGCTATTATGCAAAGCCAGCTACTTGTGTAGTCAGTCTGATCGACTCCATTTTAAAAACCATGTTTAGACTTTGAGTACATATTCAGCCAGCCTGCAGGAGATGGCAGTCCAGAAATACTCTTGCCTATGAGCACTAATCCCATCTCCCTCATAATTATGTGTACTAATCAACATATATTTGCCCTTGTATGGAAATTGCTTACTTGTATCTATAAAAAGAAGTACACAGTTTGAATAAGGGAGGCCATACCCAACTGCTTACTTACTGCCTTGATGTACTAATAAAATCCTTCTGTCTTTCTTTTCCTGAGTTTGCCTTGTGGACCAGGGCAAGGCCCCAACCAAGATTTATTTAACACCATATTTCTTTAGGTTTAGAAAGAGGGTATGTTGCACAGGAACTGCTTTTCCTCTACAACTTTGGTAGGAATTGCTTGTGACGCTATCTGACCTGATGCTTTTTTGTAAAATAGCTCTTTAATGAATGGTCTGTCTGATTTTTCCTTCTAAGAAAGACAGCCTTTTTATCTATTTTATTTTTTGAGTATTTTTATTCCATAAAGTGATGAATAATATGTTTTCCCCTATTTTGTATCCCCAGGGCAAGGGCAACTACTATCCCAGTTCTGAGGTACATTATGGATGCATACTCCTAAAGCTGTAGTTCACAAGCTACCACTAGTACATTTATTTTTAATAGTTAGTCAGTGGACATGATTAGATAAAAGCGAATCATTTAATTAATCAATCAAAAAATATTTATTAAGCCCTGGTTTATGTCAGATGCTGTGCTAAGCTGCTAAAGAATACGAGTATGAAGAATGAACTGATATCTAAATATATATATGTATATATATATATATATACATATATATATATATATATTTAGGATAGCTTTAAAATGAATAAATACAAGCATTTTCAGAGAAGTTAAATCCAAAGTAGCTTTTGGAGGAGGGCATTAGCAGTTGGGAAGATTAGGAAGAACTTCATGCAGAAGATGGTGCCTGTTCTTTCCTTCTGCTATACTAACTACTTCACTTGGAGAACTCATCAGCTCTCATAATGAATATCTCTATGTTTAATGATTCTTAAATCTACCCTAACCTCTCTGCTGGTTTCTTTTCAACTGCCTTTCAGACATCTCAAACTGGATTCCTATATCTGTCTTAAACTCAACAGGTCTAAAACTGAACTATTATTTTTTCCACTAAAGCTTTCCTTATTAACGTCAAAGGCCCCCAGGCTCACAAACTAGGTTGTGATGTGAAGAGCTGTGACAACCTAGGTTTCATCCTTGACTCTTCATTATCTCTCACCCCACCCCACCCCATGTCCAAATTGTTGCCAAGGCCTGATTTCACCTTCCTAACATCTCCAAAATGTGCTCCCTTCTCCCTTCTGATACTGCCATCACCCTGGTGCCTGCAGACCCTCTTTACCTCACCCTTGGACTGCTCCAATAGCCTGCAGATGGGTCTGCCTTTAAGTCTCTCTCCACTCTAGTCCATTCTTTGCTCAGTTGCCAAAGTGATCTTCCTCAAATGGTAAGACCTGACTTGTTACTACCCTTTTCTATAAACTCCAGTGGTTTTCTGTCACATTCAGAATCAAAAATAAAATCCTCTATTTGTCATTCAAAGCCCTTCATAACCTCGTCTTTCCCCCAACCTTTCCCTTATTATATCTTACTCCCTACCAGGTACTCTTGGATGTAGTGGATACAGACCTCTCTAGCTCCCTCTCCCTCCTCCTCTCCTTCTCTCTCTGTCTCTGTCTCTCTCCAGGCATTTTCTGTGGCTGTCCTCCAGGCCTGGGATGCTCTCCCTCATCTCTTTGCTTCCTGGCTTCCTTCAAGTCCTAACTAAAATCTCATCTTCCACAGAAAGCCCTTCTTGCCCCCCTTTAATTCTAGTACCTTCCCTTGGTTAAATATTTTCTATTTAGTCTGTGTATAGCTTGTTTGTACAAGGATTCCTTGAAGGCAGAGACTGTCTTTTGCCCCTTGGTGTATCTCCATTGTTTAGCACAGTTCCTGGCATATAATGTTGCTCAGTTATTCAGTCTTGTCCAACTCTACATGACCCTGTGGACCATAATGTTCATGGGGTTTTCTTGGCAAAGAAACTGAAGTGGTTTGCGATTTTCTTCTCCAGTTAAGTGACTTGCCCAAAGTCACACAGCTAGTAAGTGTCTGAGGTCAAATTTGAACTCACCTGACTCCAGGCCCAGCGCTTTATCTACTGAACCATCTAGCTTCCTGGTACACAGTAGATATTTAATAAATGCTTATTGACTGACTGACTTGTTGATTGATCTTAAAGGAAGAGAAAGATTTTATGGGGCAAAGGAAAGAATACATTCCAGGCATGTAGGACAGTTACTGCAAAGATACAAAGAGTGGAGATCACATGGGAAGAACAGAGAGGTCAGTTTGCCTGGAGCACAAATCGCAAGAAGGGGAGTAATTTTCAGTGAAATTGAAAAAACAGATTGAGAATATGTTATGAAGAGCTATAAGGCTAAATAGTGGGATATATATTTTATCCTAGAACCAATAGGAAGCCACTGTGGTTCATTGAGTAGGGGAGTCACATTGTCAGACTTGCTCTTAAAGAAAATTATTTTCGTTGCAGTATGTAACAGTCAGGAATTGGAAGCAGAGAGGCTATTACAATAATCTAGGTGAGAGGTGAAGAGGGAATGAAGTAAAGCAGTACTATGTGAGTAGAAAGAAGGGGTCAATCCCAGGGGTGGGAACCTTTGGCCTTGAGGCTGCAAGAGATGTGACAACATACATTGCAAGACTTGGCAAATGTGGAGTGAGGGAGAGGAAGGAATCCAGGATAATGCTGTAATAAGGTACACTTGTGGCCAAGGCAACTCATACCTCTGGCACCACAGGGTCAGATCCTGATGTCTTTTTTCTTCTTATGGGCCCTACTTAAGTTGGGCCCGACTAGACACAGTCTCTGCTGGGCTGGTTACTCTGCTGGGTTCAATGCCCTCTTTTCTGTTGCTTAACTCCTGCCCATCAGAACTTATTGTCTCTTGAATCCATCGTTGGCTCCCTTTTATGCTACCAAGGTTCCCACTCCTTGGAGCTACCTCTACTAATTCAGCTGTCTTCAGAGTTAAAAAGTTACTTTTTAAAAGCCACCAGGAGTGTGGCCAATATTCAGCCAGCCAAATAATAAACTACCCTTAAGTTCCATCAGGGAATACTTTTTCACACTTTATAAAGGGGTAACAGGACCTCAATATTCATTACTTCATTTGACACATTAACACCTGGTTCTTGCTATTACCTGCCCCCTTTATAATTTCCTCTATAAGCTTGAGAGAAAAGCAATTGAGCAGGGATTTCTGACCTATACCCCCTCACTATATCTGAAACACCCTTGCAAAAATATTACTTAGAAAATGTAGTTTTTAAAGGTTTTCACACACTTATTTGAGAAATATAAATTATTGTACATGCCTATCTTTTTTCAGTTAAAGATTTTCTTGGGGTTCAAAGACTTCCTTGAAATACATATGTTTCTCTATGAAATTTTCAAAGTCCAGATGTTTCACAAATGTCACAAATAGGTGGATATAAAATTTTTGGATTCATATGTTCTTTTCCAATTTCTCCAAATGTTCTTCATCTTCACTGATATGTTCACTCTAATTCTGATTGAATGGTTTAATACTAGGAAAATAATGAGTATGAAAATCATATCAACAAGGGAAAAATAATAACTGCAGGATTATCATTAGATGAAGGAATGGAAAATGCATTTATTAAGTGGTTGCTATGTGACCTTCTTTTCTTTCTTCTTGTTCCTCTTGTTCATGTTCTTCCTCTTCCTGTTGTTTTGTTGTCCTCCTCCTCCTCCTTCTCCAAACCCCTCTGTAATGTTAATGGGATATAAGATCTTCCTCACTCATTAATAGGCCTCAAGTGGAGTCCATAGAGGGAAGCTTGCTTAGGGGAGGCTTGCTTGTAGGAAGGTTTTCACACCTTTTGTTAGTTTCTAATTAGGCACTGAGGGTTGTGATGCCCTCTGGCTCTAAAAAAATGTATATTATATATATGTATACATATACACACACACATATATATACACACACACATATACATACATGTAATCGGGGGCAGCCTTGATGCATGGTTGAGAAGAGAGCAAGAAGACCTGGATACCAAAACAGAGGATACAAATAGCTCTAACAGCTCCACTGAATCTGAACCAACTAACAATACAGACCAGGGTAAAGGAACCAGCGTGCAACTACACATTGAGGACTTCGGATCAGATAATGCTTTGCAAGCTTTATTGATTAAATATGAAGTGTGTGCCTTAATAAGTAACTAAGTAACTTTATTTGGTTAGTAAGCATACAATGGAATTTGTTTTCCGAATGTTGTTGGAAATGCAATTCTTCCTTTGCAGTCTGGTATCGAGCCTTTGTAGCTGAGTGATCTGGTGTTCCTGGGTTGAACAGTCTTCCTTTTATAGATAGTTTTCCTCTCTAGTAGAACGGTGTGAATGTATTTATCTTTGCATTGTTGTCTGAGGTTAGCATTTTGCTTTGGGGCTCACTCCTTGAAAGAGTGTTGTTGTGATTTGACCAGATGTGACTCTGGGTAGCCATTAAGGAGTCCCCTGGCTTTGAAAAACCCAGATGTTGCTGCTTCTCTCTTTGGCAACTGTATGTATTGTCTTGGTCAGACGGTCGGATTTATCTGTTGATCTGTGCTAATTTCTCAGACAGTTAAAAGTCCTTTCTGTTAGTCTTTATTTCTCTGCTTATATTTTCTCTGAAAAATTTCCTTCTTCCTTCCTACACAAATAGAAAAGTGATGGCCATGGTTGTGGTTTAGAAAGGTATAAAAAATGATGAGCAGAACTATAGAGGAATAGATTAGCACATCCTTTTGAGTAGCAATGGCAATATTGAGTTGATTATGTTTTCAGAACTGAAAAGGGGAGGTTGGGGTGTGTGTGTGTTTGGTATTGTCCAGTCAGGACAGTGGGCAGTGGATCTCCAGATTAGAAATTCCAGACATGAAATACTTAAGATCTCTAGGGAATGGGGCCTGATTTGGGGGCAAGACAACAGGAAAAAAAGAGGGCCAGGGAATATAGTATATCTGGAGCCTGCTTAGATACAGTAGGTTATGTGAAGCATCCAGCAGTCAGGACAGTGGAGCTCCAAGGAGGAAGTTCTGGACCCAAAAGGGTTAAGTCTTCCAGGACTAGAGACATGGTTTAAAGCAGGGACTGAAGGGTACTATACTATATCTGTGCAAATCTCTGTGTGGTGCTTGAAGATTGAACTACCTTACTTTTTTTTTACATGTTCAGTCCTGTGCATTATTTATTTAAACATGTTTTGTTTCAGTCAGCCAAGATCCACCTTCTAACTCTCCCACCCCATCCCCAATTGAGAGCATGAGAAAAATAAAACTCATTACAAACATGAAGAATTAATTAAAAGAAATACTCATATTGGCCATATTAAGAAAAATTATGCCTCATTTTTGCACTCTGAATCTTTTGCTTCTCTATCAGGGAGTGGTTAGCATGTTTCATTAATAGTCATCTGGGTTGGTCATTATATTCAAAAGAATTTGGCACAGTATTATCTATCATATTTATATTTATATAATGTGTTTGGCCATTCCCTAATTTATGGGTACTTGATTCCTCCCTTAAATCTATCTTCCCTCTAGTTCCCTTTTCCTCCTCCCTTTTCTCTCTTTCCTCTTCTATTGTCCTGCTGAGTAAAATGTTTTTCTGTATCCAATTCTCTCTCTCTCTTCCCCCCCTTTCCCTTTTTCTCCCCTCTCCCTCCCTCTCCCTCCCCCCCCCTCTGTATTTTTCTTTCTTGTGACCAGTTCAGATGAGAGTAAGATTCCAGTGTCATCTGCTCCTTCCGCCCCCCTCATCCTTGTTTACATAGATATCCCCTTGTGCACCCTCATTATGTGAGATAATTTTCCTGAACCTTTCTTTACCTTTTCAACAGTGTATTCCAGTTCCTCTCTCTTTCTGGTCTTTTCTTAAGATCATCTAGATAGATAGAACAGAATCACTCCCAGGTCTTGTCTCATTAGACTCCCTCTATAGCTAGGATTTGAAGGAAGCCGGGGAAGTCAGGAAGTAGAGATGAAGGAGAACATTCCAGGCATGGGGAACAGCCAATGAAAATGCCTGGAATCTGGAGACTGAGTAATTTATATTGAGTGATAGGAGGGGGTGGAGTGAGGGTGGGGGAGATGCTATTAGAATGTCATTAGATTGAAGAGTATGTGGGATTGTAAGTGTAAGGAGATTGGAAAGGTAGAAGGGGGGCAGGTTGTCAAGTGCTTTGAATGCCAAACAAAGGATTTTATATTTGATCCTGGAGATGATAGGGAGCCACCAGAGTTTATTGAGTAGGGTAGTGACAGGGTTGGGCCTGTGCTATAGGAATGCTAACTAGGCAGCTGAATGAAGGATGGATTGGCCGGAGGAAGGCTTGGAGACCAACAGCAGGCTATTGCTGTTTGTCCAGTCATGAGTTGATGTAGGGGCAAGGTAAGCCCCTCTGTGAGGAATAAGATTATATAAACCAAGGCCCCAACTCAATATGACCTTTCTATTACCCTGAGTTGTTTGGGAATAGGGATCCTGAGAACTTGAGGACTGCTCCTCTCCTGGGACCCTGGCCAGGTCTTTGAGAAGAGATATGATAACCACCCAACTTCTGGAACTAGCCACTCCAAGGAAACATCGCTCTTGGTGGGGGGGAGGGGGGTGGGTGTAGCTCCTTGGAGGGATTCTGTCCCAGGCCTCACACCAGATACGATGCTTACTAGAAACACCTGGCAGTATGCCTTCTTTGTTCTCAGCACTACTTAAACTGTAAGATTCAGACCCCAAATTGGAACCTCACCCATGGAGAGGACGCTCTGCCTGGGACCCTCCTGTGCAGGACCCTGATGGCTGTAGCAGGATTCCCCAGCTTGTGTGGTCAGGTGTTGGTGCTTCCCCGAAATGGTGATGCTTGTAAATATGTAAATATATATCCACTATTAATCATAGTTGCTCTTATTCTGCTATCTTTAAATCTCTTATTCTGTTATCTCCAGTTTCTTTCTCACTTGCCTATATATACATATATTCTGAATAAATAGTCTAAAGAAATTGCTTTGGGTCTTTCTTGGAGTGCTGAGCATTCCGTTTACTCAAATTCTGAACTTCCTTAATTGGACAGTTTATCAGGACTTGCACCAGGGTGGTTGCAGAGGAGAGAAGGAGGCATATGTGAGAGATGTTGAAAAGGTAAAATGGAGAGACCTTGGCAACAGATGGGATATGGAGGAATAAGAGAGAGTGAGGAGTT
The DNA here is from genome assembly GCA_011680675.1 of Gymnobelideus leadbeateri. Lineage (NCBI taxonomy): Eukaryota > Metazoa > Chordata > Mammalia > Diprotodontia > Petauridae > Gymnobelideus > Gymnobelideus leadbeateri. The sequence goes on along the minus strand of WOXC01008165.1, from coordinate 859,226 downwards.
TGAGGATGACACCTAGGTTGCCAGCCTGGGGAAGGATGGTAGTGTTCTTGATAGGAATAGGGGAGTTCAGAAGTAGAGAGGGTTTGGCGGGGCATGAGTTCAGTTTTTCCAGGGTGGGGTGGGGCTAGGCAATAGTGGTTAAATGACTTGCTCAGGGTCACACAGATAGTAAGTGTCAAGTGTCTGAGATCAGATTTGAACTTGGGTCCTCTTGACTCCAGGCCCAATGTTTTATCCACCTAGTTGCCCCCTCACTATGAGTTCAGTTTTGATAACGTTAAATAGGCTAATGCCTCAGGTCCTGCATTTATATCTTTCTGGTGTGGATGAATTCCCAGTAAAACATAACTTACTATGACAGCTTTAGCCTCTACCCAGTTAGAGACTCCATCTTGCTTTCCTTGCATATCCCTAAGGAATTCACTCATTTAGCATATGGATTAGATATAATTTATTTACTGGAACTCTAAAGTAAAAATGTAATCAGGTTAACATCCTAAGCAGTTGCACTTAAGCAACTGAAATTTTGTTAGAGTTTGATTTTCCATCCTCCCTACTCTTTCTTTGATGTCCTGTAACTCTGTTCTTTCAGTGGAGAGGCACCCAAAGGTCATTTGAGTAGAAGAAGGTTTTTGAACACCCTCAGTGTTACGATGAAAGAAGGTAAAATAAATTATCTTAAGGCAATCAGCTCATATAATCTCAATATAATCAGCTTATTCCATCTCATAGCTTCTCCCTAACTCCCCAGGTTGCAAATCAAGGGTGAACTTGGGTCTGTGCTGTTTCATCAGGCTGTCCACAGAAAGCCCTCTGAAGGCATCTACTCTGTATATATCTTGTATGTAAATAATTGTTTGCATGTTGTGTCCTCTCATAGATTAAGTGCTTGGGGGTATTTTCCTCAGTGCACTTAATAAATGCTCATTGATTGACTGAGAGACCAACTGGGCATATTTCTACACGTTTCTTCCTGAACTGTTGGACAGGTACTCCACTTTGCCCTTCCCTTCATTGATTTGTAAAGCAGAGAACTCTACCTTCCTCTTCCTTGATTAATCTGTAAACCAGCAGGACCCCTACCCCTTGCTTTCCCTTGATTGATCTGTGGGCGGGAGTCTCAGCCTAGGGTTTCTTGCTGGCGGGAAATTCAAATGTATACTGACCAATCACTGATTGTAGTTTCAAATGTACACTAACCAATCACTGTAGTTTCAGCTTACATCACTGTAATTTCAGTTTACATAACCTGGCTATGGAACCTCTATAAAACTGGCACAATGTCTGTGCCAAAGCACTGTCTGATTTGGGCCTGTGCCCTGACAGTCCCATGGTAACAAAATCCACTTTTTAAATTTAACGTTGGGGATCTTCTGTCTCGCTTTTATTGGGGCACAACAACATAAGTAGTTTTGCAACACCAGTCAGAGAGAGGCCTGCCAGAACGTGACAGACACCTGCCCCCTGGTAGCTTCTCTTTTAAGATGTGATCTTCCTGGAGACCTCTTCACTACTGCCTTTTTCTGGCCCATAAGTTTCAGAAAATGTAGGGGAAGACAAGGAAACACTAAATAAACACTAAAGACTGCTTCACAGGGAAATTAATCCAAAATACTAAAACATATATGAATAGAAACATCTATAAAAAGAATAAAAAGTATATTTTTGGAAGTATGAGCTAACATTATAGGCAATTACAAAATATTACAAATGTTCCCTCTAAAACTGCAGGGAGGTGGAGCAGAGGGTAGAGCCCTAGACCTGGGGTAAGGAAGACATTCAGATCTGCCTTCAGACACTTACTAGCTGTGTGACCTTGGGCAAGTCACTTAATCTCTGTTTGCTTCAGTTTCTTCATCTGTAAAATGGGGACAATAATAGCAACTACTTCCCAAGGCTCTTTTGAGGATCAAATAAGAAAATTTGCAAAGCACTTAACACAGTATCTGGCACATAGTGCAATATAAATGTTAGCTTATTATAATTATTTATTTTCATTATTACTCTCACCATGCCCATTCAACAATCTTAGGAATGTTAACAATAGCAATAAAGCACAAAAAATAAATGAAAAGAATAAGTATTGACAATGAAGAAATTAAATTATTTCTCTTTTCAAATGACATGATCATAAATTAAAAATCTCTAGATACTCAGAATAATTATCCAGAGAGGTAATAAATTACTTTAGCAAAGTGACAGACTAGAATATAAATCCACAAAAGCAATCTGCATTTCTGTGTACCACAGATGCAAAATAAATAGAAACTGATCGAAAGTGAAATTCAATTTACAATAATGGTGAAATTTATCATATTTCAGGGTGGGAATTTATCAAGACATACAGGTGACTTTTAGGGAGGGAACTTCAAAATGATTTGGATGGAAATCAAGGAAGAACTAAACTGAGAACTAGCACTCACTCATTGTGAGGCTACATACATAGAGTAAAATGACAATACTTTCTCAGTTCATTTATAGATTTATTGCAAAACCAATGAAGTTTCCAACAGGCTATTTTGCAGAAATTGATTAGCTTATAACAAAAAATTATATGAAAAAGTGGATAAGGAAGAATACCAAGAAGATATATGAAGAAGAGAATGAGTAAAGGAGGATACATCCTAAACATTTCAAAATGTACTATAAAATGATAAATTATGAAACTGTCCTATCATAGGAAAAAATAGAGAAACATTTCACTAATATAGATGAGGGACCTCATAAATAGAACCAGCTATTATAAGAAGTTAGGGTTTGAGTTATAGAATAGTATAGCAGCAAGCACCCCAGCATCCCCAGGGTGGCTGTCAACACAGGTTCTTAGATCTGCTTTTCAAAAGGAAAGCAACTCAAAATGGGTTAAGCTTACTTTAATCAAACAAACATATATCATTTACCTAGTTCAGGGGGAAAAGGTCAGCACCCTGAACTTCAGAGTATACAGACATTTTGGGGGGGGGGTTTGGACTAGATTTGTGATTTTATTGGCTTGTAAATTCCCTCTAATAATTCATATTTGGCACCTTTGTGACTTATAGACCTGCCTAGAGCAGTAGTGTCAAACTCAAATAGACATAGATCCTTGTCTGCCATATTTTGACTTAGAAAACCATAAATTAGTAGTATATATGTTATATTTTTATTTATTTTGTTAAACATTTCCCAATTACATTTTAATCTGGTTCTGATTGTTTTGAGGGAAGTGGCCTGCAGGCTATGAGTTTGACACGTCTGTTGAGAACACTGAGAGATGAAATTATTTGCTGATGGGTTAACAGGTGTCAAATATGGGATTTAAATCTTGGTCTTCCTGTCCTCAAGGCCAGATCTCTAAACATTATACAAGACTGCGATAGAGAAGTGCATCACAATGCAACAACCAAGTTAGGTCATGCTGGCTAACCCCAAACCGGATAATATGACATACTGAATCAATGCTCTACATATAACATAATCTTAAAAAGGGAAGAAAAAATAATAATATATTAGTGTCAGTTATGGAGGCATTGTAAACATTAAAAATGAAGGGATAGGAGAATTTTCCTGTAATAGGATAAAAAGTTGCTATTGTGCCTCACCACTGTTTGATTCTTTATCACTAGATAAATACATAAATACAAAAATACACAAATACATAAATCAAGATTTAGTCCCATTGCCTTGGGTCTCCTACTAGAGGGGGCCCTGATACATGTGTCTAATTTCTTTCCCCCAATGGAATAAAGAAAGCTTTTTGTTTTTTAACCTGTGTGAGCTCTTTGGTATTTTTGGAGTTGAGTGGTTGCAAAACCTCACTGAATCTGGTCATTTGTTACCAGAGTTGACAAAGTATATATTTGAAAACATTATAGTTAGCTGATAATACTATTATTGTATGCAATGACAACATTTTAGAAGTCTTTAGCTGGGGGAGGAGAAGAAAAAATTTGGGAAGGACATGACAGTTGTCTTCAAGTATTTGAAGGTGTTATCATGTACAAGAAGAAATTGACTTAATATGTTTGGTCCATGCAGAAAGAAGAGGAAAGAATGAAAATTGCAAACTGTCAAATTTAGATCTGATGTCAAGAAAACAATCCCTAACAAGTAGTACTATCTAAAAATAGGATATGCTGCCTTAGGAGGTGGTGTTCTTCAAAAAGAAGCTGGATGACCACTTGTCAACTGTGTTAGGGTAGGGGATTCTGGGAGGTTAAGGTTAGGAATAGATGGCTTATCAAATCCTTTCCAAAATTGATATTCTGTTGAAACATACCTATTTAGGTGAAGGTCTTCCCCACCCAGATCAATATCTTTGGGATGGTAAATTGAGCCATCTTTTGCGTTACCCTGCACTTAGTCATTGAATGGGCAAACTGAGACCTGGGAAAAACCTTACTTTAGAAAGACCAAGGTCACCCACTGCATCCTGGGCCATCACCAGTGATCTTGACCATTAGCTTGCCACCGTACTCTAAGAAAAGAGAGGGGCTAATGACTTTGCCCAGTTCTGCCTCGGACTCAAACCCAACTCATATACAAGTCAAGACATCATGCTGGTAATGTCATTGGTCCTTTTTGAGAAAGATAAGCTACAATAGCAACAACAGCCTATTTAGGTATTTTAAGATGATATTTTTTGAGGTATTTATTATCTGAATTTAGAAAGAGGTTTTAACTTTACATTAGTTCAGTAAACATTATGAACATTGGATACAGTGGAATTATCTATAGGTTTTACTTGAATGCTAGTGGATATGGAATAATTTCAAGTCATTGTTCTAATGAAATATAAGTATTGCTGCCATGTGAAACCAGAAATGCACAGCTTTAATTTATTTTTATTTTTTTTTGTTTTTTGGAGGGCAGTTGGGGTTAAGTAACTTGCCCAAGGTCACCCAGCTAGGTTTTTGTTTTTTTGTGTGTGTTAAGTGTCTGAGGTCGGATCTGAACTCAGGTCCTTCTGACTCCAGGGCCGGTGCTCTACTCACTGTGCCTCCTAGCTGCCCTCCAATGCACAGCTTTTAAATGGAAAGCACTGAGTGAATCTAGAGCTATTTTTTTTTTTGGTTGTTTTTGCCAATAACAAACTGCTTTTTCATTAATGGAAAATTCATGCCTTTCAAGTATTTTTAATATGACAATATTTATAGTTTTGGAGAAATTTTTTAAATTCCCTCATTTTATTGGTCATTAGGATAGATTCTTTCAAAAAGTGACTCTTTTGAAGTAGTTATCAGTCAATTAAATGGAAGAAATGATTGGCAACAAAATTTATAAATTTGGTTACATAAAGACATGAGAATTTTGCATGCATCCAAACAGTGTGAACTGATAAAGAACAAAATAACAAGGATGAAGGAGGACAATATAATATGTAACTATAATAATATAACTGAAAACACACTAAAAATAATTGAACACTAGTGACCAACCTTAGTCTTAAAGACATTATTTTGGGACAAACTTAGCTTAGGACAATCCAGTGATTTAGGATCAAAATTGAATGTAAACAAGTGCTCATGGACTAGAAAACGCAGTAATAACAACTTTCCTTAGGATGAAGTTACAAATTCTACTAGCCTATTACTGGGCTGTAAGCAATGATGTAGAGGATGGCTTCAGAGAAACCTGGGAAATAATACAGAGTAAAGTGAGAAGAACCAGAAGAACAATTTAAACAATAATAACAATGTTGTTGAAACAAACAGTTGTGAAAGACTTAAGAACTCCCATCAGCATAATGAACAGCCACAATTCTAGAGAACTCCTGATGAATCATGCCTCCCACCTCCAAACATAGAAGTGATGCATTTAGGGTGCAGACTCACACACACACATTTTAGATCTGGCCAGTTTGTTTCCCTTTAGTATACATATTTGTTATAAGGGTTTTCTAATTCTTTATAATTGGGAGGGGAGAGGGAGAAGGAGAGATGAGAGAAGAAGGAGGAGGAGGAGAAGGAGAAGGAGAAAAGAGAATGATTTATCATTTGCCACCTTCCCCTTCACCTCACTTCTCACCCCATACACATGGAGCTCTCCCTTAAAGAGTTTAGGATTTGGGGTCAACTTAAAGTGAGAAACCAAACTTTTCCAGGTGAAACTTCCGATGATTCTCTCAGTGCTTAGGGCCATCTTTACTGAGGTTTCAGCAAAATTTTTGGGTGTCCCTTTCTACACAAGGCACACCAAAATTTCTCTAGCGGTCCTTTTTCAGTAAGTAATAACTTTTTGGAGGTTCAAGAAAATTTCTTCTGGACTCCTAAGAAAAGGCACCTGAAATTTCTCCCAATGCATCCTTTGCCTTTGCAAGAGCAATCCTACTGGAATTCCTGATGACAGGACAAGTAAGCTGTGTTAGTGATAAACTAAAATAGGATCAGTTAAGTCCTGAACTATTTTGTGGGTCTCCTAAGAAAAGAAATTTGGGATTAATTAATAGGCCTGCAGACCTTAAGAATCTCACAATAAGGCAATCCATACAAATCTTAAAAGCAGAAAAATGACACGAGCATTTGTCAGTTAGACACCAACATTTTAGGGGTTTGGGCATAATATTAATACTTGTAAAGGATTCAGTAATATCAGCACTTAAATATTCATTGAATCCTTTATGTGAGTAATAGAAGCCTTAAAATAAATTGGAGGAGGGAAGTAAGGTTAGGTGAAGTGGGTAAAACAAAATGTAACATTGGCTTTATTCACTATCAAAGGAAGGATCCTGTCAGTGTTGAGTTAGTAGTCATTGGGGAAATCCCCAGGAGTCTCATGAATCTTCTGCAATGATGTCTGGACTGAGTTAGGAATTGTGGGTTAGTTTGAAGAACCTTAAGGAGGTGTGATGGTGGTGGCAACTCAGTTTTTTTGTTTGTCATGAATATACTAAAAAGGAAGAGAGACTTAGAAATTGGGAAATACTTCTCTGTAAGAGGTTGTAACCATTTTTTTTAATTGTTGGGGTTGTGGGAATTTGGTTGCTTGTTTATTTTCTGATGAATTATCTGAGTAGTCTAAATTAAATTTTGCTATTTGATTTGTGGTTCCTACTTGATCTTTAAATATATAATGCACTGAATGGGAACTTGAGCTGTGATTTTCATAATGTTACTCACTCTTGCACATTGAACTAGGAGGTAGCCAAGGACCCCAAAGATGAGAAGGTGCCATGGGCTATAAGTTAAGCTAAAAAGATTCTCTCCACTATTTATAAGGTCTAGGAATATTTATTTGCTACATAAATATTTGGATTTAATTTATAGCTTTTCTCTTGAGATTTTCCAAGAAAGGGAGGAAATATCCAACTTTAAGATTTTGTAGCTTTGCCTAAGAAAATTGGTCCTGCAGCAATGATAAGGGAGAAAAGGAAAGCTGGGTGAGTCTGAGATTGTGTCAGCCAGTTCACTATTTTTATTTCTGTGTTCCTCAGTATCTTGAGATTTCAATACAGGAAGAACAGAAGCAGGATAAGGACCAAGAAGATCTGAATTCATCTGAAGAAATATATTCAGTTTATCTTTAAATTGTGTGTGTATATGTATGTATGATGGAGTTGTCATAATTTAGCTCTCCTAATTAGATACATTTATATAAAAATTTTTCTTGATTCCCTCCCTTATCTCCCTATGTTGTATCCAATTAAGCTACATTTAGCTAATTATCTCATTACAGAATGTCCCTCAACTGCAGTTAGAGGTATGCAATGTTTTGGAGGCTGGTTGAAAACTCCATTATTTGTTGTCAAAGGTGTTACTGGTACTAACAAAATAGCCAGTTATTAAAGCAAAAGGAAAGGAGAAATAAAACAATTGATCTCTTGTGATATTTTGGCATCTTCTCTTAAGCATTAATATGTGTCAAAATTTATTTATTCATTTTTCAGTAGTCATAATACTTTCAGCCTCTATGGATGCAGAAAGCCTGAAGTTTAACTTCATGATGAGCAGAATGAACAGACAGACGGTCTCTGTGAAAACCAGGCAACTCAGTGAAGACCAAGAAAGACAGGGATTGGTTAGCACCTAAGGTAGAGCAACATTCCCATTCCAGAGAATTGGTAGAACATTTTCTTTGAAGGGGGAGATTGCTAGGGGTGGAAGGTACAGACTCAGAGCAAAGCATTAATTGTGGGTCTTTGAGTTTTAAGTTCAAGTAAAATGAGATGACTGGGGAAATTCCGTTCTTTATTCTAGGGCCCCTTTGTTTTGCTATAGTTACTTTCAGCATTTGTTCTCTATTTTCTCTTTAGAGAATATAAAAATATATAATTCTCTTTAGAGAATAGAAGAATATAATTCTCAAAATAATTACCATTATATAGAAAGTTATAGTGAGTTGATAGTGGTTGATGTTGAGAAATGGAAAAAAGGAGGCTCTAGAATATGGTGGACAAATAGCTTAATGGAATGTTATAGTTTAAGGAATCATAGCAATCTTACATAGTTACAAATGGGAAAACTGAGGTTAGAGGCAGAGGGGAGTGGTGGGGGTGAATTGCCTGAAGTTATATATCTGATTGGTAAAAGAACTGGAATTATAATGTGCATCTTGTTTTCTAGTCATAGGATCATAGACTGATGGGTGGAAGACGTCTTAGACAAGTCAAAGAATCAAATTCATGTTACAGATGAGGGAATGAGACTAGAGAGGCTAAGTGATTTGCCACATAGGTAATAAGTGTTTGCAGTGATTCAAATTCAGCTTTTCTTGACTCCAGGTCCAACCCTTCATCCACCACATCATGCTGCACTCTTGCCATAACCCCACAGCCACACCAACTCAGTTAAAATTTCCAGTGAGGAAGAAGCATCCATTAATTGACATATTTGAGGCTATTTTCCCAGTGTTTATACTTAATAATCATGCCACTATGTTTGTGTTGGGGCCCTTTAAGACTCTACCCAAACTCTGAGAACCCACAGAAAACTCAGGCAAATGACAGAGCAACTCAGGATGGGTTAGAGGCACCTGAGTGTATATCCTGCCCCGTGATTTTGGGGTATTGAGTATGAGCTGCTAACAGGGGAGCACTCCCCTCCCGTGAGAAGCCTGCTATTGCTGAGGCACCTGGGGGAACAGAGTCGGGGGGAGGGGAAAGGAGATAAAAGGAGGGAGGCAAGGTGAAAGGAGGGGGAGAAAAAGAAGAGGGGATTGTGAATGAGAAAGAGATTAAACAGCAAGATATCACATCTTGGTGTCAGGACTCCTTTGTCTGTTCAGGAGGAGGAGACTCCCCTGAGGGATTTGTGGGGGGCGAACCCAGATTGTAGGGGCAACCAGAGTGACTAGAGCTGTAGAGGCAGCTGGAGAGGGGGTTGTAGAGGCAACCTGGGTCATAGGGGCGACCAGAGTGACCAGAGCTGTAGAGGCAGCTGGAGAGGAGTTTGTGGAGGCAACCCATGTCGTAAGGGTGACAAGAATCATGGAAGGCAATTGGAGTGCCATAGAGGCGGCTGGAGAGGTGAGTTTGGTGTCAGCCCAGTAAGGCAGGCCCTTACATGTTTGAAGCCATTTTGCTTTGTTTTAAAGCATCTTGCTTTCTCAGCTTCAGTGCAGGGATATGAGCTGGTACTCAGAGACGCATGTTGCAGCTTCATTTTCTCTTCAGAAGACTTAGTTTCCTCAAGTCTAACAGAGGCTCCTACCGTTGAAGAATGGTCCATCCAGCTCAAATATGTGGCAAAATGGGAAGGAGGTAAAAAGTAGGGTAGGAGGCTGAACTTTGTGCTGCATAAGCCTGATTTAAGTGAAGTAAAGGAGAAAGCTGCAAATTGAAGTGTCATGTATTAAGAGCTAGAAGAGACTTTAGTGGTAATTTTAGCCACTCCCCTGACTTTGCAGATGAAGAAAAGAAGGCCCCAAAAGTTGAAGAGATTTTCCCAGGGTCTCCCAGAGGGTTAGTAGCAGAGCCAGGATCTGAACCCAGACAGGGCCTCCATTTCATTTTTACCACATCAGTCCTGTAAGTTGAAAGCAAAACAATCCTTTTTTTTTCTCCAATTATTCCCTAATTCTGACTAATTACTGACTAATGATTTCGTGGGAGGTTGCAGGGATGAAGGACACAGACTTAGAATGGTTGATTGTGGGTTTGTTAGTGAGTTAAACTGAAATTGGTTTTAATTAGCTGGTTTTGGGATGACAAAATGACTGACCTACAGATGGGTAACTTTCTGTTCTTTTTCCTGTCTGCTTTCCTTCTCTCCAAAATTAAATCACTCTTCTTTCCAAATTGAAAGTGTTAGAATTTTTACACTGTAAATTCTCTGGATTGGTTGCCTCTAACCACCTTTTGGTTCATTAGAAAGGAGAACAAAACTGGGAAACAGCTTTGAATCTGTTTCCCAATGGAGTATTATAGTTGAGGAGACAGGACAAAGTCAGTATCACAATGTTCTCTTAACCACACATATCTTTAGGGTTGGGATTTTCTTTAATTTTTTTTAGATGCAAAGTTTAATTACCTTCAACAGATAATAAAATAACATCCAGAATAAGTAACAAAAGAGTGTGTACACGCACACACACACACACACACACACACACACACACAAGCATTTATTAAGAGCTTATCATATGCCTGATTCCAGTTGGGAAGATCTGAATTCAAATTTGACCCCAGATACTTACTAGCTGTGTGACTCTGGACAAATCACTTACCTTGTTTACCTCAGCTACCTCATATGTAAAATGAGTTGAAGAAGGAAATAGCAAACCATTCCAGTATCTTTGTCAAGAAAACCCTAAAAGTATTCACAGAGAGTCAGACGTGACTGAAAATGACTAAGCAACAACAAAAATGTGCCTGGTACTATATTAAACCCCGAGGATTCAAATACAAACAAAAAGAATGACAGTCTCTCTTTCATGGGATTTATAGTCTAATACAGAAAGAAAAGATGTAAAAGGGAGCTGAAAAGAGGTGTGCATATGGGAGGGACATAATGAGAATAAGTTATAGTACCTTTGTAAGATAGTAGAAATAAGTTTGTCAACTTAGCATAGCTGATTCCATTTTATTTTAAGCCTACATTTTATGATTGAGCTGTTTTGAATTGTTATTTTTCTATAATAAGATGTGTATAACTCAGTAAGCAACGTTTGTGCATTCTTTTAATTTTTCCCCCGATTACATGTAAAAACAATTTTAACATTAATTTAAAAAATTGAATTCCAAATTCTATCCTTTTGTCTGTCACCTCCCCCTCATTGAGAAGGCAAGCAATTTGATATAAGTTATACATGTGTGGTCATACAAAACATATTTCCATATTAGCTGTGTTATAAAAGAAAACATAGTTAAAAAAAAAAAGACCAAACAAACCGAGAGACATAAAGTAAAAAAGTATGCTTCTTTCTGCATTCAGACTCCATCAGTTCTTTCTCTGAAGGTGGATAGCATTTCTCATCAATAAGTCTTTCAGAACTGTCTTGGACTTTGTATTGCTGAGAAGAGCTAAGTCATTCACAGTTGATCCTCATACAATAATTGCTGTTACTGTTTTATACTGTTCTCCTGGTTCTGCTCACTTCACTTTACATCAGTTCTTATAAGTCTTCCAGATTTTTTTGAAACCATTCTGCTTGGAATTTCTTATACCACTGTTGTATTTTATCACAATCATATACCACAATCATTGTTCGGCCATTCCCCAATTGATCAGCATCCTTCAATTTCTAATTCTTCACCACCACAAAAAGAACTGCTATAAATATTTTTGTACATATAGATCCTTTTCATTTTCCTTTCCTTTTTAAAAAAAATATCTTTAGGATACAGACCTAGTAGTGGCATTGCTGGTTAAAAGGTTAGGTAGGATTTTATAGTCCTTTGGACACAGTTCCAAATTGCTGTCCAGAATGGTTGGATCAGTTTACAACTCAACCAATAGAGCTTTAGTCTCTCAATTTTATTGTATCCTCTCCAGAATTTGTCATTTTCCTTTTCTATAATATTAGCCAATCTGATAGGTGTGAGGTAGTACCTCAGAGATGTTTAGTTTTCCTTTCTCTAACCAGTAGTAATTTAGACCATTTTTTTCATATGACTATCGTTAGCTTTGATTTCTTCTGCTGAAAACTGCTTGTTCATATCTATTCATATCAATTAGGGAACGACTCATATTCTCAATACATTTGACTCATTTCTCTATATATTTGAGAAATGAAGTCTTTATCAGGGAAATTTGCTTTAAAATTTTCCCACAGTTATGATTACTAACTCCATTTCCCTCCATTCTATTCCCCCACTGTTTATCCTCCTTCTCTTTCTCATTCCCTTCACCCTATTCCTCCTCAAAAGTGTTTTGCTTCTGACTCTCGCTTCCCGCAATCTGTCCTCTCTTCTATCAGCCCCACCACCCTTTTCTTATTCCCATTCCCTCCTACCTCTCTATAGGGCAAGAAAGATACCAAACTGAGTGTGTATGCTATTATCTTTTTCAACTGGTTATGATGAAAGTAAGGTTCAAGTGTTGTCTGCCACCTGCCATCCTCCCCTCCACTGTAAAAGCTCTTTTGTTTATCTCTTATGTGAGATAATCAACCCCATTCTACCTCTTCTTTTGCTCTTCACCCAGTGCATCCCTCTTTCTCACTGCTTAATTTTACTTTTTTTAAGATATCATCCCATTATAGTCAAGTCACACCCATGACTTCTGTCTATGTATACTGCTTCTAACTGCCCTAATGATAAAGTTCTTAGGAGTTTCAAGTATCTTCACATGTAAGACTATACAGTTTTACCTTATTGTTCTCTTATGATTTCTCTTTCCTGTTTCCTTCTTATGCTTCTCTTGAGTCCTGTATTTGAAAGTCAAATTTTCTATTCCTCTTTGGTCTTTTCCATAAGGAATATTTTAATTGCTCAATTTCATTGTCTCCATTTTTTACCCCTTGGGGGATTATAGTCTGTTTTCCTGGGCAGGTGATTCTTGGTTGTAATCTCAGCTCCTTGCTTTCCAAAATACCATATTCCAAGTCCTCTAGTCCTTTCATGTATAAAAATTATGTTATCTTGATTGTGGCTCAATGATATTTAAATTGTTTCTTTCTGGCTTCTTGCAATATTTTCTCCTTGATGTGGGAGCTTTGGAATTTGCCTGTAATATTTCTGGAAGTTTTCATTTGAGGATCTCTTTTAGGAGGTAATCAGTGGATTCTTTTATTTCTATTTTATCCTCTAGTTCTAGGATATTAGGGGAGTTTTCCTTAATGATTTTTTTTTTAACAAATGCTTTATTAACTTCTGGTTTACATCATTCATTTCTGCTGGATTTTGAGTTACAAATTTTCCCCCATTTCCCCCCTACCCACCACCCCAGAATAGCAGTCCCACAAGATATCCCCTCATCCAATCTGCTCTCTCCCATATCTTGTCCCATGCCCCCTTCAACTTTGCCATTAAGGCAAGGTGAATCCCTGTGTCCCAATGCTGCACATCTTATCTCCCAATTGCATGCAAAATAGTATTAATAACAGTATTTATATATATTTGAAACATTTAATTTTAAAACATTTTAATTTTAAATTTAATTCGAATTTCAAATCCATTCCCTTCCTCCCTTGTCACCCACTCCCTCTGGGAAGATAAGCAATCCAGTATGTGTTGTACATGTATAGCTATGCAAAATATTACCATAGTAGATATATTGTAAAAGACTGCTTATATTTCCCTCCCACCCATCCCACCCCCCACCTGGTCCATTCCTTAATGATTTCCTGAAATATGATGTCTAGGCTCTTTTTTTTTTTTCATCATGGCTTTCAGGTAGTCCAATAATTCTTAAATTATTTCTCCTCAGTCTATTTTCTAGGTCATACTGAAACAAATATTTTCTTTAAGACAAAAAAAAAAGAGAGAAAAGAGGAAAAATCATCACAACTAGGCAATACATAAAAGAAACCTGAAAATATGCACATTGTATATCATTTTGGACTTTCCACCTTTGCAATGTGATAGGGTGAGTGTGTGTTCTCATATCTCATCTTTCAAGCCATGCTTGTTTCTTTTTTTAAAAAGTTTTTGTTGATGTCAGAATGAACCATTCCACCCACCCCCAATATCCTACCTCCTTCCTCTCTGAAAGCAATTCCATATAGCAAATAGTATTTTTTAAGAGACAAAAAATGAAAAAGAAAAAAATCAGCACAACTAATTAATACATAGAGAAAATCTGATAATATGTGTAATGTATGACACTTGTGGACCAACCACCTCTGCAGAGGGATCAAATTAGAGTGACTTCTTGTAAGCTTGTTTTTATAATTTTGTAACATTCACTTTTGATTTTTTTTCTATTTACCTACTTGCAGTCATCATGTATACTGTTTTCTTGGCTGTGCTTACTTCACTCTGCATCAGATCATGTAGATTTTTACATGCTTCTTTGTAGTCATTATATTCATCATCTCTTATGGCACACTAATATTACATTATATTCATGTACCAAAATTTATTTATCCATTCCCTAGTTGAAGGGCATCTACTTTGCTTCTGATTCTTTGTGACCACTAAAAGTGCTGCTATAAATATCTTGATGTATATGGGAATTTTCTTCTTATCAATGGCTTCTTTGGGGTATAAGCCTTGTAACAGAATCCTTGGGTCAAAGAGTATGGACATTTCAGTCACTTTATTTGCATAATTCTAAATTGCTTTCTAAAATGGTTGTACTTACTCATGACTCCACCAATAACACACCCGAGAGCCTATCTTCCCCATAACACCTTCAAAATTGAATTTTTCCCAGGGGGCATGCTGGAGCCAGTTCAAACTAGCTCATGAGAACTAATTATTAAATTTGCAGGGTAAGCAGCTACACTTTTGAAATCAGCAAACACTCCAAACCAGGGTCTATCTGCTTTGTTGTTTGTCTACACTTTAAAAAGTTATAGAGAAAATATTAATGATGCAAACTAAACTTAGAAGTGTATTGTGCATACATTTTTTCCCCACTCTAGAGCTAAATAGTAGACATTTACCATATCACAAACTGTTCCCATCTTTTACCAATTTGCAGGATGTGAGGTGAAGCCTCAGGGTTGTTTTGATTTGAATCTCCCTAATTATTAGTGGTTTAGAGCATTCTTAATATGGTTTTTAATTGTCTGTAGCTCTTCTTTTGAGAACTGTTTATATCTTTTGACCACTTAGCTATTGAGGAATGACTTTTGGTCATATACACATAGACATTTTTATTTATGCATATTTTATTTCTATTCATTGTTTATATATCTTTGATACAAAATTTGTAAGAGAAATTCTATACAGTTTTATTTGGTCATTTATTATATCTGTTCCTATCCTAGGTTCATTAATTTTAATTATGCAAAAGTTTTCAGTTCCATATAATCCAAATTATCTTTTTTGTCTTCTATAATTGTCTCTATTCCTTATTTGGTTATGAAAACATCTCCTACCCATAGTTATGAGAGGTATATGTATTGTTCTTCTTACATTTTTTTTGTGATGTGACTTTTAATATTAAGTTTGTATATCTATTTATAATATATTATGGAATATAATTTAAGATATTAATCTAAGCATATTTTCTGCCAGACTCCTTTTCATCTTTCCAGCAGTTTTGATCTAATAGAGAGTTTTTTAAGTAATTTATGTTTTTTGGTTTATCTAGCACTAAGTTAACGAGTTCCATTGTTTCTGATTCTCCTGTATCTAGTACATTCTATTGATCTACCTCCAGTTTTTAACTAACACCAGATGGTTTTGATGACTGCTACTTTATAATATAGTTTGAGGTCTGGAAGGGCTATTCTTCCTTGATTCCAACCTCTTTTCACTATTTCCCTTGATAGTCTCAATCTTTTTTCAAATGAATGTGCTATTTTGAGTTCCATAAAGTGTCCCTTTGATAATTTGATTCATATAGCATCAAAGCTTTGGTAGTTTTGTCATTTTTGCACTGAATATTCCTCTAGCTATTATATCTATATATTTTCTAATTGTTTCTCTCTCTCTCTCTCTTTCTCTCTCTCTCTCTTTCTTTTTCTTTCTTACCCCCCCCCTCCTTTGGAAGGTGAGACAATTGGGGTTAAATGACTCGCCCAAGGTCACAGAGCTAGTAAATGTCAGGTGTCAAATTTGAACTCAGGTCCTCCTGACTCTGGGAGTCTATTCACTGGGCCACCAAGCTGCCACTGTTCTTAATTTCTTTCTTTTCCTCTCCTCTCCTCTCCTTTTCTCTTCTTTTCTTTCTTTCATTTTTTTTTTAAAGCAATTGGGGTTAAGTAACTTGCTCAAGGTTACAAGGCTAGTTATTTACATATGGGTGCTAAGTAACTGAGGCCTGAAGGGATCCTGGGTCCTCCCAACTCCGGGACCGGCACTCTTGCTCACTGTGCCACCTAGCTGCTCCTGTTCTTAATTTCTTTAAGGAATACTTGCAAATTAAATCTATAAGTATTTTGTGTGCTTTGGTAGATTGATATCCAATTATTTTATGCATTTCGTAATTATTTAGATGAGATTCCCTTTTCTATTATTGTCTCAGATTTTGTTGTTATTATATAGAAATACTATTGATTTTTGAGGATTTACTTTTCAGCCTGTTACTTTGCTGAAGCTACCATTTATCTTAATTAGTGTCTTTTTTGATTTCTTAGTATTTTCTAAGTAAACCATTTCATCATCATCAAATAGGGATTGTTTTATCTCCTTTCTACCTAGCTTTATTACTTTAATTTTTTCTTTTGTCTTCTTGCTATTGCTAGCATTTACAGAGCTATATAAATGGAAAGAATACTTTACTCTCTTATGCACTGGAAAGGTTCTAGTGTGTCCCCATTATACATCCTACTTGCTGTGGGGTTTAGATAAGTGTTTATTAATGATATTAAAAAAAGATCCCTCTATGACTGTACCTTTTAGCATTTTTAAAGTATAAATGAGTGTTATACTTTGTCAAAGCTTTTCCACATGTATTGAGATAATAATTTTGGATATTTTTGTTTTTAACATGATTAATTATATTGATTATTTTCCTAATGTTAATCCACTCTTGCCAGGTATGAAACAAGGTATAAATGCAAGTTGGTAATGCAGAATGATTTCTTGCATGAATGGCTGTTGTCTGATAGGATTTTATTTAAATTTTTAAAACCAATATTCACTAATGTATCAGTTTTGTAACTATCCCATGAGTTTTCTTTCCTCAATTTAGGTATTAGGACTATAGTTGTCTTGTATAAAGGAACCTCATTGGATGATTTCTTTATTAACACTTGAGAATAATTTGCATAATATTGGTACTAATTTTTCCTCTAAAAGAATGATAAAATTATCCTAGGAATCCATCAGGACCAGGTTTTTTTTTTTTTGTAGTCTTGTACAGTTAGTTCTATTTCCTTTTCAGATATTGGATTATATAAGCTCTCTATTTGTTCTTCTATTGAATTTATCACTTTAGTTATTTTAGTTTTTCAATTGCATCAATCTCTGTTCTGATCTTAGTATTCCTCTTGTTTTCTTTTGGCATATACCTTTTCTAAGTTTTTAAAATATAAACTCAGTTTGTTAACTTTTTCTCTTTATTATTGATATTGATGCTTAGCACTCAAGTTCTTGCCTGAATATAGCTTTGGTTTAATCCCACAGATTTTAATATGTATTATCTAGAATGTTTTTTTCCCTTGAAATAAATTTTTATTGTTGTTTTACAATTTTCTCTTTCACCTTGTCATCATTTAATAAATTACTTTTTAGTTTCTGTGTGGACCTACATATTTTATTCATTAAATCATAATTTACTTCTAGTTTTAATGTATTATGATGCATAAATATAGATTATAGAATCACTGATTTTTTTTCTTTTTCCCTTTCTTCTTTTTTTGTGGTCGAGCACATGATTAATTTTTGTTTAAGTTGCAAGAACATTGGAAAGAAAAATATATTCTTTGCTTAGTTCCCTCAAGTTCTTCGTGTATATCTAGATTCTACTACTTGTCATCTTTGTGTGTGTGGGTAAATTGCTTAACTTCTTCAGGGGTTTTAATTTGTTACCTAAGAGATGAGGGGATGGACCAGTGACTTCTGAAGTCTTTTATAGCTCTATGATACTATTATCATATTTTGAGAGCTTAATACATTTACATTTAATGTTATAATTTTTCTTTAGTTTTTCTTTTGGAGGGGAATACACAATTTCACATTCTTATTATTCCTATTAATAAGCCAAACCTAAAAATACCATATTAAATAGATTTTTTAGTCTTATTTGACTACCTATGAAGGCTTTATCAATGCAGGGGCTTTACTTCCTTCTTGTTTTTCAGATTTTGTTAGAACTCTTTGATGTAAGATATCAAGAGAACCATCTGAAGGGATAATGTTTGATCCTCCTAGGGATCCCATGGATCTTTTCAGTGTTGGGGACCAGTATGCAAATAGACTTTAGCTGAATTTCTGAGAATAGTTGAGGTTCTGGGAATAGGCCCTGATGAGGGTTTCAGAAGCCATCTCCCATGCTGGTGCATATGAGGAATACTTTATATATGGAGGTTAGAGCTTATGTACTGGCCTAGGTGAGTTTGTGGTGTATCTCTTTCCTTGAGAAAGGAAAGTGGACAGGTATGCAAATAGTGATTGTGAGATGTAGAAAAGTTATGTGAGATATGGAAATTTTATGGAGGGGCTGATCTTCAAATGTAGCAGCATTATCCAGGTTCATCTATACTTGTTGGCTGTCCCGCAGCCCATTACTTGACTTAACTACTATAGCTGTTTTTGATCATATGTTTATATGTTTCTTGATCAATTATTAAAATTGAACATTTCTCTCATTAATAATTCTAATAATTAATTTGGAACCCATGCCCCAATAAGATAGAGAAACTTTTCCCACAATCAGTTGCCCATATTTCTTTTTTTTTTTTGAAAGCAACTGGGGTTAAGTAACTTGCTCAAGGTTACACGGCTAGTCATACACGGCTAGTCATTATTTATGCATGGGTACTCATTTTCTGAGGCCGGATCTGATCTCGGGTCATCCCAACTCCGAGGCCGGCGCTCTTACTCACTGCGCCACCTAGCCGCCCCTTTAGGGCAATTGGGGTTAAGTAACTTGCCCAAGGTTACACGGCTAGGTTTTTGTTTGTGTGGATTAAGTGTCGGAGGCCGGCTCCGAACTCAGGTCCTTCTGACTCCAGGGCCTGCGCTCTATTCACTGCGCCACCTAGCCGCCCCTGCCCATATTTCTTTATATGATGTTCATATTTATATATCAAACCCCTAATCTCTTGGGCTTAAATAACTATTAAAGCTATTTAACCATGATAGATAGCAATTTATTATTAAGGTAAAATTAAAACATTAAATATATGTTAAATAAATTCATTATATTAATATAGAATTTTAAATAGAAAAATTAAAATAATTATTAGCTACTAGAGTTTAATTATTAACTATTAGTGCTTAAGTCATAAGAAAGATATTGAGCAAAATAACTTTTTACTTTCACTATAACTTGACTTATTTTCACTAATGTATTACAGTCCCACCATTCAATTATCTCAAGATACCTAGCAAAATCTCTTCTCAAGAATTCTTTTTACCATCTTCATGAGAAGAGGGTTAAAACAATTCTCTAAAGAAATACATTTTCTTTATACTCTTTTTCTGTACCTCACTTAGTCTCTCAACAGCCACTGTAGGAAATGTTCTCTTCACAAATGACAATGAAAATTATCAAACCCTCAGCATTCTGAATCCTTTTGAAATATAGCAATAGTATCTAAGTCTCTGTAGTTGGGGCTATTCAGGCTGGTATTACATTTCTCTGAATGTTTTTGAGCTTTTTTTTGTAGTCTCTATATTGGTTACTTTCTTCATTATTTCCTTCTCATTGCTTTCTGCTTCCCCCTCTCATTTTATTATTATTTTTTGTGATTTTAAACTTTATTCAAGTTTTTCTTTTATTTGGCCTTGTGATTTTCTTTCCAAGTATCAATTTTTGTCTTATTTCTTTGAATGTGTCTTTTATCCATTTTAAGATAGATCTCAGGATATCTTACATGGTTTCTTTTCCCATCTGGATTGCTTTTGGTACTTTAGCTGATTCAGTTTCTCTGTGAATTTAAAAACGTGTGTCAGCACTCTGATTTTCTCATTTAAAATTCTTGTTGATTCTTACTTTCTTTTGTGGCTTTTTTTTTTAAACAAATGCTTTATTAACTTCCGTTTTACATCATCCATTTCCGCCAGATTTTGAGTTACAATCATTTTCCCCCCATTATTCCCCAACCTAACCTCCCAGAATAGTAGTCCCACAAGATATTGCTTCCTCCAATCTGCTCTCTCCCATACCTTCTCCCATACCCCCATCGACTTTTCCATTAGAGGAAGGTGAATCTTTGTGTCCCAATGCCTTTTTATTTTATCTCCCTATTACAAGCAAAAGAGTATTAATAATAGTATTTATATATATTTTAAACATTTAATGTTATGACCTCGAATTTCAGATCCATTTCCTTCCTCCTTGTCACCCATTCCTTCTTGGGAGATAAGTAATTCAGTATATGTTGTACATGTCTGGCTATGCAAAGGATTATCATAGTAGATATATTGTACAAGGCTGCTTATAATTCCCTCCCACTCATCCCACCTCCCACCTGGTCCATTCCCTACATGATCCTGTCCCTCTTCTATAGTGGGTACTTCCAACCTCCCCTCACCCCAAGGATGCCCTCCCACCCATCATCCCTCCTCTCATCCCCCTTCCCCCTATCCTGCTGCAGGTTGAGATATCCCATTTAGTATGTATGTCATTTTCTCCCTGAACCAAATTCAATGTGAATGTGGTTTTGCCTTTTTAGCCTTCCTTATTCTCCCCCTCCTTTGCAACCACTTCCCCTACATGAGATAGTTTACCCTACCATGTCTCTCCCCATCTCCTCTTGCCACTTTCCTCTCTCACCTCATAATTTCATCCCTTGAGTATTCTCCCTTCCCAACAAATTCAACCTATGCCCTCTATCCATATATAACTGTAACCATATACACACACATTCACATATGTATTCATATGACCACACCCCCTTCTTCCATTATTTTCATAGTGAGAAAGATATCATCAGTCACAGTTATTGCTTTTTCCATATAGGAATGTAAATAGTTCAACTTTGATAAGTTCCTTTTGATTTCTTTTCCCTGATTACTTTCTCAGGCATCTCTTCCTTCTTGTGTCTGGATGTCAAATTTTCTATTCAATTCTGGTTTTTTTCCTCAAGAATGCTTGAAAGTCCTCTATTCCACTGAATGACCATATTTTCCCCTGAAACAAAATACTCAGTTTTGCTGGGTAGGTGACCCTTGGGTTCATTCCCAGTTCTTTTGCCCTCTGGAATATCATATTCCATGCCCTTCGATCCCTCAGTGTAGAAGCTGCCAGGTCCTGGGCTATTCTGATTGTGTTTCCACAATATTGAAATTGTTTCTTCCTGGCTGCTTGTAGTATTTTCTCCTTGATCTGGGGATTCTGGAACCTGGCTATAATATTTCTGGGAGTTTTCTTTTTGGGATCTTTTCAGGAGGTGATCGGTGGATTCTTTCAACCTCTATTTTGCCCTCTGGATCTAAAACATCAGGGCAGTTTTCCTTGAGAATTTCTTGAAGGGTGATTTCTAGGTTCTTTCCTTGATCATGGCTTTCAGGTAGTCCAATAATTTTTAAATTGTCTCTCCTGGATCTATTCTCCAGGTCAGTGGTTTTTCCCATGAGATATTTCACATTGCCTTCTAATCTTTCGTTTGTTAGGATCTGCTTAACAGCATCTTGATTTCTCATAAAGTCACTAGCTTCCATTTGCTCCAGTCTAACTCTGAAGGAATGAATCTCCTCAGTGAACTTTTGAGATTCTTTTTCCATCTGGCAAATTCGACTTTTTAAGGCATTCTTCTCCTCATTGCTCTTTTGGGCCTCCTTTGCCATTTGAGTTAGTCTATTTTTTAAGGTGTTGTTTTCCTCAGTCAGGCTGTTGACCCCTCATTTCATACTTTTCCTGCATCCTTCTCATTTTTCTTCCCAATTTTTCCTCCACTTCTCTTATTTGATTTTTAAAGTCCTTCTTAAGGTCCTCTATGGCCTACAACCCGCTCATGTTTTCCCCTGGGGCTTTTGGAGCAGGACTTCTGACCTCACAGTCCTTTTCCTGCTCTATGCCCCCAAAATAGGAGTCTAGGGTTGCATTTTCCTGTTTCCTTTGCCTTGGCATGTTGCCACTTAATTACTTGACTTTTGGGCTTGTTGCCACACTATGGCTTTAAGGCCAGATAGAGGAATTTTCATCCCGAACGTGTGGGGGGCAACTTCCGTTTCTGGCAAGCTGTAAACCCACCCACGACTTCCACCCTAGATCCCAATCCAGATCCAGGGAGGTTAAAGCAAGAGCGATTACCCCCCAAGACTGATCGCTGGATCTCCCCAGGATTTGTAGGCTGGGAGCCGGAAATGCCTATGAAAACTACAAAATGGCGTGTCTCCTCAGTGGCTTCTAGCCCCCAGGGGAGGGAGCTGACGCATTCCCCAAATACAGGTCCCAAAGTCCATAGGACACTAACCTCTTACTTTGTCCTAGGCATGTCTATGTTGATAATTCTGGAGTTGCCACAGCTCCTGGTGCTCTGGGGTTCCTCCAGCTGGCTGCTGGCCCTGCCGCCCTGGGGCTAAAACCTCGGCTCACGCGGACCTGGGCTCGGCTCGGCTGGGCTCCTGCGCTCTGCGCGTTGCCGGCTCCCAGACCGCTGCGCTGGTCCTTCCTGCAGGGCTGCTGGGCTGTCCTCAGCGGGAGGTTAGCTTCTCTGTGTCGTTCTGTGGGTGATGGGGCTCCAGAAGTTGTTCAGAGTCCTTTTTTACATAGTTTGTGGGGAATCTGGGGGCAGAGAGGCTTGGATGAGCTGTTTCTACTCAGCCATCTTGGCTCCGCCCCCCGCAAAATATTTTTTAATAAGGTGATTTGGACTAGAGCTTAGGTCAAAAATTACCAATGAAAATTCCAGTATACAAACTAGTCCAAGATGGCAGTGCTTGAGGGTTAAAGAGAATCAGGTTTTTCACATACTCAACCAAAAGAAAAAGTGAAGAAAAACAACTCTTAAAAGCCACAAAAGAGAAACAGCTCCTCCAAGCCTCTCTGCCCCCAGATTCCCCACAAACTATGTAAAAAAGGACTCTGAACAACTTCTGGAGCCCCATCACCCACAGAACGACACAGAGAAGCTAACCTCCCTCTGAGGACAGCCCAGCAGCCCTGCAGGAAGGACCAGCGCAGAGGTCTGGGACCTGGCAGCACGCAGAGCGCAGGAGCCCAGCCGAGCCGAGCCCAGGTCCGCGTGAGCCGAGGTTTTAGCCCCAGGGCGGCAGGGCCAGCAGCCAGCTGGAGGAACCCCAGAACACCAGGAGCTGTGGCAACTCCAGAATTATCAACATAGACATGCCTAGGACAAAGTAAGAGGTTAGTGTCCTATGGACTTTGGGACCCGTATTTGGGGAATGCGTCAGCTCCCTCCCCTGGGGGCTAGAAGCTGCTGAGGAGACACGCCACTGTGTAGTTTTCAGAGGCATTTCCAGCTCCCAGCCTACAAATCGTGGGGAGATCCAGCGATCAGTCTTGGGGGGTAATCGCTCTTGCTTTAACCTCCTGGATCTGGATTGTGATCTAGGGTGGAAGTTGTGGGTGGGTTTATAGCTTGCCAGAAACGGAAGCTGCCCCCCACACGTTCGGGACGAAAATTCCTCTAGCTGGCCTTAAAGCCATAGTGTGGCAACAAGCCCAAAAGTCAAGCAATTAAGTGGCAACATGCCAAGGCAAAGGAAACAGAAAAATGCAACCCTAGACTTCTATTTTGGGGGCATAGAGCGGGAAAAGGACTGTGAGGTCAGAAGTCCTGCTCCAAAAGCCCCAGGGGAAAACATGAGCGGGTTGCAGGCCATAGAGGACCTTAAGAAGGACTTTAAAAATCAAATAAGAGAAGTGGAGGAAAAATTAGAAAGAGAAATGAGAAGGATGCAGGAAAAGTATGAAATGAGGGTCAACAGCCTGACTGAGGAAAACAACACCTTAAAAAATAGACTAACTCAAATGGCAAAGGAGGCCCAAAAGGGCAATGAGGAGAAGAATGCCTTAAAAAGTCGAATTTGCCAGATGGAAAAAGAATCTCAAAAGTTCAGTGAGGAGATTCATTCCTTCAGGTTTGACTGGAGCAAATGGAAGCTAGTGACTTTATGAGAAATCAAGATGCTGTTAAGCAGATCCAAACAAATGAAAGATTAGAAGGCAATGTGAAATATCTCATGAGAAAAACCACTGACCTGGAAAATAGATCCAGGAGAGACAATTTAAAAATTATTGGACTACCTGGAAGCCATGATCAAAGAAAGAACCTAGAAATCACCCTTCAAGAAATTCTCAAGGAAAAATTGCCCTGATGTTTTAGATCCAGAGGGCAAAATAGAGGTTGAAAGAATCCACTGATCACCTCCTGAAAAAGATCCCAAAAAGAAAACTCCCAGGAATATTATAGCCAGGTTCCAGAATCCCCAGATCAAGAAGAAAATACTACAAGCAGCCAGGAAGAAACAATTTCAATATTGTGGAAACACAATCAGAATAGTCCAGGACCTGGCAGCTTCTACACGGAGGGATTGAAGGGCATGGAATATGATATTCCAGAGGGTAAAAGAACTGGAAATGAACCCACGGGTCACCTACCCAGCAAAACTGAGTATTTTGTTTCAGGGGAAAATATGGTCATTCAGTGGAATAGAGGACTTTCAAGCATTCTTGAGGAAAAAACCAGAATTGAATAGAAAATTTGACATCCAGATACAAGAAGGAAGAGATGCCTGAGAAGGTAATCAGGGAAAAGAAATCAAAAGGAACTTATCAAAGTTGAACTATTTTCATTCCTATATGGAAAAGCAATAACTGTGACTGATGATATCTTTCTCACTATGAAAATAATGGAAGAAGGGAGTGTGGTCATATGAATACATATGTGAATGTGTGTGTATATGGTTACAGTTATATATGGATAGAGGGCATAGTTGAATTTGTTGGGAAGGGAGAATACTCAAGGGATGAAATTATGAGGTCAGAGAGGAAAGTGGCAAGAGGAGATGGGGAGAGACAGGGTAGGGTAAACTATCCCATGTAGAAGAAGCAAGGGGAAGTGGTGGCAAAGGAGGGGGAGAAGAAGGAAGGCTAAAAAGGCAAAACCACATTCACATTGAATTTGGTTCAGGGAGAAAATGACATACATACTAAATGGGATATCTCAACCTGCAGCAGGATAGGGGGAAGGGGGATGAGAGGAGGGATGATGGATGGGAGGGCATCCTTGGGGGGAGGGGAGGTTGGAAGTACCCACTATAGAAGAGGGACAGGATCATGCAGGGAATGGACCAGGTGGGGGTGGGATGAGTGGGAGGGAATTATAAGCAGCCTTGTACAATATATCTACTATGATAATGTTTTGCATAGCTAGACATGTACAACATATACTGAATTACTTATCTCCCAAAAGGGAATGGGTGACAAGGAAGGAAGGAAATGGATCTGAAATTCGAGGTCTTAAGATTAAATGTTTCAAATATATATAAATACTATTATTAATACTCTTTTGCTTATAATTGGGAGATAAGATGTGCAGGCATTGGGACACAAAGATTCACCTTCCTGTAATGGAAAAGTCGAAGGGGGTATGGGAGAAGGTATAGGAGAGAGCAGATTGGAGGAAGCGATATCTTGTGGGACTGCTATTCAGGGAGGTTGGGTAGGGGAATAATGGGGGGAAAATGATTGTAACTCAAAATCTGGTGGAAATGAATGATGTAAAACAGAAGTTAATAAAGCATTTGTTTAAAAAAAAATATTTTGAGGGAGTGATGATGTGATAGGACCTGGACCCCTAAAAGGAAAAGGCTACATCTTTAAAAGCAGCCCAGTCCCTGAATTTTCCCATACATTTTAGCAGCCCAGATCACTGGCACCTCTTCCCAAGGCAACTGGAGATATAAAGAAAAAATGAAAAACAGTTCTTGCTTTCAAGGAGCTCAAAATTCTAATAGGGAAAACAACACGCAAACAACCATGTATAAACAAGATCTATAAAAGATAAATTGGAGATAATCAACAGAATGAAGGCATTGATATTAAGGAGAATTCAAAATGTTATTAAAGGTGGGATTTTAAAACAAGGTAGGTCAAGAGGCAGAGATGAGGAAGGAGAGAATTCTAGATATTTATGGAAAATGCTTCATCATATTGTTCAGAAAATTTATTAATTATTATACTATTTAAATCTAATTTTATGTGACTAGAGATTGTTTGAACACAGGATGTCAGTTGGAATTTAGTAATTTTCTTGGAATGCCAGGGATGTATACAAGGGATTTTGGGTTCCCCTCAGGTCCTGGCTCCACCCCAAATATTTAGGTTATTACACTCAGGTCTTTTCTTTTTTTTTCACTCTAGGCTAGACAAATCAGAAACCCACACTGGGGCAATGGGATTCTCTGAACCTAGGTAAGTCAGTCTGCACAGGTGCAAGAAGGGTTAATAGGGATGGACTCGAACCCTGGTCCTGCAGACATTAACCCATGGGAAATCCTCTGGGGAGGTAGTTTAAACTTTTAGTGTCCCTGATGGTTTCTATAAAGATTGTATCCTCAGTAGCTATTCCATCCCCATCTTACTATCTCACTTGCCTTTCTGCCTCTCTCACCAAGTTCTCTTGTGCAGAGAAAATCCTGTAGCTTTATAACTTACACTATGAAGAGTGTAAAAGTGAGTGATTTCTTAATACAGTTTTGTTGTAGAGAAATTGATTTTGCACAGCATACCGTACTTTACTGGGTGTTTGGGAGTTTGCTGCCTTCTTCCTTTCATTTGTATATTCAAACACAGGGAGAAATTGTTCCTTTGTAAACTCCTACCATACCTTTTGCATTACTGCTTGCATGAAATACTACAATATTTCTCTGGCTAAGCACAGAGATAAAAAGAACCTGGGCAAGCAAGATTATTGTTAACTCATGGTGGCTCTTTTTAAAAAATTCTTTTTCCATTATAAATTTGACAAACACAAACATTTTGATATTCAGAACAGAAAAGAAGTATCATATGAAACGGTGAACTTCTATTACATATAGTCTAACCATCATCCACCATGCTGTTGTACTCTACCCATCTTTTTCTAGCAGGCACTGCAGTTTCCAACCTGGGGTCTTAGGTTTTTGACTCATGAGAGTTCATCTACACGTGACTGGAATCACCATGAAATTTTTTATTTCTCTTCCTTGTTTCTACCTTTTGCTTTTTTTTCCCCTAACAGTAATCAAACTAACACTACCTTTTCTAGAAAGGACGTATCAATTGTCCAGTGATTCCACACATCATTCCTGTAACTTCCAGACCAAAATGTCTGTTTTTGGCCACCACTGCCTTATATGTGTTGTCTTCCCCTGTCAGAATGTAAGCTCCTTGAGGACAGAGACTGTCTGGATTATTGTATTTGTTGCTCCAGTTTAGCACAATTCCTAATATAGAGTAAATGCTTAAGAAATGCTTTTAAATTAATTTTAAAAAAGTGTATGTTAAACAATAGTAACAAAATTACCTTGTTTATGTGTCCCTTTTTGAACCTTTCTATTTACAAATACTTTCACAGAAATGCTTTTTTAAAATGCTTTCTTGGGGCAGCTAGGTGGTGTAGTGAATAGAGCACTGACCCTGGAGTCAGGAGGACCTGAGTTCAAATCTGGCCTCAGACACTTAACACAAAAACTAGCTGTGTGACCTTGGGCAAGTCACTTAACCCCAACTGCCCTCCAAAAAGCAAAAAAAAATGCTTTCTTTAAAAACACCTTTCCATCTTTCCATCATTATCACTATTCACCAACTCCTCTCTTCTCAAACAGAAGCCCTTTTTTGTAGCAAGTAAATATAGGGGAGAGGAACTGGACCTGTAATATCAATGAAAGGGAACTCCAAGAGGAGAAAACTCCCTCTACCAAGCTACCAGAGCAGGATTTAAGTCTGGGCCTTCCTGGCTACAAGGCCAGCTCTATCCACAATGCCATGCTGTCTTTCAGTAAAGAAGTATAGTGAAGAAAAACAAATCAACACATTGATTGAATCTAAAAATATATGTCTCATTCTGTAGCTCTAGTCTAGGACATTTTTTTGGCCAAGAGGTGGTAATTGTATTTCATCACTGGTCTTTTGATGTTAGGATTAGCAATTGAATTGATCAGAGTTCTTAAGTTTCAAAGTTTTTTTTCAGTATGTTATTTAAAAAAAATTAATTCCATTATGTTATTTTAGTCATTGATTCTGGTTCTATTCATTGATCTCTGCATCAATTCATAGAAGTCTTTCCAGGTTCTCAAGCATAATATATGTATGTCTAGTAAGGATGGCAAATAAGTAGTTTGGGAAGCATTATTTGGCACATTGATTCTCTACCTTTCTGAGTGATGGGGTAGTGGGAGCAAAACAGAGAGATGGAGAATTAGAGACAGAGAGAGCTAGAGACAGAGATCTTGGGTGTAATGTGGGAAACAAAGGGATGGGGTTTAGCAAAGAAATGGAGAAGGTAATAGGGAAAGAGACATAGCAGGAAGACAGAAGGTAACCAGAAAAGAATGTCAGGGGTACAGAGGAGGGGTTTTATAGGAATTAGAATTGGAAGTTGCATGGAATAGCAGAGAGAATGCAGGATTTGAAGTCAGGAAGCCCTAAATTCAAGTTGTACCTCTAATACTTTTCAGCTGTGTGATCTTGGGCAAGTAACTTAATTTCCTTTAGCCTCGGTTTCCTCATTCAATTTGGAGTGTGCAAATTTTAAATAAGTAAAAGGAAAAAATAAAAGGAGAGAGAGCCTTCCCTCCCCCACCCCCAACTCTGTCTAGAGACAGAGAAAGAGAGAAAGAGAGAGGGACAGAGAGACAGCGACAGAGTCAGGCACACAGAGGTAGAGAGAGTGAGACTAAGAGACAGGGTCAAAAAGAAGAATTTACCTGTAGTGAAAGATAAAATACAGATCTCTTCTGGTATCATCTAACTTTTTATGTATATCTTAAATCCCCAACGAAATTACATCTCTCTTCAGAGAACTTCTCTTGTACCCCACAGTGCCTAGCCCACTAAAGGCATATAGCTGTGTGCTCGCTAGTACTTGCTAAATTGGAGGGCATGTCATACAGACTGTCATTCCTCTCATGTGAGAAGGCAGATTAAATGCCCTGTTTATTTTCTCCTATCATTTCTGAAAGACAAATAAAGAGGGTCTACTATTTATTATGGATATTGTTAAGTGACTCTAACAAAAACTAATTGCTCTGCCATTAGTGGTAACTCTTCATATTAATGAGCCAAGAAAATCTGAAGGTGTCAGAGAAATGTTTTAAAAGCAGCTAGAGATGCTGAACCAGTTATCTTGTAGAATGTCTAAGGGGAATCAGAAAGAGGAAGCTCTTTGGATGGGAAGGGCTTCTGAGGGAACAAGGTGAGTTTTCTTCAACTTAAAAAACAGCCTGAAGAGTTGTTTCCTGTTTTAGCAAAAATTGCATTTATCTGCATAATCATTACTCTGTAGAAATATTATAGAACATTAAACACACCTTTTTTGGGTAGCATTTGTTCAAAATTATAAAATTTTATGTGTAAACTAGTAAAGGCATCAGAGGCTAGTAATTAAAAGATAAACAACCCTGTTCTCACCTTCTGGCTTTTCAGAGCACATGACATCCTCTACACTCAAGAAGGGAAACTTCTTACCCTCCTTCAATAAATAAAATCATTTTTATCTAATAGAAACATGTAAATTCATTGCCATTGTCTGTATGTGGATTTTTTTAATAAAAAGAAAACAATGGGTTATATTTAATTTATTTAAAAGAACAAATTATGGAAGCATTATGAAGGGTTCAAGTAATGACTCAGATCCATATATATTATGTGATCCTGGGCAAGTCACTTAACTTCTCAGTGCTCTTAGCTCTCTAAGGTTGTGAGATAATGAGAGGGCCTCAGTCTGATCCTGTTGTATTTGATTGGACTTTCCTGGGTGAGGAAAGGAGCAGATATAGTGGGTCCGTTTTCATCAGCAGTCCAGAAGCTTTATGAGCTGTAGGATTAAGAGGAGTAAGGGGAGAAGGGAGGTCAGGAAGCAATGACCAAACAGCAGTAACAAGGGCTGCAAATGTTTCCTGGGAATGGGCTGGCCGGGGAAGGTGACAGAATACCTTTTTTCCACTTGACCTATGGTGTAGGAGAATTTTATCATGATTGTGATGGAGTGTAGTGGTAGCAGAACTGACAAAGAAAGACACCAAAGGAAATGTAAGAAAAGAAGGCAAGAAGGAAAACCTTAGACCATTCCATTCTAAATGCATTGGAGAGCTAGCAGCTGGGAGGTTGGATAGGAATATGGGGCAGGATGGGGTGTGCATTGAGTAGAGAATAGAATGAAAGGGACAAAGTCCCCAGGGTGCTAGATTGGTTGAGAGGACAATGGAACATTTCACCTTTCCACTTGAAGACATCAATGGGAGCATTTTTGGGGTAGTGTGTGTGTGTGTGTGTGTGTGTGTGTGTGTGTGTGTGTGTGTGAAGAGAGAGACAGAGAGAGAGAGACAGAGAGAGACAGAGACAGAGAGACAGAGACAGAGAGACAGAGACAGAGACAGAGACAGAGACAGAGAGAGTTTTGGCCACAGTAGGAGCATCAACTGCCTTTTGTCTACCTGAGGGAGAAAAAAGAGGAGCCAGCTCATCCCAGGAAAAGAGACAGTTCAATACCAGTGAAAGAGAAGTAGGGAAGTCTCACAAGAATTGGATATTATAGGTCAGAAGGAACAACAAAGGTATTTAAGACAATTACACATCCTCCTTGGTTTTTGTGCTATAGTAAAATAAAGTGTTTAATGACTTGCTTTGGCAAGGAGGAAAGAGCTAAATTTATACCTCTAATCAAGGTCTATAGTTTAATGTTATCCTGTCACTTTCTTAGAGATTCTAAATTAGCTCATGAAACACTTACTGAGTCTTTAAGTGTAGCAGATGAATTAGAAGACAGTGTTCTTTAGGGGATTACAATCCAGTTATTAGGAAGGAAACATATTCAAAATCACAAATATGTGGTCACTATGTCACTGTGTAATTGTACAAATTTTGTGTACATGTTGAAGGATTTTTTAAACCTTAATTTTTTCTCCCTGCTCCTTTGTCTCCTCTAGTTGGATGATGGACAAGGGAACTGAGGGACTGTGCCAAAGAGGGTAAATGGTCAAGTTAAATGGGGCAGAGAGATGAGGAAAGATTGATTCTTACCTGGATCATCTTGGTTCTCCTAAACCCTACTCTGGGGTTCAGAATCACAGCAGCTCAGAGTTAGAAGTGACTTTAGAGACCGTCTGATCCAAGAATCCATTCTACAATATCACTATATGGTATGTATTGTGTATTAATACAGGGCCATTATTATGAATCCAAACCTTTTATGCAAGTCAGATGATTTGGTATTCTTTCAATTTATACATTAGTGAATTCTAAACTTTTGGTTTTAGTTATATTGCAGGTGCCTTCCTCATGAAATTATTATTATTATTTTTTTGCTTTTTGGAGGGCAACTGGGGCCAAGTAACTTGCCCAAGGTCACACGGCTAGGCCTTTGTTTGTGTGTGTTAAGTGTCTGAGGTCAGATCCGAATCCAGGTCCTTTGACTCCAGGGCCGGCACTCTACTCACTGCGCCCAAAATTGTTATTTTTATAATGGTTTCTCTCATCTCTTAGGAAGGGTTACCATGGTTTCTCCATGAGGACAATACTCCTTTAGTTCATGTACTTATTTATCCCTACAGTTGTACTGTACTTAGAAATTTAGACCATAATAGAAGACCAGAGGGTACCAGAACAAAAACAGAGGGAAGGAAAGGGAAAAAAAGAAACACAGGGATGTTCTGATGTCTGTGGGAGGGAAATTCTTTCTTTCTTTTCTTTTTTAAATTAAAGAGTAGATTTTAAAAGTAGCAAAAAAATTCTTTTCTTTTCTTTTCCACCCCCCATACTCCCCTGGGATTTATTTTCACCTCCCACACACGGGTAAAGGAATTATTCAATATTAATGTTCAATCAGCCTTTTACCAGGTTATTCCAGTCAGCATGTACCAATTCAACATCTCTTCACACCTGTAATAACTCCATCTTGTTCAAGGAAAAACAAGAATTTTTCTGGAATTATTCAGATAATTGTCAATGGCTGAATATTCTATTTCTGAGGTATTTGTATCTGAAGAATGAGGGGATTAGATTAAGGTCCTTGCTAGCTATAAATGCTGAGATCCCAAATCAAGTCAGGTTAAATTTCAGGGTAATAACAAAATTCTATACCCTTGAGCTTACTTTTGTAACTCATAAGACAAAAGATTTAAAGATGGAAAGAAAGGACATTAGATGTAATCTTGTGCAACCCCCTCATTTTACACATAAAAAAAAAATGAGATTGGTATGAGAGTTTAAATGATTTGTCCAAGGTTATAAAGGCAGTAAGCCTATGAACTGGGATTAAAACACAGGTTACTTTTCTCTAATTTAGTGTTTCTTTCCTTGTACCCTGATAACTCCTTTTATGCCAAAAGAGTCATTGCCTTTTTTCTTTTGAATCAAGCCTATGGTTTCATTGGCATCTCCTCCAACAGATTGCCTCCTCTGTCATTCCCACTCTTTCACTTGTTTTCAACCGCTCCTGATCTACTGGCCAATTTCCTACTACCTACAAACATGCTACATCTCCCCTATCCTGAAAAAACCCTTAATTGACCTTTCCATCCCCCGCAATGGTAACCCTGTATCTCTTCTGCCCTTTGTAGCTAAACTCATCAAAAAGGTCATCTACAAAAGGGGTCCCCACTTTCTCTCCTCTCACTCCCTTCTTAATCTTTTACAGTCTGTCTTCTGACTTTATCATTCTGCTGAAAACTTCTCTCTTCAAGGTTATTCATGATCTCTTAGTTGTCCAATCCAATTGCCTTTTCTCAATCCTTATTCTCCCCAATCTTTCAAAACAGTCTTTGATACTGTTGATTAATCTCTTCTCCTTGTTTCTCTTCTCTCTAGGTTTTCAGGACACCACTTTCTCCTGGTTTTTCTTCTACCTATCTGATTACTCTTTCTCTGTCTCCTTTGCTGGATCCTCCTCTAGATCATACCCTCCAACCTTAGGTATCTCTCAGGGTTCTTTCCTGAGCCCTCTTCTTTTTTCCTTTGGTGATCTCATCAGCTCCCATGAATTTAACTATCAACTTCATACTGATGATCCTCAAATTTACCTTTCCTGCCTCAACCTCTTTGCTGACCTCCAGTCTTGCATTGTCAACTTACCTTTCAGACATCTCAAACTGAATGTCCAGTAGACATCTTAAACTCAAGATATCCAGAAGAGAACTCACTATCTTTCTCCCTAAATCCTTTCCATACCCCTCACCTTCCCTATTACTGTAGATGGCAACATCTTCCCATCTAACCCCAGGCTTATAACCTAGGACTCATCCAGGATTCCTCACTATCTTTAACTCCCTGTATTCCAGCTATTGCCAAAGTCTATTGATTTCACCTTTGCAACATCTTTCTACTTTGGGCACTCTCCCCCCCTTTCTGACACTGCTACAACTCTAGTGAAATAGAGTCTTGTCTCAAGTCTATCCCCAGTTAAGATAAGCAGGAAACTACATTTTGCTAAAAGGTACTATAGACAACGAAGTAATATAAATGCTGAACATATATAAACTGAATGGTATAGTACCCAAATTCTAAAAGGAAAAGTTAAATGAGTTATAGGAGAAAAAAGTAAAACTCTCCCAGTGGGGGAACCTCAATTTTTCCTTCTCAGAACTAGAGAAATCTAACAAAAAAAATAAACAAGAAAGAAGTTAAGGAGGAATAGAATTTTAGAAAAGACCTCTAGAGACAATTGAATGAGAATAGAAAAGATTATACATTTTTCTCAGTGGTACATGGCACCTGTGCAAAAATTGACCATATATTAGGATTTAAAGACCTCATAACCAATTCAGAAAAGCAGAAATATTAAATGCATCATTTTTAGATCATAATGCAATAAATATTACATTCAACAAAGGACCATGGAAAGATAGATTAAAATTAATTAAAAACTAAATAAAATTCTAGCAAGGAAATCATAGAAGTATATCACAAAGATCATATACTATGACAAAGGGGGATTTATATCAGGAATGCAGGGCTGCTTCAATATTAGGAAACCAAAGCAATTGGTTTTATAATATTTTGTTCACAGGGAAGAGGGGAGGGGATCTAGAATTTATAAGGATTTGAAACAGATCTAGGAATCCACCAATTAAGCCTCTAATAAAGTTATTTCTGTCTGTCTGTTTCTATCTCTTTCTCCTTTCACTCTGTCCCTCCTCAAAAATGTTTTGCTTCTGACTACCACCTCGCCCAATCCATCTTCTCTTCTATCATTCCCCCTGCTTTTCTTATTCCTCCTTCCCCTCCTACTTCCTTATAGGATAAGATAGATTTCTACACCCAATTGAATGTGTATGTCATTCCCTCTTTGAGCCAATTGTGGTGAAAATAAGGTTCAAGTGTTGCCCACCCTTACCATCTTCCCTTCTACTGTAAAAGTTCTTCTGAACCTCTTTTATGTGAGATGATTTACCCTATTCTATCTCTCCCTTCCTTCTTTCAGTGCATCTCTTTTTCTCACTGCTTATTTTTATATTTATTCTTTTTCTTTTTGCAGGGGGAAAGGCAGGGCTATTGGGGTTAAGTGACTTTGTTCAAGGTCATAGGGCTAGTAAGTGTTAAGTGTCTGAAGTCAGATTTGAACTCAGGTCCTCCTGACTCTAGGGCTAGTGCTCTATTCACTGTGCCACCTAGCCACCCCTTATTTTTATTTTTTAAAATATCATCTCACCATAGTCAACTTACATCCATGCCCACTGTCCAGGTATACTGTTTCTAAGTGCCCTAAAAATGATAAGATGCTTAGGAGTTACAAGTATCATCTTCCCATGTAGGAATGTATACAGTTTAACCTTATTGAATCCTTTAGGATTTTTCTTTCCTATTTATATTTTTATGCTTCTCTTGAGTCTTGTATTTGAAAGTCAGATTTTCTATTCATATCTCATCTTTCATCAGGAATTCTTGAAAGTCCCCTATTTCATTAAATGTTTCTTTTCCCTCCTGAAGGATTATATTAAGCTTTGCTGGGTAGGTGATTCTTGGTTGTAATTCGATCTCCTATGTCCTCCAGAATATCATATTTCAAACCCTCCAGTCCTTTAATGTAGAAACTGCTAAAAATTGTGTTATGCTGACTGTGACTCAGTGATATTTGAATTGTTTATTTTTGGCTGCTTGTGATATTTTCTCCTTGACTTGGGAGCTCTGGAATTTGCCTATCATATTCATGTGAGGGTGGCTGCTGCTGCTGCTCTTGGACCTCACTCTCCTCCCACCCCTGTGAGACAGACCTTTCCTGCCATGTGTAAACTGCTTTCCTCCTCCTAGATCAAATCTGAGGTGGTTTTCTAGTTGTTTGGAGAGGAATTTGGGAGGGCTTCAGAGGGTTCCTTCCTAACTCTGCCATCTTGACACTGGAAGTCCATTTTGAGTCTTCTTTTGACATTACTCTCTCCATTTATTTTGCTATGTTTTGCCCTCCCTCTAAAAATTCTTCCTCTTTCTTGTTCCCATCCTTTCCTATTTTTTCTTTTGAATTTCATGTATTTCTACACCTTGATGTATGTGCATACACATTTGTGTTCAATCTTCTTTTATCCAGTTCAGATGAAAGTAAGGTTCATAAGATGCCCATTTCCTCTATCTCTTTCTCCATGTTTAAATTACTCTTTATCTTATGCACATCTATTATGTGAAAATGATTGTCTTCCTTACCCTATTCCGTTATTCCCCAGGATAGGCCTCTGTCTTTCCCATTTCTGTCTTCTTAAAACATCAAAAAAGAACCAAACTACCATAGGTCCTCTGTCTGTCATATTTACATTTTTTCTAGGATCCTTTAAGATATTAGGGTGCTGAGATTTGCCTAATAAAGTGACATTTCATCAGGATAAGGGTAAAATTACATATATGAATTTAAAACATTAATTACATGGGTCAAAAATTTGTGAAGATTAGTGGCTTGTAAACTCAATCTATTTCAAGTGTGAAATGACAGCTAAAAGACCTAATGTGATATAAGGCATTGTTAAAATAGGCTGTGTCAGCTACAATATTATCATTATGTGCCAGAGTAAGGGAAGTGATAGTCTGTCCTGACAATCACATCTGAGTACTGTGTTCAATTCTGGCCGCTAGATTTTAGGAAGGATATTGACAAGATACAATGTCTCTAAAAAAGGTGAACAGGGTGCAAAGGAGATTTTTAAACCAGGAATTGTGATGTTTTGGACCAGGCCTAATTCATGTTTGGTGGTTCAGGTTTGGGATTAGAAGGAAATGAAATGAAATTAGAATGAAATGAAATACTCAGACTGTATAACCCTTAACAAAATGAAGTTAGTTCAATAATAGCTTGGAAAGGATATTCAGCAAAGATATAGCATTGGTTCATTTGGGCACAGTTCCTCACCTCCACGTTGACCACAATAGCACACCTGGTCAGAAGGGTATGTTAGATTCCCATGGTGATGGAATGTCTACCAAGCCTGAGGAGTCCTGATTAATCCAGGGCTAGGGTTTTATGCCTTAATCAACTGGGAAGGTTTTTCAGTGTTTGAATCTTAGTTTCTTGGACCAAGTGAGTTTCAAGGAGGGTTTCATTTCCTTTTTAGGGAATAAACTAGCCTGTATTGTAGTGATCTTTCAGTTTTCTTAGGTTATATGTAGAAGATTTTTATTTGTGCATAAGAATGTACTGACATGGGTCCCAAAGAGACTGGTGATAATTGTCTTCTATTATGGTAGTGGAAATAATAATCCTTGCACTATGTTCCTTAAAGGATTTCTGTAAGGAAATCACTTTGTAAATATTAAAGTGCTATAGAAATGTGTTGTGGTTGTTATAAAGATGATGATCAGTTGAAGGAACTGGGGATTCTTAGCTTAGAGAAGAAAAGATTTAAGATGGATAGGATCTCCTTCTTCAAGTGCTTGACAGGCTGCCATGTATAAGACCTATTAGAATTATTTTGCTTGTCAAAAAAAGGGATAACTAGAAGCAATTAGTAGAAGCTACAGATTCAGGCCTGATACAAGGAAAACATTCTTAACAATTAAAATTACCCCAAAATGGAATGGGTTACTTTGGAAGGTGGTGAGGTCCCCTTTGGTAGAAGTCTTCAAACCAAGACTTGATAACTGCATGTAGGGAATGCCACAGAGGGGATTTTCTGCTTAAAATCTGGATTGGACTAGATGACTTCTGCTGTCCTTTCCATGTCTGAGATGCTGTGCTTTTATGAAAGTATATAGCATATCTAGGACACGAGTAAGGGTAGTGTATAAGAATAGAAAGATATGAAGTCAAGGAGATTTTTAGAGGGCTTTGAATATCAGA
The DNA here is from genome assembly GCA_011680675.1 of Gymnobelideus leadbeateri. NCBI lineage: Eukaryota > Metazoa > Chordata > Mammalia > Diprotodontia > Petauridae > Gymnobelideus > Gymnobelideus leadbeateri. Next base: position 821,663 of record WOXC01008165.1, on the reverse strand, counting down.
TTCAGGAGTTTGGATTTGATTCTATAGGCCATAGATGATAGGTTGAAGCAACATTTCTTCTAACTTGAAAATGTTCACAGTTGGATTTTTTTTATATTAATCTTGAGGAAATGGTGAATAATGAAGAAAAGAGGGACCATGAGTTGGTGGGTTGTGATGGACAAAGAAAGGATTAGTGAACCTGGTCCCTTGGGATCAGCCAAATCAATTAGTATAATTAGGAACAGTAGTCACAAAGCATTTCTTTCTAAAACTTGGAGCATAATCTCCTACAAATATACACAGAGTCTGTATTGAGGAAGAGAAGACACAAACTTACAATAAAACAGTAATGAGGCAGGTACATACATAGAGGAAACATACTGCCAAGGCAACCCACAACTCTAGAAGTATGAAGCCCTGCTGTTCTTGCTTTCTCCAGAGGTTTCTCACAAGGTTTGCTTGGATGGGTTGTGTCAGTGATGATGTCTTGATCTTTGGCTCAGATGGGCTGAAGGCCCAGGTTGCTTCCAGGCTGGACTAGGCTGGGTATGTAGCTCAGTTACTGTGCCCTTCACAGGACAGTGTCTTTGTTGGATGAACTGATTGGCTGGATTTTTTGGTGTTGCTCTTTGATGGGCAGCTGAAGTTTTTGCCCCTTCTAGGCTCTTATTCTCTGGAGATCATAGTGATCTTTTCCACTGGAGCATTATGTTGTACTTTTTAGAAAATTCTTAGCTTTGGAGTAGAAGGAATTTCTCCTCTTGGATTTCCTCAGAGTCTTAGTTACAATAGGTTCAGGAAAATAGTAGAGAAATGAATGTGTAACAGATTCATGATTAGTTATTAAGGTAATGTTTGGAATACTCAAATGAGATATTTGTAGAAGTGCTTAACACAGTACCTGGTCCTAGTAGATGCTATATAAAAGCTTGTTCCCTTCCTTGCCTCCTTTCCTCCTCTCTCCTCTCCCCTACCCCAGTGTATGTCTAGCTTTTAAGGAGGATAGCTAGGAGATTAGTTATTATTACAAATATCCCTAAAATTTTTCTTTGCACCACTGTCAAAGACTAATAACTGGTTTGGATAGGCCATTGATCTCACTGTGAATTGACTAAAGTTCCCAATCACATGTATCTATTTCTAAAGCACTAGCAATAACTTTCTTTTAGGAAGAATATATAAACAGAATTGTAGGTGGTAGTACTTCACTAAGTTTTATGGATGGCATTAGTTTTCCAGTGGTCATTACGAATACAGTTACCAATCTCAACAGAAAGGAGTAATAGAAGCATAGGATTAAGTTATTTGAAGGGAGGGGCAGCTGGCATTAGCCAAGGCTAAGAGAAAATGAAAGAAGTGGGGAACAGGTGTTTAACACAATATGCAAAGAGCATGAACCTCTAATCCTTTTGGCTTGCAGTAAAAGACGCGTGTCAAATGAAAAATCTAAGAGACATAGTTTCTTGGTAGTTAATAATCATTTTATTTGTTATGGTTAGCAAATAATCAATAAAATGAGGCCAGTGGCCCTCTTAAAAGCCAAAGATGAACCTTGGAGGCCCCTGAATGCTTAAATACCCTTGAAAGATGGGTATTCCTGACAGGTAGAAATCAACTCTGACTGGCTAACATTTAATGAGAGAATGAATATTATAATGAGAGGTGGACTTATTCTAATGAGGGGGGGGACAGGACTCTGATTGCAAGACTCATCTCCATCCAGACCTCACCCCTCAGGCAATCTATATACAAAGGGATCTACCTCTGCTCAGACCACTTACATAGCTGAACAATGGGCCAGCATTTATCTAGATTAGATTCTCTTTGCCCTTTAATCAAAAATAAATTTTCCCAGTTAGGTGGGGGGTCCTGCCCAAGACTGAGAAGAATGCTAATTCAGTCTCATCATCAGCCCTGTCCTTCAGAAGCTGCTTTAACCTAGTTTTTAAATGAATAGAAAGGGAAGAAACCTGGATCCCTTCCCCCTTTTAATGGATTATTAATAATTATTTCTCTAACAGGAAAGGAGTCTTCCTATGTTTGGTCCTATGGACCTGATAGCTGGAGTAATGGGGACAGATGCCCAGAAACCAAAAGGAGGATGGATTTTCCTAGGGAGAGACCACATCATTTCTTAGTCCAGGGGCTACTAATTTTGCTAGAGGCTTAATGGCTGCAGTTTCAAATTCTTATGAATTCTAGATCCCCTCCCCCACCTCCCCCATGAACAAAATTTTATAAAATCAATCACTTCCTGTTTGCCCTGAAGTATCAAATGTAATTTTTTTTCTTATTCAGGGCCCAAGACATTAAGTTTGGAGTGTTCCCTGGCTTTATCTTCTCTATTTGAGAACATAAGTCAGTAATGAACTTGGGTGATTTTTCATATCTTTAACTCAGAATCTTTTCTAGCTTCTAACCATAATCCTTTCTGTAACCCTTTCCTGTCATTAGAAAGACAGAAAACTTTATTAGCAATTTTGGTAATCCTTAATCTCCAGAGTGCTAAATATGTCAATGCAAACAAGCTATGCCATTGATTTGTTAATACCAAGAAAAAAACCCATCAAAACCTCCCAAAACTAGTAACACATATGAAAGCCTTTTAAAAAAATGTCTTTTTTTTTTTTTAAATGTAGTCAACTACTTGGATCCACGGTGGAGAAATTCCCAGATAGAATTACTTTGATCTGGAAAAGGGATGAACTTGGTATTGAAATGAAACTCACATACAGATATGATATATTCTTCCTGGCTACTTTTCAATGTAACAGCATGCTTCATATCACACTAAAATGATCTCTTTGATTGTCTTTATTTTGAAGAACAAAAAGTCAGACTTAGTAAGTCCCTCTCTACTACAAGAAGAATAACTTGTTGTTAAAAACTTGTGTTAAAAAAAAAACAAAAGAACCCTTCCAAAATTGTGGCTAAATATTTTTTGAAAAAGAGAATTGAGGACAGAATACTTTTGGCTGAGAAGGGGAGGAAGAAAGGCTCTGCTTTTCTTATTTGTTTGGCTAGTCTTTCTTTGTATATGTATATATATATTTGTCTATATATACATATGCATGTGCATGTACATATACATATACATATGCATATACATGTATGTGTGTGTATGTGTGTATACACACACACATTCCTTCCAAAAGAAGAATGCTTGCACACACATGTACACGGTTAAGGTAGGATGATGCATGAAGACCTGAGCACTATAGAACATATCTTGGCCTGGAAAATAAACACCCTAGGATGACAAATATTTTCTACTTCTTGATGATCATTTATGTTGGGGTGGAAGAACAGGTTACTTATTTTTCTCTGCTTTTATTACTCATGCATTTACATGTAGGTGAGGGAGCTAATTTAAAAAATTAAAAAGATGCTACATTTACAATACTCATAAGTTGCTATCTATTTGATATTCATGAATCCATCCAACATATATTAATAGAGTACCTACAGTGTGCATAGTACTGTTTCAGGGAAGGGGTGGGGGGGTGATATATGACTTGCCCCCTTCCACCCTGTACAACACTGGCTGATCAATGCTGTATTGATCACTTTTGCTCCTCTACTTCAAAGCCTTTATGGGTCTTTGTTATCTATTGGGTAAGGACTACCCTTCTTCGCCTTGCATTTAAAGCTTTCTAAAGGAAGTTTCTCCCTAAGTCTCTCCTTTACATACAGTTTTTACTGATGCACAAAATTCTTACCTCAGGTACGCTGCTCCCTTTCTGAGTGGTATGAGACTTGGAAATGAATTTGGTTGGGAATCTCCAGTGTGTATGTATAGTAATAACTAACATATAGTGACTATTATATGCCAAGTGCTTTTTTTTTTTTTTTTGCTTTTTGGAGGGCAATTGGGGTTAAGTAACTTGCCCAAGGTCACACGGCTAGGTTTTTGTTTGTGTGTGTTAAGTGTCTGAGGCCGGATCCGAACTCAGGTCCTTTTGACTCCAGGGCCGACGCTCTACTCTCTGCTCCACCTAGCCGCCCCTACTAGATGTGCCAAGTGCTTTTTACAAATATTGTTTCATTTCACTCTCACAATAACTCTGCTATATAGGTGCTATTATTATTCTCATTTTACAGATGAACAGACTGAGGCAAAGAAAGGTTAAGTGACTGGTCATATAGCTAGATAGTGTCTAAGGCTGCATGTGAACTCAGGTCTTTTTGACTCCAGGCTCAATCTTCTGTACCACCCACCTTATGGGCGGACATATTAATTGACTGATTTTTGTTTATATTTCAAGCATAGGCCAAACTGTCCAAAATCTGTATGGTTCCACACTGATTTATTTTCTATTATTGATGATAATGATGCATTAATCTTCAGTAGAGTACACAACATATGGATGGCAAATATGACTTCTGCTGTGACAGCATTTCTAAACCATTGATTGACAGATTGGTGGCGACTGGTCTTCTTATCTCTACCACCCACACAGATACTCCCTTTTTTTTTGCTGGTAGTTGTCTTCTTCGAGAACATGACTGGAGTCATGTTCTAGACTTACCAATGTATACATTTCTTACTTGCTTGAAACCTGGTATCTTTCGGATAAGCCTAGTATTTTTATTTTGTGTCGTATACATAGTAAGTGTTTAATAAATTTGTTAAATTGATTTTTTTTCTTTCCAGGGCTGTAGTATGATAATAATCCCTAGGCTGCTCTCTATGACTCTAAGTTAAAGATGAATAGCCAATTTGGATTGGTGGATAGAGTGTCCACACTGGGGAGTCTCTATACTAAGGAAATTACACTAATGAAATTCTCAACAATCCACAGCTAGGCATTTATATAGTGCTTTAAAATATACAGAGCACTTTAATACATTATCTCATTTGTACCTCACAACAAACTATGAGTTATATGCTATAGATATTACTACCCCCATTTTATGAATGAGGAAATTATGGTTCAGAGTTATGTTACTCACTCATGGACTGAAATCCAGTAAAGTGAACGGTAGATTTAAAACCAGGTCTTTCTGTCTCTAAGTTCAGCACTCTATTCCCTACTATTATACTGCTGTGTCCCCTGCCATTCCCACTAATTTATGGGCTCCCTGTATCATGGGTCAACATAACTGGAGGTTGAGATACAGCCTTGGAGGTAGGAGTTTAATAACAGCATAGTTTAATCACAATAGAAATAAATGTTGCTGCTTCTGAAATATCATCAGTGTCTGTTTCATTATCTACTTTACTCTCCTGAAAAACAATTTTAGTTTAAGTCATGGTACATACAACTAACATTGCCTTCCCAATAATCAGAGCTATCCAGAAGTTAAATGGGTTACCTTGGGTAGTACCTGGCATATAGTAGGCACTTAATAAATGTTTATTGATTGATCGCTTGATTGGGCTATCTTTTGCTGGCATTCTTGGAATCATGGACTATTAGAACTGGAAGGTACTGCAGAGGGCATCTAATCCAAGCCCCTCATTTTATGGGTGAGGAACTAATATGGGTATTATCTGCAACAATTCAGATTACAACCCATCCATGTCCTCTCATCCTGTTCCCCTATTGTGCACTCAAAATTGCAGAGACCTTCCTCTAATTCCCTTGACATTGTGTGGATACCAATGGAGTATACAGATTATCTGTTGGTTATTTCTCATTCTCATCACATGACCAACCCAACTTCATTCCTTTTTGTCCTATTTGTTCATATCTTTTGATCGTATATTCACTGGGAAATAGTTCTCAGTCTAATATTTGTTCATATCTTTTGATCATTTGTTCACTGGGAAATAGTTCTCAGTCTAATATATTTGTATCAGTTCCCTATTTATCTTGGATGTGAAGACTCTTACCAGAGATATTTGGTGAAAATATTTCCACCTCCCCATAAATAGTTTTCCTTCTTATCCTATTTAGATTGCTTATTGTGTATATGTACGTACCAAAGCTTGTTCATTTCTACTTCATCTTTTGTGATCATTTCTATCCCTTGTTTGGTTAAGGATTTTCTTCCTAGCAATAATTCTTATCTCCCTTTCCTTTCGTACACTTTTCTGCTCACATCCTTCATTCTCCTTTTCTCTCACACATGAGATATTTATGAAGTGTTTAGCACAGTGCAGGGTGGTTCAGTGGACTGAGTGCTGCTCCTGGAGTCAGAAAGACCTGGCCTCAAATACTTAGTAGCTGTGTAACTGGGGGCAAATCACTTCATCTCTGTTTGATTCATCTTCCTCATCTGTAAAAGGGGGATAATAATAGCACCTACCTCCCAGGGTTTTTGTGAGGATCAATGAGATCCTCAAATGAGATAATAACTGTAAAGGGCTTAGCACAATGCCTGGCACATAGTAGGTACTATGAAAATGTCAGCTATCATCATCATCATCATCATCATCATTATACTGTAGGCAGTTAAAACATGCTTGTTTCCTTCCTTTCTTTGTATGAGCATTGTGGAATGTTTTCATATATATGTTATGTCATCTTTAATCTCACAACAGCTATGTATTATCTCCATTTTAAAGATAACAGTTAGAGATAATTTTAAAGATAACACCCGAGGTCACACGGCTAGTAGATGGCACAGCTGGGCCTGGGGTCCAGCTCACCTGAATCCAAATTCAGCATCCTTTTCACTCCACCATCCTGCTTTTCTTTACTCTTTCAGTGTGTGATTCCCCCATCTGTAAAATTGGAATGAGGAGAAGGTGAGATCAGACTTTGAAAGTAGAGGCACTATTTATATAGGAGATATTAATGTAGATTTCATAAATACTATTGTATTACTTCTGGTTTGTATTTGTATAGTGGACAACACCATGGGCATGTCAACATTTATTGAATTCTTTGATAGTGATAACCTCTCTAAGGCCTTGGAATTTTATTTAAGTAACTTGCATTATTGTAAACATTATATATATAAATAATATTTTTAAGGATATACATCCCTTTAGCTCAGTCTAAAGTATAGGCCTCATATTATATATTCATTCTTAGAAATCGTCAAGGACTGTAGGAGTCAATGTGGAATCTTACCCATCTGGGGAGAGAGGATAGGAGCCTTTCTCTTCTTAGCTTTACAGAAAATAAGTCACCAGTTTTTACAGAAGTTCAGGGATGAAGGGATAAAGAAATGAACCAGGGGGATGGAAAAGATATGGGGAAAAAAAGTATTTTCTTAGCATGTCGTTGGGTATGGTAGAGAGTTAGGGGCAGTTAGGTTGTGCAGTGGATAGAGCACTGGGCTTGGAATCAGGAAGAATCATCTTCATGAGTTAAAATCTGGCTTCAGATACATATTAGCTGTGTGACCCTGGACAAGTCATTTAATCCTGTTTGCCCCAGTTTTCTCATCTGTAAAATGAGCTGGAAAAGGAAGTGACAAACTATTCTGGTATTCTTGCCAAGAAAACCTCAATAGGTGTCATGGAGAGTTGCACACGACTGAAAAATGACTAAACAACAACAACAACTATGGGGAATTAAAAAAAAAATCAAACCCAAAACAAACCAATGGATCAAAGTGTTTATTTTATGGATAGCTGGTCAGATGTCCTATATGGTAGTCAATATGTTTATTTGTGATGTTGATTGGGGAAATCTCTTGAGTCAGGAGATTTTATACTTTTTGCTGAATTGAGAAAGAGGTCCTTCTATAGAAGGTGAAATCCTTTTTATGAGTGTTTTAATCCTCTGCTCTTGGTATAATAATCAAATAGCTGATGCTGATGTGGTGATTTAGGTTCATAAGGTACTTTAAAAAATAATAACCCTGAGGTAAAGAGTATAAACATTATTATTCTCATTTTACAGATGAAGTAACTGAGGCTCTGAGAGTTTGGTCTATTCAGTGACACTGCTGGCAAGTGCATTTCCAAGGTCAGTGCTATTTACTATATAGCAGCTGCGTCACTGTTAAGCCTGTAGAAACTTGAGATGTCCCAAACAATGAGGAAAGGGCAGTAGTAGGAGTAGGAGAGGTGAAGGGAATTAAATATGACCTGACCTTCTTTTCGAAATAGCTCTTTGACTCTCTACTCTCCTAATGCTGTCATTACCACCAAAGTTTGCTCTGTGATACTGCTGTCCCTATTTCATACACAACTCTTAGAATGCATGGATGTGCAAAACATCTATTCATTCAACAAGACTCTGTTGGACAAGATGGTGAGGGAGGGCTTTCCAAGCCTAAGGAAGAGCCTGAATGATTGGATGGAAGTGAAACAACAGAGAGCATGTTTGAGAAGCAAAAGTGTCCAGTTTGTTTTGAGAATAGGGTGTTTCTGCCTCCCTGACCTCCTCAAACAAAACCACCCTTGGAGTGGTGACCAAAGCTTTAGCAAGGAATGGGCCTGAGGGCCACCTACAGGAGGGAATGAGTCCTTTCTCAAAGATACCCTGCGAGAGATGCCCTTGGTCACCCCTCCCTGTTCAATCTCTGAGACTAAAGTGCTCTCCCCATTAGCCCCACGAAAGCGGGCACATCCCCATCCTTCCATATGGGTCTCTAGAACACTCACTGGCAATTAATTTTTCTTGGGATGAATTGATGAATACTTTCTAGAGATGCTTCCCAAAGAATTGGAATTTTTTTCTCTTGCTATTTTAGAAATCTAAAATTGGAAGAACTCAAGCCTGCCAAAAGAGAATGTAGCTCAAGTAACAAGTCCCTTCCTTGTATTTAAGCCCTACCATCTCCCTGTCTTCAACATCAGGATCCAAATTCCTGGGAAAATGTAGGTATTGGTTTACATCCATGGTTTTTCTATTAATGGACATTCACTTTGTATTGTTGCCTAATTTGTGACAAATTGTTCTTGCAATTTTTTCCTCTTTTAACAACTACTTACAATAAAGTCCCATATTAACCTACCCATCTATAAATTGCAACCATCAGTGATGGTTGGTTTTCCATAGTATTGCTGGAATAAAAGAAATAGCTTATTGGAAACTTTAGTCATACATTTAATTTTTCTTTATAAAGAACTACAGCTATTGCTTACAGAAATTTTTTTAAGATGTCAGGAATAAAGCTGCCTATTTCTGAGGATGCCTTCATAATGGCATAATGGATAGAGAGCCAGCCTCAAAACCACAGAGATCTGGGTTCAGGTTCTATATCCAGATCTATACCTATATTTATATCTATCTATTTATCTATCTATCTATCTATCTATCTATCTATCTATCTATACCTATATCTGTCTCTATTGGTTATATGCAAGGTGTTGTGCTCTCCACTGGGGATGGATGATGACTGGATGTTAATTGGTAAAGGAACCCACTGATAAAGGAACTCATACCATGGAAGTAGAAACTTTCTCTAGAACTTACAATTTTAGAGAGTTGCTCAAGGCATTTAGAGGGTAAGCGATTTCCCTAGTATCAATAAGCCACTTTACGTCAGAGGTATGACTTGACCCCAAGTCTTCCTGACATTGATAGAAAAGAAAAATGTAGTACATGACCTAGAAAAAATTTGGATAATGTATATAACACTCACAATAAAAAATGCAAGTTAGAATTTTCTTAGTATGTAGTAGAGAACAAGTCAATTCTATTGAGTGTCATGAAAGAACCAGGAAAGGAGAAAACAGCTGCATGGGTGAGGGAAATCTTCATGAAGAGTATAGCACTTGAACTAGGCCTTGAAGGAAGGCATAGCTTTCAACAAGTGGAGGTATATATGCATTTTCACTGAGACATATGCAAAATGACTTATGGAAACAAAAGGAGAAAATGGCAGGCTGGATAAAATTATGAAATGGTGAGCATCCCAGTTTGGCTAGGATGTAGAGGGCATAAAGTTAAGTAGTATAAAATATAGTTGAAAAAGTAGACTACAGCCAGTCTGTAGAGGGCCTAAAGACAAGGGGCCTTGGACTTTTTTTTTCTAATCCATACCTACCCACATAATCTCCAGAAGGTAAAATAAACTCATGGGTTATTTCCCCCACACAGCCCCATCCCCAAAGCTAGCCCACTTGAACTAGGTCCAAGTGAAGTACTCTTTACAAGTATGCCACAGAGTTTCATTTAAACAGACTCAAGAAGCACAAACATTGGCAACACCCAGGAAGTAACAAGATGAGAAAGCTTTTTATCACTATGCTAACTAACTGACAATATGGCCTCTGAGAGACATATACATTCACTTGTCTGCTTTCAGCTTACCCAATGCTCACTGTTTCTGTTTTTAAAGGACAGTAGGTGGGGAGGAGGAAAACATTTTTTTATTTCTCAGAATCATCAGATCATAGGGTTGGAAAAGACCTTAGAGGTCATCTAACAGGACAGGAATTCCCTCTATATCAGAGGAAACTTTGCTGTCTTTAGGCAAGTACAACCCTCCAAATAAACTCAGGGCCAAGGAAGGACATAGAGTTACTTGGCAATGGGATCTCTGTTTTGATTCCATGTTTAGGAAAAAAATTAGAAGAGAAACAGATCATATACCAAGGCCTTACAGCTGTGGGTAGGATATATATAGATATATATTTAAATTTTAATTTATTTTTAAGTTTTAAAATTCACTTTTATAAGATGTTGAGTTCTAAATTTTCTCCCCCTCCTGCCACTTCCCCCTCCCCAAGATGGTATGCAATCTGATATGGACTATACATGTACAATCATATCAAACATATTTCCACAGTAGTCATGCTGTAAAGAAGAATTAGAACAGAAGGGGAAAACCATGACGAAGAAAAAGAGAGAAAATAATATGCTTCGATCTGCATTCAGACTCCATAGTTCTTTCTTTCTTTTTCATTTTTTTTTTAAATTTTTAGAGGGCAGTTGGGGTTAAGTAACTTGCCCAAGGTCACATGGCTAGGTTTTTGTTTGTGTATGCATTAAGTGTCTGAGGTCGGATCCGAACTCAGGTCCTTCTGACTCCAGGTCTGGCGCTCTACTCACTGCGCCACCTAGCTGCCCCTTCTTTTTCATTTTTTAGGTTAATTAATTAATTTTTAGTTTTCAACATTTACTTTTATAAGACTTTACATTTAAAATTTTTCTACTTCCCTTCATTCTCCCCTCTCCAAGATGGCATGCAATCTGATATAAGCTATATGTGTATAATCATATTAAGCGTATTTTCACATTAGTCATGTTGCAAAAGAAGAATCAGAACAAAAGAGAAAAACCACAAGAAAGATAAAACAAACATACAAAAAAGAGGAAATAGTGTGCTTTGATCTGCATTCAGATTTCATAGTTCTTTCTCTGTATGTGGATAGCTTTTTCTATCATGAATCTTTTGGAATTGTCTTGGGTCATTGTATTGCTGAGAAGAGCTAAGTCTATTGAAGTAGGTCATTGCACAGTGTTGCTATTACTGTGTATAATATTCTCCTGGTTCTGCTCCCTTCACTCAGCTTCAAGTAGATCTTTCCAGGTTTTTCTGAAATCTGCTTGCTCATCATTTCTTATGGAAATTTTTTTGAAATGGAATTTTTCTGAAATCTGCCTTATGGAGTTTTTCTGAAATCTGCCTGCTCATCATTTCTTAGGGAACAATAGTATTCCATTACATTCATATACCATAACTTGTTCAGCCATTCCCCAATTGATGGGCATCCCCTCAATTTCCAATGCTTTGTCACCACAAAAAGAGCTGCTATAAATATTTTTGTACATGTGGGTCCTTTTCCCTTTTTTATCTTTGGGATAGAAGCCTATTAGTAGTAATACTGGTTCAAAGGGTATGCACATTTTTATAGCCCTTTGGGTATAGTTTCAATTGCTCTCCAGAATGACTGAATCAATTCATAACTCTACCAATAATGCATTAGTGTTTCAATTTTCCCACATCTTTTCCAACATTTATCATTTTCCTTTTTTGTCATGTTAGCCAATCTGATAGGTGTAATGTGGTAGCTCAGAATTGCTTTATGTTGCATTTCTCTAATCAGTAGTGATTTAGAGCATTTCCCCCCATAGGATATATATTTTTAACCAAGCAAGAGAAAAAGGCGGTTGCAAAAGATAAAGTAGAAAACTTTGATAACTTGGAAAAATTTCTGTGCTGACAGTATTAGCATGCTTAGGATAAGAAGAGAAGTGGCCAAATGGAGATTAAAAAAAACAACAACTTTTTATAAAAGATAAATCCAAGATATAGAAACAATTGCTATGTATGCATACCTCAAATACAGATATTATGTTATATATATTTTATAGCTATCTATCTATCATCTATATCTATCTATCTATGATCTATCTATCTATCATCTATCTATCATCTATATCTATCTATCTATCTATCTATCTATCTATCTATCTATCTAATAGCTATTCCCCAACAGATAAATGGCCAAATGATATGAATGAACAGTTCTCAAAAGAACTGCAAAGAATTCACAACCACTTGAACAAATGCTCCAAATCACAAATGATAAAAGAAATATATATCTAAACAACTCTGAGGTTTTACCTGACACCCTGAAAATTGGCAAAGATGACTGAAAATGGTAACAGGCAGTATTGGAGGGGTTGTGGAAAGATGAGCGTGCTGATACATTGTTGGTGGAGCTGTGAAATGGTATAGCTATTTTGGAAAGCAATTTGGAATTATGCTGTAATGCCAAGCAAAGGCAACTTCCAAGGTTCAGAATACCAGCATAGCAACTCTCCATTTTATTCAGTGACAAATTAAAAGGCAAAACATTCACAGAACAGAAAAAATCAAAATACAGCTTTCACCAAGTGTAATTCAATAATTTCCAAGTACTACTCCACCCTGGGCAGTACATTTATTTAGTCAATCACAAAGTCCCTCTTCTCAAATGGAGATTAGTTTCTAATCATAAACAAAGTACATTGATTTGATGAGTCACAGAGCACAAAAAAGTCAAAAGTTTTCCCACCCCTGGATCACAACTGAATTACAATCATCACGCCAAGCACCTCCTCAAAAGGGACAGTAGAGAGTACAAAGGCCATCTACCCATAAGCTACACCAAGGTTAAGATATCATCACAGCATTTAATACCCAAAGAGAGGTCTTTTCTTAATCTTGATCCGAGGCAAGTTCTCAGCAATCTCTGTTTCTGGGGAGACAAAGCTTAACAAGGCCACAAGATACATTGCCAGTGTCCTCATTAATTCATTCTCTGCCTGCAGAATAGTCTCAGCAAATATCAGCAAGACCCTCTTCCAGGATTTCTGTAAACAAACAATAAGAAAATCCTTCCTCAGGGCTCCTGAACCAACAGCAAGGTTCCAGGAGCTGTGTAACAGCAGCATTGTCCTTCACCAGTGGATGAATTTGGCAAAACAATATCAGTTCACTCTCTATCTGCAGAACAGTCTCAGGACCCCTGAACTAACAGCAAGGTTCCAGGACCTCTGCAACAACAGAACTGTCCTTCACCAGTGGATGAATCTGGCAAAACAACATCAAAACACAGATAAAATACCAGCATCACAGCCATGTCTCCCCAGTCCTTGGCCGCTCTGGATGTTATCTCTCAAAAATTCTGGGCAGCTCCTACAGGCTCTCAGCAATCCTCCACAATGCTGCTCTCAAAAGTTCTTCTGCCTCTCTCTGCTCTGGGCTTCTCTCTGCTTGGGCCTCTCTTTAAATCCACATCACCAGCTCCTCCCAGTTCATCCACTCTCTTTCCACATCAACAAATCCATCTCACAAGTGGGATTCCCAAGCTCTGGGTTTTAACACTCAACCAGAAAACCAAGCCAATACAGGGGGATCTTTAAATTCCATTACTATTACATATGCAAAAAAGTAATTAAAATATCCCTACTCTTGAACCAGATTCCATTACTGGGCTTGTATCCCAAGGATGCCATGGATAAGGAAAAAAGTCCCCATTTACTCCAAAATATTTATGGCAGCACTTTTTGCGATAGCCAAGGATTGGAAACAAAGTAGATGTCCATCAATTGGAGAATGGCTAAACAAATTGTAGTACACGAATGTACTATAAATATGCTATGAGAAATGCTGTATGATGAATAGAGGGAAGTGTGAAAAGATATATATGAACTGATGAAGAGAAAAGTAAGTAGAGCCAAGAAAGTAATATACACATTAACTACAAGAATGTAAAGTGATCCCTTCCACATGGAGACTTTCCCCATTGTGACTTCAATATGTCCTGGGTGAGCATAAGAAATTAAATGGGAATTTTTGGGGAAGTTTTGTGGAAACTACAGATGACATGTGAAGGCTAACAGATGACAGAAAAAAGTCTAGAAACTCAGAAATGCATAATATATATATATATGTATAGTATGTACAAAAGCAACCCAAATTTTACAATAAGATATTGTAAATACCCTAAAAAAGAGAAAGAAAAAAAAATCCAGACTTTTCTGGTATGAAGAGAGGTCCAAAAATTTTACATGGATTTTCCAGATCGCAGGGACATTGTGCCCCAGATCCTTGTGATGTGGGAGGAATAACTGTAAATGGAAAGAATGAACCCCCCCCCCCCCCACAAAGTAAATGTAACAAAAAAGATCAGTCTAGACTCAATGAAAGCAAAGACGTCTCCAGTCTACCCCTTTGTGGAGGTGGGAGGTCCACAGGTGTTGCACATTGACCATGTTTTCAGACATTTTCAATGAATCAGTCACCTCTGCTGACTTTTTTTTCCCTCTTCAAAAAATACTATTTGTTACATGAGATGGCTCTCTGGAAGGGGGAAGGGGTGGGATACATGAGATACTATGGTGATATAAGAAACAGAAAATATTAATAAAACCTTATTAAAAACAGTAAACAAATTGACAGAACTAATACACTAGAGAAGAAATATTTGTATGGGATAAAAAAATTCCTTTGGAACCAATATCCTTAAATAGAATTTTATCTGTTATTATTATTATTATTAATATTTCACAAAGAGGAGTTCACTGAAAGGGGAAAATATAATTAAGACTACAGACAAAATATAGAAGAGGGAGCAAAGTTCAGTTCTTTCTCTTACCTGGTATTTTTGCTGTCATTAGTTATCCATATGGTCTAACATTACCAGATGTCAAATGATATTATAATTGGCAATTATCTATTTGCTAATGGTTAAATATAGAAAAATAGACCCTGGAATAGATTAAATGATTAAGACCCAGAAGCAGACACAAGTGCACAAGCAACTAGGGGAGAGAGATAATCTGTTCTCTGATCTCAACTGGGCCTTTAATGTAACAAGGTTACCATTCTACTCTTCCATAATTGATTCTCTATCACACTCTCTATGGCAATTATTCCAAACTTCTTCTCTCTTCAAGTCTCCCATGGTACCCCTTCTCTTCAGCCTCTCAGCTTAGGACCTTGTCTCATAGTTCACTAAAAAATTGAGGCCACTTGCCATGAAATATCTCTTCTCCCCTCCTCACCTTATAGCAATGCATATTTCTTGCATTCCAAGCAAGGAATTGTCACATCTTTGAATGATCTTTAACCGGTTTGAAAAAAAATTAGGAATGGAAACAGACATTAAAAGGAAAGACAAGATGAAATTCCCTCCATTCTCAACTTGTCTTTGAGGGTCCTATGAATGAAAGTACTGAACAGAATTCCTTAGAACTGGAGAAACAATTTTCTTCTCCTCCCATCCCCTCAATATTTGTGAGTCTGATACTCATTTTAAGTAACACAACTATTTTTGAAACAGTTTTAGAACAAAACAAAACACATAAACGAAATACAAAAGCAGTATCCTGTCCAGTCCAGCTTAATCTTTTTTTTTCTTCTTTTTTTGGAAGGGGGAGGACAGGGTAATTGGGGTTAAGTGATTTGCCCAAGGTCACATGGCTAGTAAGTGTTAAGTGTCTGAGGTCAGATTTGAACTCAGTTCCTCCTGACTCCAGGTTTGGTGCTCTATTCACTGCATCACCTAGCTGCCCCAGAGTTCAGCTTAATCTTAGTTAGTCTAGTTCAATCCAGTCTATTCCAATCTTGTCCAGTTCAGACAATCTGGTCCAATCTAGTCCAGTCTATTGTAATCCAGATTAGTCTAGTCTAGTCTACTCCTTCCCAGTCAAATCCAGTCTAGTCTGATCTAATCCAGTCCAATTTAGTCCAGACTAGTCCAATCTAGTCAGGTCCAATTTAGTCCAATCCAGCCTAGTCCAATTCAATCTTATGTAATACAGTTCATTTTGGTCCAAACTAGTCCAATACAGTTGGGTTCTGTCTAATACAGTCAAGATCAGTGAAATATGGCCTAATTCACTCTAATTTAGCACAGTCCACTCAAGTTCAATGAAGCTGAGGCTGGTCCAGTTCAGTCTAGTACAATCAAGTACAATCTGGTGCAGTCCAGTCCAGTATAGTTCAGGCCAGTCCAATCTAGTTCTCTTTGATCCAGTCTGATCCAAACCAATGCAAGCCCATCCAATCTGGTCCAATATAATCCATGCTGGTCTAGAATGGTCCAATCTAGCACTAAAGAGTCTAAACTAGTTCAACCTAATTCTGACTGGTCCAACCAAGTGCAGAATATTTCAAATTTATCAATAAAGTTCTGTCCAGTCAAACTGGTCTAAAGTGGTCCAGACTTGTTTAGTCTAGTTCATTCTAGTCCAAACTCGTTCAAACCAGTCCAATCTGATCCAGGACCATCCAAACCATTCTGAATCTGGTTTGTCCAGGTGCTTTTCATATTATGTATTTTCACTGTTGAATATTTCCCTTTCAGTTTACATTGACAAAAATTTACTTGGGTGAATGCTGGGTCAATGTTATCCCCTTTTCACAAATTACTGAGGTAGGGAGGTAGCAGAGAAAACCTAGGTTTTAGTATTTACTCTGCCACTAACCAGCTAGGTGTCCCTGGATAAGTCACTTAACTTTTTTAGCCTTCTTTTTTTGGCATATGTAAAATGAGTGAGTTGGATCCCTATGGCTTTTTCAAGCTTGAAAGTATCATGTTTCTAGTTCTAGTTCATTGTTAACAGTCAGAAGGTCTGGACTTAAATCCACTGGATACCTTATGACTGGGCAATTCACTCACCTTTCCTGGGTTTACATTTCTTCCTCTGTATGAGGAGAGGGTTGGACTGGATGACCTCTGAGGTGACAGCAGGTTGTAGGTCTTTGCAAAGTCTAAATTGGTTCTGGGTTAGGAATATACTTGAGAATTATTAATTTACTCAGGAATTCTCATATGCTCTCCAGAGACTAGAAGACCATTTGAGACCCTCCTAGGTCTGAAATACAATAGGTTTGAACTCCTGGATTAACACTGGAATCAACTACTCTGACCTCCAGAGTACTTAGAACTAGGGGTGACCTAGAGTGTCTGGTCAGCACTCCAAGGATGATCCAGTAAAGCACAAATCCCCTAGACCAGGGGCTGGTAAACTATGGCCTGCAGACCAAATCTGATGGGCCATAGTTTGCTGACCCCTGTCCTAGATTTCTGTATTCCCTACCAGAAACAGAAGGGCTTTTGTGACTGAGAAGGGAACATCTACAAAGGTGAACTCTTCTCATTGCTGGGCTCTTTAGCCTAGGCCTCTTGGGGAGATGTCTTTTAAATTGAATGACTGAAAGGGAATGGTAAACATCTTGCTTTGATAGAACTATTAACAACAAAGAAACAGAACTGAGCATGGGTTGAGCAAGGGTTGATGTGAAGAGATTGAAATATTTGGTCTGAGGCAGGGGTTCTTGACCAGGGCATCATTATCTGAGAAGGGGTCCATAGGTGTCACCAGACAGCCAAGGGAGTCTATTATACAAAAGAGGTTAAGAACCCTTGGTCTAAAATCTGTGTGGATGGGAACAAGTACTCCCTTTCCTGTCCCTGATATTTTCAAGCTTGACAAGTCCTCTCACTATACCTTTTGAATATCTGCATTGAGTGGGAAGCTTGGAAGTGTGACAGATTCATTACTGAAGGATAAAAATTCTCTGGGAGTAGGCTTAGCATTATGGTCTGCAGTGACTAATTAGAAATGTAGGCTAGGTGGCAGAATGGAAGTCAAATTGACAAGCCTCCAAATTTATCTCTGTAATTAGCAAGGTGCAAAGTGGTCATTACTAAGGAGTTTGGATCATCGAATTGAAGATAGTGGATGAAAGTATGAAGAGCTATCCAGTGGTCAAATATGTCTTAGTGACTTAGGGAAGAGACAACAGGCCATATGGGGAATCTAGATGTCCTTAAAGAAGTAGGTTCATCCAATATCAGAATTTCTGGGCCTATTGTTTTTCCTTCTAACCCAACTTCCACCCTGTGCTAACCTGAACAATTGATTCCTAGTTAAGTGTTAATTGATCACAGCTTAGTGTCACTCTAAAAAGAAGGCTTTATATTTTCACTGAATTCTGGACAGAGGTATCTGACAACAGGGAAATCTGTAAGAATCAGAATCTCTAAACTGGACTTTGCCTCTGCTATGCAACTGTAGTACAGTGGAAAGAATTCTAGATTTGGAATCTGAAGGCCTAGATTCGATCTTGGCTTTTCCATGGCTTCGCCTCTATGACTTTGGGCAATTTACTCAACCTCCATGGATTTCTCTGTATAATGGACGGGCTGGATTAGGTGACCTATGAGGTTCTCTCAACTCTAAATGCATGATCCTAATTCCATGTCCCTGTGCTGATTTAGATATAAGTAACTTTTACCTCTATGGTGGGAGAACTGGTCAATAAATGCCCAGTCCTGGCCAGCACTTCTGCTGTTCATCTATGCATGGTCGCTGCCTCTAGGAAAGCAGCAATTTTGAGACTGAAGAGTGGCCAGAAGAGTGTCTTGTTATTTAAATAACTTATCATGAGGAAGGAGGAAGGTGATAAAGGCGGGGACTGTGTTCCCAAGGATGTGTGAGGAAGAGGTAACTGGTAGTCATTTTGTGGTTGGAAGGTCTATGGCTACTTAAGTTAGATAATTTAGTGACTGTGTTTAATTCAAGTCCTCCAGATCCTCCTGGTTTTAGATAACATTATACTGATTGCAATGAGTCCTGGAAAACTTTAGGACCTCCTGAACATCATCTAGTTGTTAAAAAAATATATGTCCATCTGGCTAGACAGATTGGAAAACTAAGATGGATGAAAAACATATATTACACGTAAATGGATGGGTGCCCAACTAAGTCACACAAAGGACAATGGGGAGGGAACTGAGTGAATAGAATATGTACTTATACTGGATAGCTTAAGAAATTCAGATGGAATGATTTTGTTTGTGATGTATTTCATTTTGTTGAACTTTATGATACTTTGGTAATATGAAAGCCAACCTCAGCATTCATTATTTTCAACATCCTACTATTTCTCAATAAAATCAAGCTCTGGAGAAAGTTATTGGGAGCTATTAGGAGGAACACTATTGTACTGTCAACCCATGGAAGATGTCAGGCAATGTAAAGATTTTGGGATTCTCTTCTGATCTTGGGCTACCTTTGGATGGTAGAAGTTAGTCAACAACATTGAACTGAGTTGCCAAGATACACAGAATGCTGCACTAAGTACTACTGGTGACAAAAAAGATGTGTAAGGTCCTGTCAGCTGAAAACTTCTGATCTATGACAATACAAACAAATGAAAAATACAAAGTCAGGCTTTCAATGCAGTGTACAAACCTGTAGACAACCTTGTGCTATATGCGTGGGTGTGTTTTGGACATGGGATAAAGAAGTAATTGTGAGGCTTATTAGTAGAGATGAGTTTTTACCTCATTTATTTTTTTCATTTTTTCATTTTATTTTTAAGTTATGGGATAAAACAACCATATCCATAATATAGCATAATAAAAACAGATTACACATGAAACTGAAAATCTATTAGGTGCAACTTGCCATTCCATTTGCACATATAATACATTTATATATCCACATATAAAATTTATATATAATAAATTTCTTTTTTTCTTTTATTAAAGAGCAAAGGAGCAAATGGATTAGTGGTGGTGGGGAGCACTTCAGACAGAGGGAATGACAAACATCAAGGTGCCAGGTTAGGTAGTCGTTAGATTCCTTCTGTGATTTTTATTTGGTAATCATAACTTACATTTACTTTGTGCTTTAAAGTTTGCAATACTCTTTTTATCTCTCTTGAAATAGGCAGTGAAAATATTACCCTCATTTTGCAGAGGAGAAAACAGGCACTCAGAGTTGAAGTGAGTTTTTGCCTATTTTTGCCTCATTTTGCCTATGGTCACAGAATTATGGACCTAAGGCAGAAGTTGAACCCAGCACTCTTGATATCAAGTCTGACACCTTTTCTGCTGACCTGTATCCTCTCTGAAAAATAGCTGATGTTTACAGCAATTTAAAGTCTATAAAATGCTATTTCATTTGATCTTCCCAGCTGCGGGCATTTTCATCTCTGTGGTGCAGATGAGAAAATTGTGCTAGGCATTGGGCTAGGGGCTAGGGATTTAAAGACAAAACAAGATAGTCCCTGCCCTCAAGGAGCTTACATCCTATAAAGCAAGCCAGAGCCTGCAAACCTATATTTAGAATCAAGTAGGGAGGAACATGAATATTTTTGAGCCTCTCTCAGATATTTGTGTCTTAGACACAGGCTGCCAGGATGAGGACAACTGACCAATGATACAAACCACTCAGTTTCTGCAAGGGCTAGAAGAACCCCAAGAAAAGCTGCTGTCTCTACAGCCCCATTGGACCTCCTAATGTACGAATCTTTTTTCTCTGCAAGGGCCACAGACAGATGTTCCTTAGAACCCTCTCAGGCCCTGACAGAGACTTCATTGATATCACACCTTCCCAAACCAAGTCCTTTAGGGGCCCCACTATTGGTTAAGCATTCACCTGATGGAGGACTAAGAAGTCCCCAAAAGGTTCTCTTTTCTCCAAAGAAAGAAGTAAAGGGGGCGGCCAGGTAGCACAGTGAATAGAGCACTAGTCCTGGAGTCAGGAGGACCTGAGTTCAAATCCAGCCTCAGACTTAACATGTACTAGCTGTGTGACCTTGGGCAAGTCACTTAAGCCTAATTGCCCACCTTCCCCCCTCCAAAAAAAAAGCAAAAAGCAAAACAAGACCAAACAACAAGAAGTAAAAAATAGAGAGCCAGCGACAGCTTCTCTCAGGTACCTCTTTTCCCTCTTTCCATCCACATATGCCATGATTATCCAATGGTTGCTGTTCAGTTGTGTCTGACTCTTTGAGACCCCATAGACCATAACACACCAGTCCTTTCTAGCTTCCACTGTCTCTTGAAGTCTGTCCAAGTTCATATTTGCATCATTATCCAAACAGCCCTTCTATTGAGGGAGGGAATTAGTGAGGTTGGAAATCTGCCCAATATGCAACTAACGGAAACCACAAAAGGCTTTCCTGGCTGACATCTTGACTCAGGGGCCTAGAGTGGCCAACTGACTTCAGCTGTCTCATCTTATCCTTACCAACAAATTCCTTTATTCAGGCTCTATTGACCTCCCTCTCCCACTCCTGTCTGTTAGGTCTAACCAAAGCATATGTTTGTGTTTGCTCTGAAAGAAACAATTCTCCCAGCATTTATTAACACAGACAGGCAAAACACAACATACGTTATCAATATAACACAGATAACTGTGACAATGCAGAGTGATTCCCTTGCTGCTGTGATTACAC
This sequence comes from Gymnobelideus leadbeateri, assembly GCA_011680675.1. Taxonomy (NCBI): domain Eukaryota; kingdom Metazoa; phylum Chordata; class Mammalia; order Diprotodontia; family Petauridae; genus Gymnobelideus; species Gymnobelideus leadbeateri. The sequence continues at coordinate 800,141 of WOXC01008165.1, read as the reverse complement.
TCCTCTTAACATGCTTCAGGTGCCTCTGTCTTCCTGAAAATGTAGTCCCTAGAACTGAACTCAGTTCTCCAAGTTTAGTTAGCCTAGGGAAGATCACAGTGCACTGTCCAGTTACCTCCATCTGGACATTGGATGTTTATCAATGCATTGTTAGATCTCATTAACTTCTTTGGCAGCTGTTTTACATTGTGGACTCAAATTGAGCTTGCAGTCCACTAAAGCCCCCAGATCTTTTTTTTTCCTCCCCCAAGAACTTCTGTGTAGCCAGGTTATCCCCATATTTGTACTTATGCTGTTTATTTTTTCCAATCTAAGCTCTTTAGTAAATATGATCTTTTTTTTTTTTTAGTATGATATCTGAGAGTATCTTACCTAACCCATTTCCCTTCTTGGTGAAATGTGTCTTCTTACCACCAGGTGGCAGAAGTTCCTCACTGTCGATAATGGACATTTGAGTATTTCCAGTAGATAGCAGCAACCTCATTTTCTTTGAACCCCAATGACACTGAGCAGCTGATTTTTAAATTTTTATTTTTAATCAGTAACAGTACCATTAGCACACTAATTACTAAGTGTCAACCATGAGTAGGCTTAGCTTTCCCAAACAAGATTAGATATGATCCCCCTTTAAGCACAATTGTTTGTATAGAAATGCATATTTTTGTTTATAGAGAAGGTGTAATATCCCTTTTCCATCTCCCCTCCACCATCCAACTATCCAACTCTGTTGGATGAAGTTAAATGTCCTCATACACACTTTGCAGGTGGGAAAATTGGGAGTCTGAGTGGGGAAGTGATTTGGCACAAATCATAAAAACAATGGATAGTCTGCTCTCTGTGAGTGGTCCCTACGTCTTCCCTTTTCTTCTCTCTCTATATCATCTCAATGATTTTGTCAGCTACTCCAGGTCCAATTATCATCTCCAAGTGGATGCTATATATGTATATACAGAGACAGACATAGACATAGACACACCTCTCTCTCTTTTCCCTCCCTCCCTCTCCCTCTCCCTTCCCTCTCTCTCTCTCCCCAATTACGCGCCCCCCCCTGCCAAATTCCATTCCCACATCGAACACTGCTTGGTAGCTATCTTCACTTGGTTGTCACATAGGCATTTCAAACTCAACAGAGCTCGTTATCTTTCCATCTAAACCACCTGGACCAATTCAAACTTCTCTATTTCTTTGGAAGACACATCACTCTTCCAGTCATCCAGGTTTGCAGCCTTGGAATCATCTTGTATTCTTGTCTCCCTTACCCTTATTATTCAATCAATTGCCAATGTTTGTCAATTACATTTCCATATCTCTTGCATATTTCCTCTTCTCTTCACTCACAGGACGATTGCCCTGCTTCAGACTCTCTTTTGGATTATTACAATAGTCTCTTAATTGGCCTCTCCCCTTTCCAATCCATCCTATGCACAGCCGATGCCCCAGAAGTACAGGTCTGACCAAGTCACTCCCCTGCTGGGAAATCTTCCTGGGTTTCCTTTTGTCTCTATGATTATAATGATAGTTTGCATTTGTAACCCTTTAAGGTTTGCAGAGCACTTTATATATGTTAACTTATTTGATCCTCATGACAACCCTATAAGCCAGGTTCTATGATTATCATTTTACAGATAAGGAAACTGAGATCGAGAGAAGTTAAATGACTTACCCAGGGTCATAGTTTCTGAGACAAAGTTTGGATTCATGTCTCCCTGACTCCCAGTCCCATACACTAACCACTGCACCCAGCTTTTGGAACAAAAGCCACAGCCTGGCTTTTAAAGCTTACTCCAGCTTATCTTTCTAGAAATTTCCCAGTTGTGCCCATTCACATGCTCCATTTCCAGACAAACTGAACTTCCATGTCTATAGATATACTCTTCTTACCTTCATCTTTAAGAATCCCTAGTTTCATTTCATGGGGCAGCTAGGTGGTGCTGCAGTGAATAAATAAATTCAGCTGAGAATCAGGAAGACTCATCTTCATGAGTTCAAATCTGGCCTCAGAGGCTTACTGGCCAAGTGACCCTGGGCAAGTCACTTAATCCTATTTACTTAAGGACATTTTATGGAGTTCATCTCAAGATAAGAGAACTCTGCTATGGACATTTTCTCTTTCTGGGACTATCAGCATCAGGTGGAGCTCCCTTCAGAAAAGAGAAGGCTCTTCTGAAGGTTTAACAAGAGTAAATGCTGAATTATAAATGGTGATTAAGAGCTCTTCCATTTCCTTTCCACAAATAGGATTTACTGAAACAGTTTAAGCAAATGCTCTTGTCAGACTTCTACAGGGCCATTTCTCCCCCTCCCCCTTAGCCCAACAGCAGACCAAAGGGGGAAAAGAATAATTCATAAAGATAATTGTGGAAAATATGAGTAATTAAGGTATGTGTCATGTTAGTTTCATGAAAATAAAGAGAATCAATTGTTTCAGGATTTTGAGTTTGCCAGAAGTTTTGGAATACTGCCATACTCTGGGGGTTCCTTTCAGAGAATTAAAACTGATACATTTTTTAAAAAGTTAGATGAGTTTTTGGCTCAGCTCTGCTAAAGAATTCCCTATAGTGCTGCTTTGATTTCCCTTTGGAGGGATATAAACACAAAGCATTAGGTTGACATCAGTAGATGGTGAAGTCAATGAAAGGGATTATGTGCTTCAAAACTAAAGGGCAAGATCAAAGGCACCCAGTGGGAAAAACCTACCTCAAGCACCTTAGGAAGGCTGCCATAATGAAGCCACAAAGCTCCATGCTGCATGATTCAAAAGCAGCTCACGTGGCTTTGACAGTTTGGTAGATCCATGAAGTTTCTTTCTGAAATCTGGAAGAGTGCATGTTACTAGGGCAAAATTCCTTCCTCCATCCCTTTCTTCCTTCCTTCTTTCCTTCCTCCCTCCTTCCCTCCCTCCCTCCCTCCCTCCCTCCCTTCCTTCCTTCCTTTCTTCCTTCTTTCTTTCCTTCCTTCCATTCTTCCTTCCTCCCTTCCTTCTTTCCCTTCCTTCCTTCCTTCCTTCCTTCCTTCCTTCCTTCCTCCCTCCCTTCCTCCCTCCCTCCTTTCCTTCCTCTCTCCCTTCCTTCCTTCCTTCCTTCCTTCTTTTTTTTTCTTCATTCCTTCAGGGTACAAGTACCTTGCATGGGGCCTTGTACATAGCAAGCAGGTACTTAAAAAATATTTATTAATTCTGAATAAACTCTTCCACACTAGAAGTGTTCACAAAGAGGGAACATGACTACCTGTCAGGTAGGTTGTAGAGAGAGTCTCAGCAACTTAGATACAATCATCTCTAAGGTATATGATAACTCTAAGATTTTATAATTCTATCCTCTGCATGTCCCAATTCTGATAGAAAGCTTGTGTGATTCTATGCTCTTTTCTCCACTTATGTGATTCTGACTTGCTTATGTTCCAAGGTGGAGCTACAATCCCACCATGTCCATGAAATCTTCCCTGACCACCCAGACTCTCATTTTTCTCTCCTTTTCTCTGAACTCATGTGGCTTCTACTCTAAACCAGTGGGGTCAAACTCAAATAAAAATGGGAGCATAAAACCATACATAAAAATCCTTGAAGAGCCCCTATTGACTTAAAAAAATCACAGATTAACCTCATCTATGTTTTGTTGTATTCTTATTTACTTTGTTAAATATTTCCCATTTACATTTATCTGGTTTAGGTCCCACTGGAGTCATGTTGCTGGTTTGCAGGTTTGATATCTCTGCTCTAACCCACTTGCTAGGTATGTAACAGTGCCTTGTCATGTTAATTGTCTTTTCATGTGTTAGTCTTGCCTCCTCTACTAGTCTTAAGATCCTGGAAGATAAGGAAACTTAGCAAAAGGCTACCTCTTGGAAAAGAAGTAGGTGTTTCAATTGGATAAATATTAAGGAATACCTTTGTGCAAGAGACTGTTAGATGCTGAGTTTATAAAGACAAAAATGAAATAATCCTTGCCCTTAAAGAGCTTACTTTCTATTGGAGGTGCCCAATGATTAAAAGGTTAAATTTTTTTTCATCGATACAGAACTGTGTATCGTCCAAAGCATGTTTGCAGTTATTTTACTTGTTGGACTTGTAGAAGGTTAGGGCTGCAAGGGACTTTGGATGTTACATAGTTCAACTACTTCATTTTGTGGATGAGAAAACTGCTGGTCCATAGGACCATAGATTAAGAGATAGAAGTGACCTTTATATGGCCATCTAATATGCCCCCCTCTTTTTATTGATGAAGAAACTGAAGCCCAGAGGTTGAGTGACTTGTCCAGGGTCCCCCAGACTTTAAATGGTTAAGGTAGGATTTGAACCTGGGTCCTCTCACCTAGAATGCATTTTTCATTGTACCAATTTTCAGGAAAGGCTGGATTTGAATTCCTGTTTTAGGACTCCAGATACACTATTTTCTCTCCTTCCCACAGCCCTATCTACTTACCTCTCTCTATATGGTGCTGAAGACAAAACAGAAGCTCAGGGAGGAGCTAATTCTCAAATTAAGGCTTCCTGATTTCACAGCCCCATGTCTCTTGTCCAAATGCCTTGGGACTAGTTTATGAAATGGAAATGATGGATGGGTGAATCATGGGGTTCTTAACCTTGGGTCTATGAACTTAAACATTTTTTTTTGATGACTATTCAATATAATTGGTTTCTTTTGTAATCCTATGTATTTTATTTTTATGCATTTAAAAACACTATTCTGAGAAGGGCCTATAGGCTTTACCAGACTGCCCAAAGAGTCTGTAATACACACACATATACACAGACAGACAGACAGACACACAAACACACACACACACACACACAATTAGGAACCCCAGATGTAGAGAAAAATACCCTGTATTTGGAGTTAGAAGATGAGGTTTCAATTCTTGGTTCTGACACTTCCTAGGTGTCTGGCCAGGGACAAGTCCCCTTTTTGGACCTCAGAATTTCCTCAGTTGTAAATGAAAGGGTTGGACTAGACGACTTTGAAGGTCCTTTCTAGTTCTAAATCTTAGATACTTTTGTGACTGTAATATACTTTCTTATTGAATTTTGTGTATCCGGATTCGATACTAGAAAGGAAAACGGAGGAAATGCTTATGTTACTTCTTATTCATCATTATCTAAATTACTTAGAGTATTCTTTTCCTATAATGACTTTAGGGTAAATTGCCAGTTTCTAGTTTTCTCAAAAATCTGTTTTTTGGTTCTCTGGCCAATGCTCTGGACATGACATTTTAGTAGTTTAGCAACTGTCTTTTGACTAGGTTGCAGAAGAGAACACCATTTTTCCCAGTTTATGGTCAGTATTTGATTATTTGTACCAGTGCAAAGGAGGAGGACCATGGATCAATTGTTCAAAACAGCAGATCACGGAGAGTCACTTTTTAGACTCAGACTTTATTGTGTTTTTTTTTCCAGTGTTTCTCTCATCCCTGCATTTGGTGGATTTGCTTTTCTAGTTTTGTTTCATGCTAATATTCTAATGTTTGTCTTCCCTGAGGCTATGTCCACCAGCAGTGAGGGGAAAAGTATTGGCAAAGCCAGCTTAAAACGAAACATTTGCCATGGACAATTGATTTGTGGTTAACTAGGAGAAGCTGAATTCCTACATAGCATCTTTGTTGTCAGGACCATGAGCTTGTGTCCCAAGAGGTAGCCCAGATCTGATCAGAATGTTGGTCAATGAGTTTGTCTCTGGTGTCCTCTCACTATTCTGTCTCTTCTGTTTCATTAATCAATCATTTAGCAAGTGTTTATCAAGTGTCTACAGCTTGCTAGTGATACAAAGAAAAAAATGAACGGACCCTACCCTCAGTTAGCTTGCATTTTATTGGGGGACACAACCTATTTATAAGTAGACACAATATATACACAAAACTCCTTGCTTTGGTGCATACCTTTCTACTACCTATACTCAGCCCCTGGTTAAAAGCAGTAGCCAGCTAAATATGAGCCTGAGGAGCTAGTGCCCACCCTGGCATTGACTTGAGGTCTTTCTACTCCAAAGGGCATTTGCAATTCAGCACGTGATAATCATGAGATCATAAAAGCAGAGCTAGGGCTGGAAGAGACTTTAGAGGTCATCAAATTTTCCTTAATCCAAAGGGAAAACCATCTAATGGTTGAGTTTAGGACTCAAAGTTGCTGTGGGCTGCTGTGTCCAGCACTTAGCATGATTCGGAGACATGAATAAGAAATGACCAGACCATGTGGGTAGTTCAAGGAAGAACCATGAACTCCATTTATCGATCCTCAGGACAAGGTTTTTATAGAGCAATGAGACGATGGAGACTCAAGTTTTCTAATCTTTACCTTAGCCTGTTGTATCCTGGAGGTAACACAGATTAGATAATTTGATAAGGATTTCTTATCTAGGAGACTAAAGTCTTAGGGTAAGACCTTTGATCTAGGCCTCAGGTATCTGCTAATGCAGCCACGGTCATAAAAGGATACAATTGAGAGCAAACTCCAAAGTTGAAGCGCAATCCTCAAAAGACATCACATTTAGAGCTGGCCACCTGAAGATACCTTAGGGCAGAATCAGATATTTTGGCTCTCAATAACTAAAATCTTGGGGTATAGCCTATTGATCTCAGAACTCAAGCAACATCCTTATAAGTGTAACCCATAACAAAGAACTCAGGAGCTAACTTGACGAAAAGTTGCATCTCAGAGATTCTTGTTTTAAAGTCCACTATTAGGATTTAATATCTGAGTTCTGAACCAGGCTTCTTTGGCTCCCCACACAAAGTGTGGTCTGGGTTGGGGTCATTGACAAGGTGATGGAGAAGGAGTTGGATGGGAAGTGTCTCTCCACTCTTCATATGACCCAGTATAGTGAACGGCTATTCTATTTACATCCATAGCCCAAGAAGGGACTATTCTGTCCCAAGCTGGTGGAATGGATAGCCTCATCTTTGAGTTTTAGTTCTTTTAGCTTGGACATTTGAAACCCCCAAAACTTTACACTTGTGTTTTATTAAAATAAACATTTTAAATTAAATTTTATTTTTTCAATGAACAAAGATAAGTTTTCTCTCTCCTACCACTCTCTCCCATTGTGGGCAAGGGATAGAGGAATAAAACTTTTATAACAAACATGAGCAGAACAAATTTCCACGTTGGCAAGTCCAAAAATGGATGTTTTATTCTGCTCCCTGAGTCTATTACCAATCTGTCAGGAAGTGAGTAGCATGCTTCATCATTAGAGCTTGGACTTCTTCTGGTCCACTTCATAAATGGACACATAATTTTTGACCATACACAGAATCAGATCTGTTACTCCAGCTTTTATTAGCTGACAAAAGGATAGGCAGTATTGATTGCCAAAGCTCCCTGGAAATACTTTATATGAGCACATTGCAGCAGACTTCTGAGACAATAAAACAAGTCTATTCCGGGCTATCTCGGAAACAAGAAAGACAATTGAGTCTTGGGGAAATTAACTTCCTTGGTGACAAGGTGGTGATTCTGGCTGCCCCAACAGCATCATGTGGAAAATTGCTATGCAATTGACCTTTGCATTTGTCCTCTGGTCCAATCAGAATTCTTTATGCCTCTTAAAAGTGCATGCAAAATGAAGATGACTTTCCTGTAGTTGTATTCATTTTTAAATTGATAGGGACCAGAGATTTTTCTGAGTCATGCATTTCCAGTCTCCCTTTCTCATTCAAGAACATTTGGATGGTGACTGGACAGGTGAAGGGCAGAGTCTGGGACTGCAGTCAGACCTGAGCTTGGAGGATTAGCATGTAGTTAGGATGAGGGCTAGGTCTGAGGCCAGGATGAGGGGTTGAATTTGCCACTGGGATCAGTCTGGGGCTGGGATGAGGTCTCTGAATTTGAGCTTCAAGCTGAATTCGAGGCTAGATTTAGGGGTCAGTCTGTGGCTAAGGTTTCAGTTTGAGTCCAGTCTGAGTCTGAATATGGGATTAATGATGAATCTGGGACTGGGATTAGAACTGATCTGGGGATGGAATTAAAGTAGAGTCTGAGATTGATATAAGGGTTGAATTTGGGACTGGGGCCAGGTTTGAGTCTATGGCTAAAGTTAGAGTTGTCTGTCACTAGAATGAAGACTGGAATTAGAACCAAGACTAAGGCTAGGTTGAGGGTTGAGTCTGGAACTGGGATTAAGATTAAGTCTGAGTTTACAGTAAAGGTTGAATCTATGGCTAAAATTAGGGGTGTTGTAGCTGGAATGAAGGCTGGGTCCAGTGCTGGGATTAAGTTTCAGTAAGGGATTGAGGGCTAACTCTGGGGCCAGAGTGAGAGCTGAGTTTGGGGCTGGGGTTAAGGATCAATCCATGGCAGGGTTCAGGCTCAGACTGGAGTCAAGCTCAGGGCTCTTTCTGTATCCTGGGGTAATATTCAACATAGACCCAGGAGTAGGTCTCATGTTGAGGCTTTTGTCAGAGTTCAGTTTGAGAGAATTCCTATGTGGATTGAATAAGGCCAGAGTAGGAGAAGCTTTGAAGGAAAGCCAAGCCATTCCCTTCTATGACTTAGCCAGTTCCAAGAACTTGACATCTGAGTCGATACAGTTTAGTTTCATTTTATTCTGTGGGGCCTGATTTATGTTTTGTCCAAGTGTAAATCTCTGAGCATAATGTCGAGATAATCTAGTTGGCAGAACTGAGTGCCTTGGATACATGCATCACCTTGGCAACAAGCTGGTTTTGGCAATCTTGGCTATGAGGTGGTATCAAAGTCCAAGCTACTTCAACCAGAAGAATTTATTCGACTGGACCAGCCCTGGAAATAAGACAGGATCACAGAGCTAGAGTTGGAAGAGGCCTTTGAGGCCATTTAGTCCAACCCCCTTATTTTACAGATAAGGAAACCGAGGCCCAGAGAGATCATACAAGTGAAAAAAGACAGGCAGTATTTGAATCCAGATCATTTGAAACCAGACCCACTGTCTCCCCTCCCCCACCTACCCCCCCACCTGCACCATGCTTCCTCTTACCCTGGACCACAGAAAAAGCTCTATCAGGTTGTCCTGCAATTTTGAATGATTATCATTCTCTTCCTTGCCCCTCAGAATAATCTGTATAGATATCTCTGGAACACCTGTCAAGGGTGGGGGTGTGATAAAGATTGGACTGAGTAATAAAAAGGGCTCTCAGGACTGGTGGGACATTTTGATAACTCCATCTTTTCTCTTTCTCCTATACCGTAAGTATCCTCCTGCTCTTAGCCTTGACCCTGCTGTTCAGGCAGGAGCTGAGATGGGACCCTTGCTACCTTGAACTTTTGAAATTGATTTTTTTGAACCTGGGCATAGTACTTTAAATGTGTCCCCATTCAATTTCATTTGATTGGTTTTGGGCCATTGCTTTGGTGCGCAGAGATCTCGGAACCCCGACTCTTTCTCAAAGTTACCCTCTGATCATCAGTTTTCTTATTCGTCAGCCTATCAGATGCTTTCTACCCTGATAGAGAGCTGGGAGAAAAGTTTCAAACCCCGTTTAAAAAACAACAAAAAAGCCCCTTCAAGCTCAGGGCTGATACGTATTTGTTATCTAAGGCAGGACATTGAACTGTGATACGGAGGCAGCATGGTGTAGACAGAGTATTGGGCTTCCAGTCATGAAGATCTGTGTTATGATGCCACCTCTGACACTTACTAACTATGTCATCTTGGATAAGTCATTTAACATTTCAGTATCAGTTTGCTCATGGGCAGCTAGGTGGAGTAGTGGATAAGAACACTATGCTTAGCATCAGAAAGACCAGAAAGACCAGAGTTCAAATATGACCTCAGACACTTGCTAGCTGTGTGACCCTAGGTGAATCACTTAAACCTTGCCTACATAAAACTGGAGAAGGAAATGGCAAGTCACTTCGATATTCTTGCCCTGAAAACTCCATGGAAAGTTAGTCCACAGGGTCGTGAAGAGTCAAACATGATTGAACAACTAAATAATAACAAAGCAGTTTCCTCATTTGTAAAATGAAAGGGTTGGATTTGGTGACCTCTAAGGCCCCCTCCAGCTCTAAATCAACAATGTTCCTATGACATTTGAAGATTTTTCAACAACAAAGAGTTTTCTGCTTAATCCTCAGTTAACCAGAAATATAACATTAGACATAGCACACCATTCTCTGAATTCAGGTCTTAGTTTTGTGAGCCAAGTGACTTTGGAGATTTCATTTCTTTGAACCTCAGTTTCCCCATCTGTAGAATAATGATATATAGAGTATGTTTTCATCTCATTGGGCATATTATCAGCATTAAGTAGGATGTTTTATGGACAGCATACAGTACTGTATATATTTTTCATATGTTCCTATAGCCAAAGAATTCTCCATCTACAGACCATCCTGCTAGTGATGGAAACCTCAGCTAGTAAAGTAGCTGCTAACCATGTAGACTGTATTAAAAACTTTTACAGCATGACTGGAATGACCAGAGCCCATACCCCATTGCCATTAGCTTTCAGAACCCAGGGTCACCTACATGTAACAATGAGATATTAGATTAGGATTTTTATAGAGGACAGGACTATATAAATGTGAGTTATTAGGATGATTGTAATGGAAGGTCTCAGGGCCATCCTTCCAAGCATCAGTTTTCATCATAGCGGGGGGCGGGGATAGAATTAGAAGGTAGTTAGGAACACAAATTTAAAGCTGGAAGGGTTCTTAGAGTTCCCCTAGTCTAAACTCCAAATTTTATAGCAGAGGTACCCACAACTCAGAGAAGTTAAAGAATTTCTCTAGGGTCACACAGCTAGTATGTGTCAGAGGAGGGATCTGAACCATGTCTCCTCGACTCCAGGTCCACTTTTCCATCCATTACACACTGTTTGTCAAGGTGGAAGAAACTCCAAGGCAGAAGCATTGGGCAACTTGTCTAGTATCACACAGCAAATATGTGTCAAAGGAGGGATCTGAACCTATATTTTCCTGACTCCAGATCCAGTGCTCTATCCAATAGGCCATGCTGTTGCTCAAGATGGAGGAGACTAGACTAGACTGGCCCTGACTGGGAGAATGCTCTGTAAGTTATTATTATTATTATTATTTGCACATTTTAAATTAAACAAATGCTTTATTAACTTCTGGTTTACATCATTCATTTCCACCAAATTTTGAGTTACAATTCCCCCCCCCCCATTTTTTCCCTACCCACAACCCCAGAATAGCAGTCCCACTAGATATCCCCTCATCCAATCTGCTTTCTCCCATATCTTCTCCTATACCCCCTTCGACTTTGCCATTAGGGCAACGTGAATCTCTGAGCCCCAATGCCTGGACATCTTATGAAACATTTAATTTTAAAACTTCGATTTTCAGTTCCATTCCCTTCCTCCCTTGTCACCCACTCCCTCTGAGAGTTCTGAGAGCAATTCAGTATGTGTTGTACATGTATAGCTATGCAAAATATTACCATAGTAGATATGTTGTAAAAGACTGCTTATATTTCCCTCCCACCCATTTCACCTCCCACCTGGTCCATTCCCTACTTTGATCCTGTCCCTCTTTGATAGTGGGTACTTCCAACCTCCCCTCCCCCCAGAATGTCCTCCCCTCCATCATCCCCCCTCTCATCCCCCTTTCCCCTACTCAGGAGAGTGAGTGAGGGTAAGATATTCCATTTAGTATGTATGTGATTCTCTTCTTGAGCCAACTTCAGTGAGAATATGCTTTTGCCTTTTTGCCTTCCTGTTCTTCCCCTCCTCTGCAACTACTTCCCCTTGCCTCTTCTACATGAGATAGTTTACCCTACCCTGTCTCTCCACATCTCCTCTTGCCACTTTCCTCTCTCACCTCTTAACTTCACCCCTTAAGAATCATCCCTTCCCATCAAATTCAACCTGTACCCTCTATCCATGTATACCTGTGAACATATGCCATGTACCCTTCTTCAATTATTTTCATAATGAGAAAGGTTTCATCAAACACAGTTATTGTTTTTCCATGTAGGAATGTAAATAGTCCAACTTTGATAAGTTCCTTTTGATTTCTTTTCCTTGATTACCTTCTCAAGCATCTCTTGCTTCTTGTGTCTGGATGTCAAATTTTCTATTCAACTCTGGTTTTTTCCTCAAGAATACTTGAAAGTCCTCTATTCCACTGAATGACCATATTTTCCCCTGAAACAAGATACTCAGTTTTGCTGGGTAGGTGACCCTTGGCTTCAATCCCAGCTCTTTTGCCCTCTGGAATATCATATTCCATGCCCTTCGATCCCTCAGTGTGGAAGCTGCCAGGTCCTGTGCTATTCTGATTGTGTTTCCACAGTACTGAAATTGTTTCTTCCTGGCTGCTTATAGTATTTTCTCCTTGATCTGGGAGTTCTGGAACCTGGCTATAATATTCCTAGGAGTTTTCTTTTTGGGATCTTTTCCAGGAGGCGATCGGCGGATTCTTTCAACCTCTATTTCCCCCTCTGGGTCTAAGACATCAGGGCAATTTTCCTTGAGATTTTCTTGAAGGATGATTTCTAGGTTCTTTCTTTGATCATGGCTTTCAGGTAATCCAATAATTGTTCACAGACCAGGAGCTAGAGCAACCACTGACGCTGCAAAATGGCTTCTGTGCCGAGTTTCTTCAGCAGCTTTTCGCCCCCAGGGGAGGAAGCCAATGCATTCCCCAAATACTGGTCCCAAAGTCCATAGGGCACTAACTTCTCATTTTGTCCTAGGGATATCTCTGCTGATAGTTCTGGAATCGCCACAGCTGCTAGTGTTCTGGGGTCCCTCCAGCCGGCCGCTGACCCAGCCACCCTAGGGCTAAAACCTAGGCTCACGCCCCCAGTGCGCTGTGCTGCCTGCTCTCAGAGCGCTGTGCTCGCTGCTCCCTGCAGGGCTGCTGGGTTCTCCTCAGCGGGAGGTTAGCTTCTCTGTGTAGTTCTGTGGGTGCTGGGGCTCCAGAAGTTGTTCAGAGTCCCCTTTTACATTGTTTGGAAGTTGTGTGGGGCAGAGCACCTTGGAAGTGCTGTTTCTACTCTGCCATCTTGGCTCTGCCCCTTATTATTTTTTTAAACAGACAAATAAGCAAACCCTAAATTCCTTCTTTTAGTACATTTGTCTATTTTCTCCTATTTCCCCCAAAAGGGAAGTGTGCACATAAGAAAAAATTTCACATAATTCATGGCCATCTTTGCTTAGTTAATTGAGAATGTTCTACACTTTAAAGACAATACTTTGGATTATTAGTGTCTGTTTTCTCTCTCTTAAATGGAAGAAACATGCATAGTTTGTGTGGTATTTGACTTTGACACAATACGGTGGAATATAGAAACTCTTATGCCTTTAAAGGCATAGATTTCAGTACAAATCCTGATCTCAAAATGATCAATCAATTGTCTGATTGATTTTGAAATGAAATGCATATTCTCAAGAACTGAGAAATTTTAACAGATAGGTCTATACATCAAAGAGACTGGCTGCTTTGGGAAACTCTGCTATCTTTGTCAGTGGAGGTGGTTTCCTTATTTAATGTATATAGAACCATAGAAATTCAAAACTGGAAGAGATTTTAGAGATCATCAAAGATCCTTAGGCAACCTTCCTTTATCCCCTCTCAGTGGACTCTTCCTATGTCACGTCCACTTAGTTTTCTCTTTTAAGACCCCTACAACATTTATTGCCTGTCCCACTGATAGTCTTACAGTACTTAGAGTTGGAAAAGGCCTGATACAGGTCGGTTAAACTGGGCCTCTTTTCCCAGTGAAAGGAGGTGGAACAAGTAGACAGGAACAGCTAAAATGATGGATGGATCCATAAGTGTGCCTCCTGACACCAAAGGAATTCTACTAACCTTGTCTTTATGCTTTCCTGATCTACTCAGGATTGGTCTAGTCAAAGGTATCTGGGGTGTTTACTCACTCCATTTGTAAAAGACCTCTGTTCTCTGTTACAGTTTAAAAGGGGAAAGACACATACACAAGTTCCTATGATTCAAGGGATAGTGACATAATGAGAAGTATAAACAAAGTGCTGTGAGAAATCTGAGAAAGGAGAGATCTTTCACTTCGGGTGTGTGTGTTTGTGTGTGTGTGTGTGTGTGTGTGTGTAAGTTTTTATGGAGAACATGGCATTTGAATTGGGGTCTTCAGGGAAGGGAGAGACTTTAGCAGACAGGGACAGGAATTGAATGATTATGACATAGGCTATAGATGAAGGCAGGACAGCAGTGGGGGATGAAGAATATTCCAGTTTGGTTAGAACATGGGGGGAGGGGTAGAATATATGAATTGAGATATGGGACAAAGTTGGCCAGGCAAGTTTGATTCATATTATGGAAAGCCTTATATGCCATAATCCAGAGTTTATACATTATTTCTTAGATGATGGGAAGTCACTGAAGGTTTTTGAGCCCAGAGTGAGGATATGATCAGACTTATACATATGAAAGATTACTCAAGTAGTGATATGAAGAATAGGTTGATGAGGGAATAGAATGGAGGCAGAAATATTAGCTAGGAAGCTATTGCCATAGTTTAGATGAGAAGAAATGAGGGGAAGCAGATGAAGGAAATGTTGTTGAGTTGGATATATGGTCAACAGGGAGAGTAAAGAGTGAAAGATCATAGGATTCTATATAAAGAGCTGGAAAGACATTTTTAGGTCATATGATCAACAAGATGTAGGACTAGACACTTTCTCCAATTCTCGCTCAAACCTCTTGAGGATAGGAATTATGCACAAGAGATATATAAATTTTAGCTGTCTCCATGGTCAAAGAACCCTAAGGAGGTAAAAACCTAATAAACCAACAGTAGAGAAAACTAATCTATAATCTTCATTACACTCACCTAGCATTTCTTCCTCCATTCTCAGACGGGTTGCACAAGCTGACTCATGAATCAGAACTCATCTCTGCCTCTTTCTCCCCTCTGTGCCATGAAAAACCAAAAAGTAGAGGCTTTCCCTGGCTAGGACTGCAGCAAGATAGTGCTCTGCGCTACAACAGAGGTCAACTAGAGAAATGAGGAACAGAAGGAAGTGGGACAGGATGATAGCCATGTCTGTGGCACTCTAATAATCTTGAGGATTCCAGTTTCTGGTTCCAGCTCTGTCTCCCCAGAAGTCATCTGAGGTAGAGACTGAGGCTAGTGAAACATAAATTACCTAGTGAGAGAGGAAGCTGAGACAACTTTGAGGTCCAGTCCCCAGGGAAATTATAATTAAGGGAGAAGGAGTTAGAAAATGAATAATAGGGGAATATAAGAAAAAAAGACAAATTACCAAGGATCTCAGGAGGAAGAGAAATAAGTTAAATACCTGAGTATAATCAGATAAACCAACAGGGAAGATATTAATAACAAGAGAATATGACCTCCATTTTAGCTGAATGAATCCAGACATCTATAAATAGACAAAGTAAAATGGATTAATACCTAATGAGATACTGTGAATTCACAAGAGAGCATGGGAGCTACAGCACAATGTTCTCAAGTAGTTTAAAAATAAAATAACAATTATGAAAGTAGAATTTGTGGCATGCACAGAAGAAATATTTGGCAGAATAGAAAAACTTGAAACCATAGTGGCAAACTTCACCAAGGAGAGAAAGAGAGAACAATTGATCTGGAATGCAAATACACAGAAGTGAAGGACAATATGGAAGAAGAGAAGCAAAAAAAAATGTTAAAAGAAAATGTGGCCTCAATTCAAGCAAATAAAATTGACCTTGAAGACAGACTTCATAGAGACAACTTACAGATCATAGGTCTTCTAGAAGAACACAATAAGTAAAAAACCTGAGTATTATAATTAAAAAAAAATACCTAGAACTTCTGAACATAGGAAACAAAATGTCAATCTATAGAAGACTCAGATCACCTTCAGAAAAAAACACCTTTGCTGCAAACCCCAAGACACAAAATTATTAAATTGAATAATTCCAATGATAAATAACAATTTCTACAAGTAATCAGGAGAAAAATTCCCAAATACAAAGGAAAAGAAATGCAAGTAACATGAAACAAATTATTCTAGATCTAGAAGGGAACTTAGAAGCCATCTGGTCTAGCCCCCACATTTGTAGGTGAAAAAATTAAAGCCATAGAAATGAAATGACTTCCCCAGGGTTACACAAGCATTGAATGACAAAGCCAAGACTCAAGCCCAAGTGTTCTGACTTCAAAATCAGAACTTTTCCCACACTTTTACTTTTTCTAGTACTTTTACCTTGATACTTCCCTAGATGACTCTTGTTAATCAGTTTGGAAGTGATGGAAAGGATACTCATGGTGTTAGAAGAGGTAGACAAGTCAAAAGGATGGGGAGGGTTTGGGGGAAGTTGATGAATTAAGTTTGTGGCATATTGAAGTTGAAGTGTTGGTAGGACATCTGGGTAGAGCTGTCCACCAGGTAGTTGGATATTTGGGACTGGAGCTCGAGGAAGAGGCTGGGGTACAGGGAGATATAGACTTGGTAGTCATATATACCTAAAGCGATAATTGAAGTCATAGGTGCTGATGAGATTATAAGAGGATATAAAAAGTTTTGGCTACATTTAAAAAAACAACATAATAAGCAGGGATGTGTTAGATACTACCATGGAGGAAATTTGTGGAACCTCATTTGCTCTAAAAGTCTCAGACACAGGGTAGATTTTCACTGGGCTTGGATGGCATAGATGGGATCAATCATACATTGAGCTCAGGGAATGCAATTGATGCTATCTCTAGGTCTATTCCAGTAGAGACAGGAGGGGGAGAAGACATGATACATTTCTCCTGCACCTTTCACTAACTTGCTCTTCCTTTGTCTCTTATTCTACATGACAGCCCTCGTGCTGAAGGATTCACAGCTTGGATTCAGGGCAGCTGAGAATTTTGTGTGGGTGTGAGAGCCAAGAGCTTAGCTTCTCCCTGTAGGAAGGCAGCACATGGTAATTGGTGAACTGGTATGGTCTTTCTATCCTAAGCAGGAATAACTGCAACTACAGTTGTGACCACACGGTGGCAGCAGGAGATGAGCTTAGTTCCCAAAAGAAGGTATGTGACTAGGAAAGCTAGTAATTTCTTTCCCTATCTTGGGTCAGATAAGAAGAGTTTGTAGGTGTGATTCCATTTCCCATGTGCTTCCTGGCTGCTGTCTGAGGAGTTATCTTGGCTTCTAGGAGGTGAGATGGTTTGAGGTGATTTCTTAGTCTCACTCCATCTCTTCCCCTAGCTTTAACCTCTGACCAGAGCCATACTCTTTCTTCACCTTGGCTCACCTGTATTATCCTTAAAAGAGGAGCCATAGCCTGTGTGCTTGAGCTCTCAAGGGCCCAAAGTCATTGACTGCAGTAGTTTAATTGGGAGTTGATCCTCATAGGCTCCTGCTTCTTTTGTGAGATCCTTGAGGGAAAGAGACCTCAAAGCTCAAGACTTCAGGGGCTGTCCAAAGGACCGGTGATTCTGAAGTTGCATATTTATGCCATTTTGATAAAACGGAAGTTCAGATAAATTTTATTTTTTGGGAGGAACAAAGTTGAATCTCTTTTTTGCTTCCTATCACCTCAGCAAGAGATATCTTGGGGCTCAGAGTCGCAGAGTTCCTCAGAGGTCTGTCATTCAAAGGCTCTCTCTTGTTGAGGGTTTAAATGTTGTGCATGGTTCTTTATGAGAGCAAGCAATGTTTATTTAGTTTTGTTTCTCCAGAGTAGAGAAGTTATGGGGGCCAGAACTCATGGGACTTAAGTGGTTCAAGGGTCATTTATGGAGGCAGCATGGTGCAGTGTGAAGGAAACTGAGTTGTAGCCAGAGGATGGGACTTAAGTGGTTTATGGGACTTAAGTGGTTCAAGGGCCAATAAGCCATTTATGGAGGCAGCATGGTGCAGTGTGAAGAAAACTGAATTGTAGCCAGAGGATCTGGGTCCAGATCCCACTGCTTCCACTTAGCTGTCTATGTGACATTGGATAAGTTATTTAATTTCATAGGACTTTAATTTCTTCATATGTAAAAATGAGGGAGTTGGACGAGATGGTTTCTGAGGTACCTTCAAACTCTAAATCCACGATTCTATAATCTTTGTAGCTGGTAGACTTCAAAAAGAGGCTGATTGACCTCTCCTCTAGGGTGACATAGAAAGGACTCCTGTTCAAGTACAGATTGAACTAGATAACTGCTGATGGTTGTTCTCCTTCTGTGATTATGGGTTTGGGTACACATCAGACTCTTTATCTATTAAATTTGATTCCTAAAGAGCAGAGGGAATGTGGTTCCAAGAGCTTTTGTGGACAGAGCAAGGAACCAGTGGTAAAGAGCCTGAGAGCTGCTTTTGGAGCTGCAGTTGAAGTCTGCAGTTTCAGATGCTTCTGTGTCTATGATTGCCCTTATAAGAGAAGGTGGGGATGCCAGGAAGATATTATTTTCTTTCCACTGTGTAGAGTTATGCAGAGCTGAACCAGATTAAAATGTCATTGGGAAATATGTAAATCAAACCAAAATAGAACAGAGATGATGTTAGTATGTGGATTTCTAAGTAAATATGTGGCTCACAGGAATCCTCATGTATGGCTTAGTGGTTCCTTTTTCTATTTGAGTTTGACACTGCTGGTAAAAGGGGAAGGGAGAGAGAGACAGAGACAGACAGATAGACACACAGAGTATTTATTAAACACTCACTCTATGCCAGCCACTACACTAAGCACTGAGAACACAGATGCAAGCAAAAAAGAAAGATAGTCTCCCCCTTCATGGAACTTACATTCTAGTGAAGGAAAACAATCCATAATAAGTAACTAAAGAGCTGGCTGAGGGGGGGAAGGTACCCATGTGGAGGGCAAGGTTGAGAGTTAGCCTGGGATATCATGGACTGGTCTAGGTTCAAAGAGAGCTTATGATGTTTAGTATGGGCAGCTAGGTGGTACAATGGATAGAGTTCTGGGCCTGGAGTCAGGAAGACTCATCTTTGTGAGTTCAAATCTGGCCTCAGACATTTATTAGCTGTGTGATGCTTAACCCTGTTTGTTTCAGTTTCCTCACCTGTAAAATGAGCTGGAGAAGGAAGTGGCAAACCACTCCAGTATCTTTGCCAAGAAAACCTTAAAAGAGGTCACGAAGAGTTGGACATGACTGAAAAAAATGACTGAACATTTTTATGATGTCTAGAAATGAGTTAGTGCCTAAGGGCACAGATAGTCTAATGGTTGAATTGCTGCCTAGGGATAGTATGAGCTCCAGTTTCTGGAAGTGAATTAGCAAATACTTGGTAACTTTGAATGTCAGGTAGATTAGAGATGTTGAGGGCATTAGGGTTAGATTAAAGAAAGATGGGAACAGGATTAGGAGGTAGAGTTGGGAGGCAGGGATACTAAAGTAGAGTAGGAATGTAGGGACAAGAACATTTATGCACTATGAGGAGGAGATGGAGGAATTATAGATGCTCTAGGGTAAAGGAGACTGGATATGCATTATAGAGACCTCACCCCAGGTTAAATTTTTCTCCTTCTAGAAAGTTTTTACATAATTGATGTCATTACTGTTGCTTGTCCTTTGTCCTCCAAGAGGAACAATGATATCATGAAGATGATGTCTTGACTTGTGTGTGAATTGGATTTAAGCGAGGCAGAGATGTGCAGTCATCAGCCTCACTCACCCCTCCAGAGTTATTGAACTCCAATGGCAAGACAAAAGTCAAGATGAGTGGCAATGACCCAGGATGCAGTGGGTGACCTTGGCTTTTCTAAATAAAGGTCTTTCCCAGGTCTCAGTTTGTTTGAGGCTATGTCCTTTAAATGACTAAGGGCTAGGTAAGAATTGGGACAAAAATGGCCTAATTTACTATCACAAAAAAACTCAGTTTCTGGCCAGAACAGAAAACAATTGCTATTCACAGTCATTCTAAGCCATCAAAACCTAAACCATAGAGGCTTGGGTTTTTGGAAAAAATGTATAAATATACAGGGTGTGTGTGTGTGTGTGTGTGTGTGTGTGTGTGTGTGTGTGTATGTGTGTGTGTGTTTACCCTCTGCAACCTCTTGTACTTTCTGCTTGCTTTGTCCTTCTGTTTACCTTCTCCTCCCTAATGTTCAGGCATTAGTGGAGCCTCAATTCCTCCTCTCTCCACTCTAGTCTACCTCCTACTTTACCTTAAAAGTAATTATTTTAAATTTATTTTTAGTATTTTAAAAACATTTATTATCTTTTTTGAACCTCACAACCACCTAGTAAAATAGGTTCTGGATAGTATTAGTCCTGTTTTATAGATGAGGAAACTGAGGCTAAAGGAAGTTAAATTACTTGCTCAGGGTCACACAGCTGGGAAGCATAAGAGGTAAGGTTTGTATTTAGGGCTTCCTGACTTCAAATCCTGTACCCTATCTGCTATCCCATACTGTTTCTGGTTCTAATTCCTATATAACCCCTTCTCTATCCCTGTGAAGTTCTCTATTTTTGTTATCTTCTGTCTTTCTGCCTTGTCTCTCTCTATTACCTTTTCCATTTCTTTATTGAAGCCCATCCTTTTCTCTGTTTCCCACTTGACACTCATCTTGAAAGCTTATGTGGATCTAGAGAGGGGTATTAGTTTAGATATATAGAATTAAGCTATAGGAGGAGCAGGATTCCTGTGTCTGTTAGGAAAGGCTGGAGGATTGGGAATGGAGAGGGGGGCGGTGAGTAGGATATAATTTCTGGAGAATAATCATTGACCATAGCAACACTTAAGTAGCCCCACCACATATAGTATGTGCCAAACTCCATGCTAGGTACCAGGTGCTGTGAGAGGAAAATAAACAATTCACTAAGAGAAAAGAGAATTGTCTAATTGCTTCCTATCCTTTCCTTTTTGGGGAAGGTTTTGAGTGCCCTGCGCACCCTCCCACCATTCTCTCCAACCTAAAGTGGTCAGCACCAAGGAGAGCTTCTCATTGGACTGTCTGGGACAGCAACCAATTTCTTTTTATTAGGGGCAGCCCAGGTCTTCCCCTGCCAAGTGACTCCTGAGGTAGGTCTTCCTAGACCTCAAAGGGCTTGTTCCAGTTAAAGCAGGTCCTGATCCCCAACAAAGGAGTCTACTTTCCTTTTATATCTGAAATTTGTCTTTCTATAATTCCAGCTTCAAAGGTATCTGTTTTCTCCTCTAACTGCATTGAAAGGTGCCCTAGCTACCTACTATAAAACACTATTTCTCGTGTCACCTTGTATTAAGTCTGCTTGTAGTAAGAGAGGTTTAAGGCTAATTTTTTTTGGGGGGTTGGCAGGAGGTTTTCAATTAGCAGTCAAAAACCAGGGGAAAACTAAGCTGAATATAACTCTGTACTCGCCAGATTTTTTTAGATTGGGTTTCTATTTCACAGAGGCTGGAAGTGCAGGGGCCACTCAAGGGTCTGGTCTCACCTTGATCAGCATGGGAGTTTTGAACTGCTCCATTTTCTGACCTGGGCTGATTCACTCTTCCTTAGGCAACTTGGTGGGGCCCTGAATGATAGCCCTGTGCTGCATGCCACATATTTGGAAGAAAATGTGACACTTGATTGGGCCTGAGAATGACTTATCTTTGCTGTAAGGTAATTGCTTGATTCATTGCAGATATGTAGCAAAGGACAAAGAAGGAATTCACTTTTGAGCCAATATATAATCACCACTTTTCCCCCAGTGAGCCCACTCCAGTTCCAATCTCTTATCATGGAGCCTGGGGAGCTAGGTTCTCTTTTCATGTCTCAGAGCTCTTGTGCCATTTCCTTTCTTGTCCTTAGCTATTCTGCTACTTTTGCTCACCTCCACCAGATGGTACTAGTGACCTCCTCTCTGGTTATCTGTTCCTGAGCAGCAGGAATGTGGGAGTCTCAACTGACAATGTTGCCGCTCTGGGATATAGAATGCCTCCCACTCACTTACATTTTCTACCATTTTCTACCCTGGTCCTTTAGCGCCCCCTCCCCACAGATGTGACTGTGGTGATGCTTCTTTCTTAGACCACTGAAATAGGTTCCTGATTGAATCAGTTCATAGTGAATTTGTATAGATTTGCTCCCACCTTTCCTCTATAACTGGGAGATATGCTTCTTGTCTGCATCACCACCTCCAATTGAGGCTTTTGGGATTCAGATTCACTAATTAAAATTGTTATTTTTTAATTAACAAGCCTTTATTTTTATCTCCACCCATTTTGTGTAGTCTAGAGGAGGCCGGCTGGACTGGGGTGGGAGTGGGGCAAGTTTTGGGGGGATAATTTGGGTGCTGTCCAGCCTGGAGCCAGAGGGATGATATCCTTTGCATTGTTACAAAATCTTAGGGTTGGGACCATGAAGGTCATCCAGTCCAACTTTTATCTGAATGAGAAGCTCCCCTACAACATAGCAGAAGCCAGTCTTTACTTGAAAACTTCTAGTGAAAGGGAATCACTTTTTCCAGTCAGTCCCTCTGCATTTCTCTGATAGATAGTTTTCCTTTATACTGAGCTGAAATCTGCCTCTATACAACAGGGAGACAGTGTGATACAATAGAAAGTGTTGGACCTGGCAGCAGAAGTCCCAGGTTCAAATCTTCTCTGTGCCACTAACATGGAGTGTGATTTGGGCCAATCATTTCATCTCTTTCATCCAAATCCTCAGGAGTTGGACTAGACGATCTGTAAGGTCCCTTCTGGTTCTCCACCTATAATCCTGTGATCTACCCATTGCTTCTAGTTCTGCCCTCTGGGGTTAAGCAGAGTAAATCTAATCCCTCTTCCACTGACAGTGACTTCCTTTGAATGCTCTCCTTTCTAAATGCCATCACCCTGATAATGCACTTTGTAAACTTAGAGCAATCTACAGAAATGAAATCTTACTATTATTATCCAACTAGTTGTCAAGTTTTCTCAAGTCACCACCATAATATCTCTTGTTCTGTCACCTCTCCATTCTCACCACTAGCACCCTATTTCAGAACTCTGTTACTTCTTTCTCACTTGGACTATTGTCACTTTTTCTTTTTTTTTTGAGGGGCAATGGAAGTTAAGTGACTTGCCCAAGGTCATGCAGCTAATAAGTGTCTGAGGCCAGATTTGAACTCAGGTCCTTCTGTCTCTAGGACTGATGCTCGATCCACTGTACCACCTAGTTGCCCCCATTGCTGTAACTTCTTAAGTAATCTTTGATGCCACAGATTCTTCAATTATGGCACCTACTTTATCTGTGTCTCTTCTCCCCACTTCCACAAACCTCCCTCTGCCCCCAGGATCTAACATAAGTCTGGGTACACAGTGGGAACTTAGGAAAGACCAGCATGTTGGCTAATTAATTGTTCAGACCTTTCTACTTCCCTCCTCCAGGCAGAATATGAATATAGAAAATCCTCCTCTCCCTTCTTGTCATATTTATACCAGTGGGATGTCTATGGAGAGGCTTATTACCTCTCTGTCAGTTTTCTGGTCTTTACCACCACTTTCTCAAATTCCTCTTCCTCCTCCTTCCCTCCCCCAAGTCTTTTCCCTATTTGGATTGGGTCAGCAATTGCCGGAGTGGACTCTCCACAAATTCTATTTCCCTATCCCCCCAGGTCCCTTTATCCCTTTCCTGCCATTCCCATTAATTAACAGTTAGCTCATTATTGGTGACTGCATCTTGATTAGCCTTTTCCATGGCAACTGCTGCAGAAAAGGATAATTTCTTCCACAAGCCAGGCTCTGCCCCAAGGGGCTCTGGACTATGAGATATAGTAGGAAAAACCCCAAGTTCAGGGTCAGAGGATCTAGGTTCAAAGCTCTGGCTCTGTTACCTTGGTAACAGAGTTAAGTATAAACTTGGGCAAGTTACTTAACCTCTGGGCCTCAGTTTCCTCATCTTTAAAATGAGAGGATTCATAGGCGATCTCTAAGGTCCTAAATCTTCTGCCTCTCAGGGTTATGGGACTTCTAAATTTGAGAGGAGGAACCTCTAGGAGAATATCCTTATTATATCCTCTCCAGTCAAGGAAGGAATTTGTTCCTAATGCCCTAATTATAGAAACCATTTTTTTAATAGAACAGACTGGAAGTGAACCCTCCTAATCAACCCTCTTTACTGAAGATGAAAAGCCAGTCACTAGTCATTGAGCAAACACAATTGCTGTGCCTATAGGATACACATATGCTTATACACCCACACAGAAGGATATTAACTGCAGAATCAACAGATATGTTTTGGGATTCTTATACATGCAAAATGCCATTGCAGGCACTGTTGGGAGAAGAGTGAGGATTAGGAGGTGGTAGGGCCTGGACTTGTGATTTGATTAATATACAGAACTCCTGGATATAGAGACTCCCTGTCCCAAAGCAGGAGGGTCAGCATTTATAGTTTAGAGAGTTGCCTAGTGACTTGCCCAGGATCTCACAGTCAATATATGTGAGAGATGAAACTTTAATACAGCCCTTCCTGACTCCAAGGAAGCAAGTTCTCTATCTCCTATGCTACAAAGGTAGGGGATGCATAGAAGGAATGGCAAACGAGAATATGTCACGATCATTGCATTTGAAGAGCTCACAGCCAGGTTGGGTAGATAGGACTTAATCCTGAGTAGGAAAGCAACAACACAAGACATCATCATTGCCAACTAACATTGAACAAGATGAACAAGACACCCTCCAGGTTCTTTTAGCTCAGCAGGGAAGGTTCAACATATGTGCATAAAAAGACAATTTGTGGTGCAAAGAAAAAGCAGCCAGTGAGTGGTGAACATTTTGATAAGAGAGAGATTTATTGTGGGCTGGAATGGTCAGAGGCAGTGTCACATGGGGCATGGAGAACTAGCCTCTGGAAGTTAGGCTTAAGTATTCCTTCTAACATATTGTCTGTGAGACCCTGGGAAAAATCCTTAACTTCATTGCCCCCAATAACACTCTAAGGCTACAGGTTGTAGAGAAGGTGCTACTGTGTACTGGAAGAGAGAATTTCCTTAATGGACAAAACTATAACAATCAAATTATGGTTCTGGTCCCTTCTTTCAAAAGGTCAGGGTTGAATGGTTTACCTATTACTCTTACCTTGTCTGACTTTTTTCATCAGAGAGGAAAGTGTCTGAGTGTCATATACTACATAGATTATAATGTTTCTTCACAGCGTAATGTGATGTCTCCCACCTGGAAGAAATTTGCGTTATAAAAGAAAAGCTTGTTTTATTTATTTTTTTTGGCAATGTTGACAAATGCCTAACTCAAATTGTTCATACCCTGGGACAAATGCCAAGAGGCAATTGAGAGATCATGTAATATAGTGGAAAGAATGGTTGGCTTGGGCATCAGAAAAATCTGGGTTCACATCTTGTCTCTGCTATGTTATTATTTGTACATTTTCTCATCACTAAAAAGAAGAAAATGTGCAAAAGAAGATGAAATCTGAGGTCCTTTTCAGTACTAAATCTCTGATCCATGACTTGTCAAGTCGGGGCAGGCAGAGCTAGAAGCCTTCCTTCCACCCCTTACTTAAATCATTCCAAAGCTACTTTTAGATTTAGAAACATAGATACTAATAGATTCTGACTCTGAGTCGGAAGGGGCTTTAGAGGCTAGCCAGCATTCAGAGGAGGATTCTGAGGACCTACTAAGGATCACCTGATGACTTAGTAGCAGCCATGGAATTCAAATCAGAGTCTGACTCTCCTTGCCTCTTGCCCCTACAGGGATTAGTTTAGATAAACCATTCTTAACTATACCTGAACCTTATTTGCTAAGGATGGCCCCGTCATTGTTCTAGAACCAGAGGCCTCAGAGATCATTTAATCCAACCCTCTCATTTTACAGATGAAGAGACTGAGGCCAGAGAATTTAGGTGACTTGTCCAAGGTGATACAGGTATTAAGTGGAGGAATTGAGACTGGGACCCAGGTACCACCTAGCTGTCCCCTGACCCTCATTCCGAGTGAGGATGGCTTGCCTCACCATACACCAGTTCACATACAAACCATTTTGGCAAGAAGGTGGGCTGTCTTTTTTCCTGAGAATTACATGCCAATTCTTCAGGTGTTGTCAGGCCACCATAAATGGTATCGGCTCACTCTCAGGAAGCATTGAAGCTTCTTAGCAAACCAAATAGATCTGGCACAAGTGCCAGGGAGTTATCATGGATTAAATGTGCATCACATTTTTGATCAGCTCTGCTCAGAGCAGGAGCAATGTGGACTGGGCCATGGTATAGGCACTTGGACAGCACATTTATCTGTTGCTTAAGAGTGATCAGCTTTGAAAGGAAGAATCCCAGCCATTACCATCAGGGGGCAGCTCCAGACCATCTGACCCCCTTCTGTCCTCCCTGAAAAGCTCTGAGATTTCATAAGACATGTATGGTCTTAAACCTGCTAGGTGGATAGGAAGGCCCATGATCTTCCAGGTCTCCCTGGGATGAATTTTTCTCACCCTCATAGCACCTGGAAACTGGAATATATAAAGGGGAAACATTTGTTCAGTGGTGTGATTCTTTCTCATCACCTGGCTATGAGTTCTCTAGTGCAGGGATGAGGATTTCTTCTTCTAGCTCAAGGCTTGGTACATAGCATATTTATTCTCAGAGACCAGGACAGTACTTAGCACGTTTTAATTTCTTTTGGACTGCAATTGTGCTTTCCTTGGCATGGAAAACTTCCTCTTGATACAGATCAGCATTTCCTCCAGAACATAAAGTCATAGAGAATTTGGGGGGGGGGGTAAAGGGGTAATGAGAGGTCAAGTGACTTGTCCATAGTCACACAAGGCACTGTGTGTGTCAGAGGAAGAACTTTAGCCCTAGTCTTCCTGACTCTGAGGCCAGCTCTCTATCCACTATCTGGATCTTGGCTACTCATTGTCTGGAATAATAAATGCTCGTTGATCCACTAGTCAACATTTCTTTATTCAATTCAATTGAAATTTTTAAGAGCTTACAATGACTAGACATTGGGCTATGCAGTAGAGGAGATATGAAATTGAAGTAAAATAGGGGTAAAAATATCCATTGGGAGGGGGGATAAAACCTTCAGTATACTGATGGTCTTGGAGGAGGGATATAAGAGGAAATGAGTGGAAATGAGGTCTTTTGGTTTGATCTGAGGATTTGTCAGGGAAGGGTGTTGGATGGTAGAACAGATGATCAAGCAATCAATAATTAACAAGCAGTTATAAAGTGCCTATTATTCTTCAAGTACCATGCTAGGGCATTAAGTATATAAGGATCAAATAAAAATAATCCTTGCCCTTAAGAAGCTTAATTTTATTTGATGGGAGAGAACCGTGCAGTTTTCTTTACTTGAAAGATATCAGAGAGAACAGATTTTTTTTAGTGGATTGTCATGACATGGAGCTTACGATGATACTGAGGACCTGTGTGTATGAGAGAGAGAGAGAGAGAGAGAGAGAGAGAGAGAGAGAGAGAGAGAGAGAGAGAGAGAGAGGAGGCCTGATCTCTTACCTCATTCATTTCATCCTTCAGTAATACTCTAAATGACCAGGAGAGCACAGGGCTTCTGTTAAAATATATGGAGCTAGAGTTCCTGTTGCTGAGAGTTTTGTGCAGATATTAGGACTTAAGAGCCCAGAGCAGGTGGAATCTGCTTTTTGTTGTCAGCTGGTCTGTTTCTTTTGAAGAAACCAGGTGGGTGCGATCCTAGTTCTGTCCGTGGTGGGAAAGTGGGAGATGTATTTCTTCCCAGTGGGATTGTGAGTGGGAGAACTGAGTCTTTCTCTAACAGCTTATGGCTCCCAGGCTGTCAAGCCTACTTTATACTAGTGGGATTTGTGGCTTTATAAAACCCTTTATGGTAGTCAAAAGGGCTGGCATGTATTTAGTCTTAGTTCTTCAAAATAGGCAAATTGCAGGTTTTCTCATGGAGCTGGTGGCTCAGGGATGTCTCTGAATTGAGTAGTGTCCAGGTTCAACTCAACTCCTAAGGAAGGGCTGAGCAGCTTTTGATATGAGAGCTGAAATGACCATTGATTAACTGCTATTTCCTTAGAACATGGAACCTATGAGGTCCCAGGCTTCAAATCTCCTCACAAGAACTTTTATTGGGGAATCTATAAGGTTTCTTCTCTTATGTGGAGGTTGACTATCCAAATTCTATTTAAGGATCCCTTTGTAAGAGTAAGAGGACTTGTCTATTAGTTCTTTCCCTCAAGAATGGAGGGGTAGGGGCGGCTAGGTGGCGCAGTGAGTAAGAGCACCAGCCTCGGAGTTGGGATGACCCGGGATCGAATCCAGCTTCAGAAAATGAGCACCCACACATAAATAATGAATAGCCGTGTAACCTTGAGCAAGTTACTTAACCCCAGTTGCTTTAAAAAAAAGAGTGGAGGGGTTGTGGGCCCCCAATTTGCAAAGACCAGATTAATTAGTCCGTGGAGGGGTTTGGAGAGTCAGTAGGGTTAGGGTCAAATATAACAATGATGATGATAATAAAAATAGCTAGCATTTACATAGTAATTTCAGATTTACAAAGCACTTTAGAAATACTATTTCATTTTACTCTCACAACAATTATAGGATACTTTTCCTGATCCACTCTGATGTACAATTAGACCTGATGGTCTTGAGACCACAATAACAGTCTCCCCTTAAAGGAATCTGTAGCTTGTAGAATCTGTGAAAACCATTGTAATAAGATTAGGCCTTTTGGTTTTGGGGCTGTCATGATGATCTCCCCTTAAGGGAGGCTGCAAGCTAATAGAACATACTCATGGAAGAATACTGACAGTAATGTTTTTCTAAGGTTAGTACAGCTGTGTACCCCCAAATAATATTTTGCCAACCACCAATTTGTTTTTCTCTCTGATATGCAACCTCCCCCCATATTATTTTGTCCACAACCAGCTTTTCTCCCTGATAAACAAACCTCC
The DNA here is from genome assembly GCA_011680675.1 of Gymnobelideus leadbeateri. Classification (NCBI taxonomy): domain Eukaryota; kingdom Metazoa; phylum Chordata; class Mammalia; order Diprotodontia; family Petauridae; genus Gymnobelideus; species Gymnobelideus leadbeateri. Next base: position 771,446 of record WOXC01008165.1, on the reverse strand, counting down.
CAAATAATATTCTGTCCTGACTCCTTATATACAAATTGGCCAGCTCCAGAGAGGACCCTGAAAATCAGAGTACAAGAACCCCACTCTCAGAAGGACACCTTGGAGGACACCCTCCACTTTCCTACTGGAGCACACCCTTTCTGCTAAATAGACCCATGGTGATTCGATCCCCAATGCAGCATCACTCTTACATGAGTTGTGCCTTCTGTTAGTGTGTGTGTGTGTGTGTGTGTGTGTGTGTGTGTGTGTGTGTGTGTGTGAGAGAGAGCTGTAAATTGGATCCCCTTCTTCCTCTCCCTTTCTTCCCTTTCTCCATTTGCCAGTAAAGCTTTTTATTGAACTAATTCCCATTGTATTTTTTACATGCTATACTCAGTTTCTGAACTCATTAAGGGACTGTTTTCCCCCACACCTCTGGCTGGCCCATTGACTTCTCCTTACTTATACATTGGGTACCCAGAAAAGGACTTAACCTATTGATAGCCACACCTATGTTGAGGGAACATGGTGTTGTAAGCCTAGAAGTAGAAAGCAAGGGTCAAGAGGAGAACCTGATATCCTCCTGGGAGGGACTCCTTTATGCCAGAGGACTGTCATAAAACAATTGGCATAGTCAGCATGACTATTGCTATTTCTCTTTTCTTCCGCACATGACCTTGTATTTATTTATCTTTGTACATACTGTATTCTTGGTGTAGAATGTAAGTTCCTTGAGGGCATGGCCTATTTAATTTTTGTCTTTGTATCTCTAGTGCTTAGCACAGTGCCTTGCATGTAATGGGTACTTAATAATGTTTGTTGACCACATTTGTGACCACAGATGAGATCACACCATTGGTTCAAAGCTCATGGGTTTCAGTATACACAAAGTTTTCAACACTCAAGTTCTATGTTCCTAAGAAGACCTTTCCCCTCTTCACACACAAGTCAAGACATTATCTTCATGATGTCATTGTTCCTCTTGGAGGACAAAGGACAAGCAACAGTAATCACATCGATTATGTAAAAACTTTCTAGAGGAAGAAAAATTTAACATGGGGTGAAGTCTCTATAATGCAGAAAAAGAGCCTGGGAAGGAGCAAGGGCAAAGGGGTTGTAACTATTCTCTTCTATAATCTCTCCATTTCTTGGGTTGGATTTGGAGAGGTCAACATTTCTATCCCTTTAACTCCAGGTAGAATTGCAACTATGACCTCCCAGTCTAGTTCAGTGAGAATCTTTGGAGAATTCTGCAGCAAAGGAGACTCTATAGTTGTGTTTTGATATCTATTCAAATTGCTAATAATCCTTTATGTCATCAAAATCTTTCAACAGGGATGGGGATTAGACCTAAGATTTCATTGGTATGGAGAACTTCCTCTACCAATGCAATTTGATACCTTCTCTGCAATTTATAGTCATAGAGAAGTGCCTAGAACACTGAGAAGTTAAGAAAGTTGCCCAGGATCACAAAGCCATTGGGTTTCAGATCCAGGATTTGAACCCAAGTCTTTCTGAGTTCAAGATAAGGCTGGTTCTCTATCCATACATCACTCTGCTTCTCATTCTTCTGTGATTTTACTAGGCTATCACCACAATGTCATGCACACGTTATTGAATTAGTGTTTGCTGAATTTGAATTTGGTCTTATTTCCTTGTATCCTGTCCTCAGAGATAATTCATAAACAGAGATGAGATACATTTCAGCTTTGGAGAATGGCTTAGGAGACAGTGCAGAGATAAGAGATGACAGAAGACTGAGGAATGGTTGATGGTCCAGTCCATTCTGACTTGAGTATAGAATTCATGGAAAGGAGAAATGTGAAATAAGTTTGGAAAGGTTGTGGAGGGCTTTAATAGGAGGGTCAGATTATGGCAGTTTTTAAGTGTTGACCAAGGAATATGTATTTTGTCTTATAAATAATGGGGAATCACTGAAGGTTTTTTTTTAATATTAGGTAAGTATTCATAGGTCAGACCTATGAATCCAGATTATTTTGGCAATCTTTTGTGTGAAGAATAGAAAAGAAAAAAGGGGAGAGAATGAAAATAGAGAAACCATTTCTCACCTGGATGCACTCCTTTGGACCTCTCCCTCCATCATACCCCTAGAAAATTCATCATCCCGAAAGATCACATCATCCCTGGCAATCACACTTCATTAGTACTCTCTGCCCTTGGGCTCCCTCCTTCCTTCCCTCCTTCTCTTTGGTAGAGATCAGAGAGCTCCTCCCAGAACCTCCATTTAAGGAGGGTGCTCAGGCTAGTCATCACTTCCTTTCCCTCCTTGCTCCAGATACCTTCCTCAACCCCCTTCTTTTTAGCTGCCTTTTGTGTGTTGTCTTTATTAGCTGTGAGCTCCATGAGGGCAGGGACTAGGTTTCTTTTCAGACTTCTATCTTCAGTGCTTTAGCACAAGGCCTGACACCTAGTAGGCACCTAATAAATGACCGACATTTAACAGCTGACTAGCAGAAGGCTGTTAGTAATAATTTAAGGTAAGATGTAGTGAAACCTTGAACCAGGGCAGCTACAGTAGGAGTGGGACAGGCAAAGTGAATGGAAAGTAGAATAGGCAGGACTTGATGATTGAATGTGGGAGGGGAGTGAGGGTGAAGGAAGAGTCAAGAATGACTCAGAAGAGAACCTTGTGAAAGCAATCTTCTAACTAAGAGACAGAGAACAAAGATGAAGTTGCCGAAGGCAGCTGGGTGTTCCGTTCCCTTTGATAGCTTCAAATTCAATTCCCTGGTAACAAACAGGTCTCAGGGCCCTGATGAATTGTATTCCAGGGCACTGATAGAATCCTTGGATGACTATAAAGCCACTCCCTGGGATGGCTAAAAAATCCTGAGAGCAATGAGAGAGATGAAGCACAACAGGAGGTAGGCAAATGTTTTCCTGACTTTCCTGACTTTTCAAAAAGGAAAAAGAAGGTGGATTTTTTCTAACTAAAGTCAGGTGAGTTTGACTTTGATCCTGGCAAAATTCAAGACTACCTTATTACAGGGAGATTCACAACCAAGTAGCATAACTGGAAGAATATAAGTGTTAAAAAGATGTGTATGTGTGTATGTGTGTATGTGTTTTAGGAGGTAGCTTAGAACTGTTGAAAGCTCTGTACAGTTTCTCAAATGTATGTTGGCCTGATTTTATCCTTTTATTTATTTCTGCCCCCCCCCCCCCCCAACTGTCTATATGCCGTGCCTATCCAAGATAGATATACTGATGGATTAATTCAATGAGCCATCCATCCAATGGCCTATCATATATTATCTGGGAAATAGGAATTTTTCAGAATTTTAAAGGCCCCAAAGAAAACAGAGAGACTTATATTGGATGTAAGTAGGATACAGTATATTATCAATGGTGCACAAGAAGTTGTAAGAGATGAAACCCAATAAATGTATTAGAGGAAAAGGAGGCAAGTCCATTATGTTGAGAGTGAGGGTTAAAAGATAGATAACCTGAGTTACTCATTACATTAGTCCTCATGGAATTTTAAAAGACCCAGAGGAAGATTTTGAGCCCTTTGGGTTTATCCTCTATAGTAGATTTAGGGCAGGGCATGAAGAAGAGCAGCATAGGACGAGAAGTTCTGAGTACCCTGCAATCTGCAACATTATTGGGAATCCCCATTTTGATGAGGTCATTGACCCACTGAAGTGTTGAAACATCATTAAGGGGATTGCTTGTGAGTGCTTGGAAAAGGGGGCAATAATCATTATAAGTCTGTATCATCAGGAATGAGCCACAACACTAACTTAATTTTCTTTTTTTTTCTTTGACAGTTACTAGATTGTTAGATTGGAGAATGCTATGGGCCTAGCATACCTAGATTTTGGCAGGCATTTGACAGAGTCTCAGGATATCCTTATGAGCAAGATGGAGAGATCTGGGCCAGATGTACTCTTAGGTGAATTCAGAACTGATTGAACTACCAGACCCAAAGGGAAGTGATTAATGTCGACCTGCGGGGAGATCTCTAGTGGAATGCTTCTAGGGAGCTGTCCTTGTCTCTTTTCTGCTCAAAATTTTAATCAATGACTTGGATGGAGGCAGAGAAGGCATGTTTATCAAATTTGTGGATGATATGAAGCTGGGAGGGGAGCTTACATGCTGTTTGACAGAATTAGAATTCAAAAAGATCTTGACAGGTTAGAATGATGGGCTGACTCTAATAAGATTAAATGTAATACAGATAAATGGCAAAGTCTTACATTAAGTTAAAAAATAAACTCCATGAGTACAGGGTACGGGAGACATAACTTGACAGCAGTTCACATGAAAAAGTGGCAGATTTTATATGTCAGCTGTGTGACGCAGCAGTCAACAAAGCTAATGTGACTTTAGGCTTCCTTAATAGATGTATAGCAGCTAAAACAATCTCATCATTAATCATTTCTGTTCTATACATCCCAAGCAAAAGATGACTCCTAAGGTTTACCTCTTCATCTATCTGATTTTTCCTCCTCCTTCACTCTCCATATACTATTGTCAGGGTTCTTTTAGGTCATATTTAGGGTATTGTGTTCCGTTCTGAGAGATTATATTTAAAATAAATTTTTTTTTTTTGCTTTTTTTGGAGGGGGGAGGGCAGGCCAATTGGGATTAAGTGACTTGCCCAAGGTCACATGACTAGTAAGTATTTGTCTGAGGCCAGAACTGAACTCAGGTCCTCCTGACTCAAGGGCTGGTGCTCTATTCACTGTGCCACTTAGCCACCCAGAGATTATATTTTAGGAAGGACATTATAAGCATCTAGTTGGGCTGGACTTGGTGTCAGGAAGAACTGAATTCAAATTAGGCCTTATATACTTATATACTTAAATACTTACTAGTTATGTAAATCAGTTCCTGGGAAAACCACTTAACCACTGTCCTCTGCTTTCTCATTTATAAGGTGGATCCCTCCCAAGATCATTGTGAAGATCAAATGATATTATCTTTGTTTTTTTTTTTTTTTAAGCAATTGGGGTTAAGTAACTTGCTCAAGGTTACACGGCTAGTCATTATTTATGTGTGGGTGCTCATTTTCTGAGGCCGGTTTCGATCCCAGGTCATCCCAACTCCGAGGCTGGCGCTCTTACTCACTGCGCCACCTAGCCGCCCCTGATATTATCTTTGTATAGCACCTAAAGTGCTAGATGAGCTCTTGATTATTACTGTCGTTTTGACAGCTAGAGTGCTTTCAGAGGAGGGCAACCAGGAGGAAGAGAGGACTATAATCCATGCCATATAAGCATCCTTTGAAAGACCTAGAATATTTAGAATAGAGAAGAAAAAACTTGGGGTAGGGGTGAGAAGTGTGATAGTTGCTTTCAAGAATTTAAAGTGCTATCATATGAAGGAAGGATTAACTTTGTTTTGTTTGGGTCCAGGGGCAGTACTGGGAATAATGGTCACAATTTTCACGGAGGTAGATTTCAGCTCTATAAGGAAACATTTATTAACAATTAGAGCTATCCCAAAGTGGAATGAACTATTTCAGGAGGTAGGGGGTCCTTCACTGGCATTTTTTCAGTGGGGGCTGGATTAGGCTTAGATAAGTGGCAAGAGCATTGACTTTGGGGTCAAAGTCATTTGACCTGGGTTCATATCCTGGCTTTGATATTACTTGTGTGTCTTTGGGCAAGTCACTTAACTTTGAGTGATCCCAGGGCTTAGACGAGCTGGGAGCCATTGCTTCTAACCCTTCCTGTAAGAAGGATCATTAGGCCTTGCCATGTGTCTTGCTACCACCTTCTAAAATACTCCAGGTCTCACCATCAACCTTGACTCTATGCTTTCCAGACTGCTTACATTATCATCTGATCTAATGATATAACTTAAGAACAGGACCTCTAGGTACTTCCATTAAACCTCTAGTTGAACTTTCATTAGACTGTGAGCTTCCTGAGATCAGAGACTTTTATTTGGCTCTCTTCAGTTCCCCAGCCAGCACTTGGTGCCTGCCTCACAATAATCACTCAATAAATGCTTTTTCACTCATTCTTTTATTCATTCTTTAGGCCTCAGTTCTTTAGAGAAAAATGAAGAGATTGGACTAAATTACCTCTGAAATCCCTTCTAGTTCTCAATATCTGGGTTTTATACATGCTTACCATTTGTTAGGAATGTTGTAGGAGGGAGGGCCCCTCCTTAGGTATGGTTCGACCCAGATGATTTCTAATGTCTTTGGATTCTGAGTATCTCTGATTGTAAAATGTGAGCTTGAATGTTCCAGGGGATGGTAGTACCTACAACAAAAAGACAAGTTTTTTTTTGGGGGGGGGGCAGGTTTAAGGCCATGAGTTCATTTTTGGACCCATTGGAATTGATGTGCCAGTGGGACATTTACCAGAGAGTTAGAAACACAATTTGTCCATCACTTAGGGCCAAGAATAGGAGGAACAGGTGTCTCTTGTCTGTCTGTCTGCTTCTCTATCTGTTAGAAAAGGCTGGAGCCTTTTGGCTTTTCTCCCAAGCTTGGTGCCAGGTTTTGCTGCTTAAGTCGCATCCCTGAAACAAGATGGTGAAGGTCGGAGTCAACTGATTTGGCCGTATTGGGCGCCTGGTGACCAGGGCTGCATTCACCTCAGGTGGAGTAGACATTGTGGCCATCAATGACCCCTTCATTGACCTCAACTACATGGTTTATATGTTTTAATATGATTCCACTCATGGCAAATTCAAGGGCACTGTCAAGGCTGAGAATGGGAAGCTGGTGATCAATGGAAAAGCCATTACCATCTTCCAGGAACGGGATCCCACCAATATTAAATGGGGAGATGCTGGAGCCGAGTATGTTGTAGAGTCCACTGGAGTCTTTACCACCATGGAAAAGGCTGGGGCTCACTTGAAGGGTGGAGCCAAGAGGGTCATCATCTCTGCCCCTTCTGCTGATGCTCCAATGTTCGTGATGGGAGTGAACCATGAGAAATATGATAATTCCCTTAAGATTGTCAGTAATGCTTCCTGAACCACCAACTGCTTGGCCCCCTTGGCCAAGGTCATTCATGACAACTTTGGCATTGTGGAAGGACTCATGACTACAGTCCATGCCATTACTGCTACCCAGAAGACAGTAGATGACCCCGCTGGTAAGCTGTGTCGTGATGGGCGTGGTGCTGCCCAAAACATCATCCCTGCTTCCACTGGTGCTGCTAAGGCTGTAGGAAAGGTTATACCTGAGCTGAATGGGAAGCTCGCAGGCATGGCCTTCCGTGTTCCTACTCCCAATGTATCTGTTGTGGATCTGACCTGCTGCCTGGAGAAACCTGCCGAATATGATGATATCAAGAAAGTGGTGAAGCAAGCATCAGAGGGACCCTTGAAGGGCATCTTGGGCTACACAGAGGACCAGGTTGTATCCTGTGATTTCAACAGCAACACTCATTCTTCTACCTTTGATGCTGGTGCTAGTATTGCCCTCAATTACCATTTTGTCAAGCTCACTTCCTGGTATGACAATGAGTATGGTTATAGCAACTGTGTAGTAGACCTCATGGTCTACATGGCCTCAAGGAGTAAAGTGGAAAGCCATGGATCTTCATCCCCAGCCAAAAAGAGGAGACCCACCACTGGGGAGCCCACATTCCTAACCTGTGTTCCTATACTGGAGATCCTATGTCCCATTCACATCCTTGTTCTAAAGCACCCCTGTAGTAGGGGGAAGAAGCCTAGAGTCCTGTATTGTGTACCATTAATAAAGTCACCACATTCAGTGCAAAAAAAAAAAAGAAAAGAAAAGGCTGGAGCCTATGGGGGAAAGAAGTCAGTCTGAGTTAAGGAATTAGCATCATTACCACCATCACCCCCACAACTTGCCTTCTCCTATGCTTGGTGCAATGGGATCATATAGAGATGGATAAGAGATAACTCCTTTACAAGTTCACTGTCTAATTGGAAAAGAAAACACAGATAGAAAGAAAGGAGCACTATCAGCTCCAAGAGTGGGGAAATTCAGTAAAAGGGCCTCACTTGAGGACCTAGGGGGTCACATGCGGCCTCGAGGCCACAGGTTCCCCACCCCTGAATTCTAGCTGGTGCTTGGTGCCAATGCCCCAAAAGCTTAAGCAATAGTGCAAAAGAAAGTAGAACCAGGCTGTCCTCCAGGGTCCTTTCTTGGGTCAGACACTGAGCTGTTGTCATCCTGGAATTGCTCTTTGTAGAAAGCATTTCCCACAAATTTTGATGGAGTTTCCCTGTATGGGATAGAATCACCAGCCAGTTTTGTTGAATGGTTAGCAGGAGGAGGAGGGTGTTGTGGTGCTGGGGTGGCATTGTGGAGGAGGGTAGAGAGAGAAGAGAAGTAAATAGTACCTACGTGAGAGTCCCAGGGAAGACCAATGGGCACCATTATGATTCCTTTGGGAACCCAATGCTACGAGGTCTCGTCTTGACGAGACAGGGTTTTAAAGCAGGCTCTTCTACTCTCTCATGTGTGATCTTAAGTAAGGTCTGTTCCTGTTTTAAGCTTCAGTTTCCATGTCTGTGAAAGGACACACAGGGACAGGCTATAATGCAACAGATAAGGTATAGGTCTCAGATTCAGGAGACTTGGGTTTGAGTCCCGACTGTGGCAGTAATTATGTTGGAGAGGCATTGCTCCTTTCTGGGTCTCTTTGTCAAAGAAAAGGATGTATAAAAAGGGGAGCAGAGTTCCTGACACATAGTAAGTACTTAATGAACACTGGCCGACTGTTTTCTAAGGACGCTTATAATGCTGACTCAGTGATTCCCTGCAAGATTAGGAAGTGTTTGTCTACTGTACCTTGCTCCAAGAGTGGAGGGAGCCTTGTAGCCTACATTCCAAAGCTCAGAATAGAGAACTGACCTCCTCTTGGTTGCTTATGACTAAGGCCTGTTCCTAAAGTCTCACATCTGTGAGCACCACCCATGTTTCTTTAAGATTCAGAGGAGTGATAAATCACACCTCCTCTCCCCTCCCCCCTCCTTTGGCATTCAGCGTGTACAGTGTCTAATAGTACATCAAGTTAGACACTAATAGCTCTAAACTACAAGCCTGATTTATTGCTCTTTCCTTGCAAAAAATCTGTTTTGTTCCCCCAAGATCCTCCAACTCTGCTATAGCTGATCAATTTATCACTCTTGTTAATATGCACCAGGGCTGTAATAATGCCTTCCTTTGCACAGGAAAATTATGTCCTCCCTAGGACATAAGTTTCAAGCTGTGTTTCTAGTAGGGGGGAAAGGGTTGCACTGAGCCATTCACATTCTCTTCTAGTTCTACCTGTGATCAACCTGTTCAATTTCTATGCCATTCAGTTCAAAGAGGAGATAAATTGAGAAGCAGCTTGGGATGGTGGGAAAATCATTAGGTCTATGGTCAGGAAAGATCTGGGTTCACAATTCTGCCTCCGGCGCTTTCTAGCTGTGTGACTTTAAACAAGTCACTTAAGCTTTCTGGCCTCAGTTTCTTCATGTGTTAAATGGGAATAATAATATTTGTAGATCTGTGTTATGGGGCTAACCAGGACCGAATGAGGTAATATAAAGTTCTTGGCAAGCCTTAAAGCATGCACACACACAAAATGTTGGCTATTATTAAATCAAAGTGCTTGATCTTTCAGCACTTCTTAAACATGGCAACAGTAAAAGGTTTCTGAATGCATAACAACCAAAAAATAATTAAAAATCAAACTAATGAATCTGAGGTGTTTCTGGCAGGACTTACCCATGTTGGCTTTGACAACTTCACTGTAGCCTTGATTCTGTGTGCGTGGATACTTTGCTTTGCACATGCTCTCAGGCCACTCAATGCCAAGAAATGCCACCGAAAGGCAGAAAGGAGTCACAGTGGAAAAAGGGTAAGAAGCCCTGTCTAGGTGATATGATCTAGCTCCAGATGTTTTGGATTCTTCAGGGGCTATAGGACATTCCTTTGATTTTCTTCTTGAAGAGAAAACCCGGGTGGACACTATCTTTAGTTTATGTGTTCATTAAACAAATGTTGACCTACTTTATTAAAGGTTCTGTGTTGGGAGACTGTGAGAGAAACAGACTTTGAACGAGGTACAATCCTTGCCCTCATGTAGCTGATGAAGTCTTTTGACGCTTCCTTTCCTCTGTTGGTCCAGCCCCAAGGAAATCAAAATAGGTAAGACATAGAGGGAACATCATGGAAAAGCATTACTTGGGACCAGCATTCTTGACCTTTTAAAATGTGTGTCATGACCTCTCTGGTGGTCTAGTGATGCTTTTGAGTCCCTTCTCAGAATAATGTTTTGAAATGATTGAAAGAAATGCTAAATTTCAATGGTAAAAATAGAGATGAATTTTTTTCCCATCCAAGTTTATAGACACTCATATCTATTCATGTATTTCTTAGGAATCTGTGGAACTTAGGGTTGGTTCAGGAATATCCCAGGGAGATACAAGATGCTGCTGGGTCCATCCTCTGTATAAGTCAAAGGCCAAAAAAAGTCATAGACATGGAGATTTGCCGATCTTACTGCAGTGACTGCTTTGCTGACTTGAGTCACATGTGGTTATAAGAGGTTTTGTTGTTCAGTAGTTTCAGTCACATCTGACTCTCTGGGCCCATTTGGGGTTGTCCTGGCAAAAATATTGGAGTGGTTTGCCATTTCCTTCTCCAGATCATTTGACAGATGAAGTAACTGAGGCAAACAGGGTTAAGTGACTTGCCCAGGGTCACACAGCTAGTAAGTGTCTGAGGCCAGATTTGAACTCATGAAGATGAGTCTTCCTGACTCCAGGCCCAGTGCTTTGACCACTTCACCACTTAGCTTCCTTGGTTAAGACAGGAGAGGGCTCTAAGTATGTGGGAACTGATGACAAGTCCTGGTTTTGGTGGGCAAGAGTTTTAGCACATCTGTTGAGTGAGTTCATAGTTGTGGAGACAGCTCTATACCCCTTTCCCTACCTTGCTGTTTTCCTCTTCTTACCTCTCACTCACCATTTTCCTGATTCTGACTTGGGGCTCAGCCTTCTTCAACGTTGTTGCTTCTGATTTAGAAGGTTCCAGCTCTCTTTCTGCCAAACCTGCTGCTCAGAGTCCCTGTGATAAAGAAAGCAGGGGGTATCCATGGGAGACAGAAACAGAAAGTGAGGCCTGGAAAAACAGAGCCTATTGTTGTATAAACACCCACTGGATACTGGAACAACATAGGTGCTTAATGCATGCTTGCTGAATCGACATGTTTTGTTGAACTGAATGAAGGTTGTCAGGGCACCTGAGCCATGGACCTGGCAAGCAGCAGAAGTGGGCATAGCCCGGCAGACTGCCATAGCTCTTTTCCTAGCAGGGGACTCCCGAGAGCAGGCTTTTTTGCTTCATCTCTTGTAAAACAGTAGTTTATTTTAATTCAGAGATGTTGCAGGCTGAGTATAACCAAGTTAGAGTCACTCACATACAAGTTCAATGAGAAGGCATTTAACAGGGAACAGGAGGCAAAATGTATGGCTTACTGGCAGCTAAGCCATTGGTTATGACAATTGACAACTGGGACTTTAAAGCATGCAAAGCGCTGTATTTCACCTTGTTTAAAGTCTTACAATAACCTTGTGAGGTAAGTGCTACAGGTGTTCCCACTTTACAGATGGGGAAACTGAGGCTCAGGGAGGTTTAATCGCTTGCTTATGGACGTAGAGCTATTTAGCAGGAAGGGCAGGATTTGAACCTGGGTCTTTCTGACCTCATCCAGTATATTACACTGCTTAATGACTGCAGCACCACTTTTCAGCATCATATCCAATGGAATGGAAAGCCTTCCACACAATACAGCCCCAACCTAACTTAGTAAACTTTTCATGTTATTCCCTTTCACACCCTTCCCTTTCCAGCCAAATTTGCCTATTAACTGTACCCTGAGCTTGACATTTCATTTATTGTCTCCTTGCCTTTGCTAAGGTTGGAATTCATGGGGGCAGCTAGGTGACAGAAGTGAATAGAGCACCGGCCCTGGAGTCAGGAGGACCTGAGTTCAAATTCGACCTTAGACATTTAACACAAACACTAGCCGTGTGACCTCAGGCAAGTCACTTAACCCCAATTGCCCTCCAAAAAAAAAAAAAGGTTGAATTCATTCTGTTTTTAACTCTGACTTGACTGGTATCTGAGTTTGCTCAAGGGGGCTAGTTGTCTTTGGGGGAGGGAAGTACAGAGACGAGGGAAAGGGAGAGGCAGAGGGATAAGAAGAGGGGGAGAGAAAGAGAGAGGAAGAGAGAGGGAGAGAGAGAGTCATACTTGGTTGTGGGTCTGGTGTTTCTGAAAAAGCTGCATCCATGACCACACTTTTTGTGGTCTTCTATATTCTCTCATGTATGTCTGTGTCAGGGATTGTGGGACTTTGAAAAAGATTAAGGAGTACTGGATGAAAATCTAAGGAGATGAAAAGTGTGAATGAAGAATTGTTCACAAAATACCGAATACCAGGAAAAATTCTGCCCCTTCCTCTTACCTTAAAGCTTGAAAAGAAACGTATGTTTAGGCATTCTGAGACAAAGTGATAAATAACAAAAGGCAAGAGAAGCATTTCTTTTCATGATTAGAAGTGAACGGGGAGCACATTATCCAGCAAGATTGTAGAGGCTAAAATTAAAGTTTTGGAAAATTTCTGCTTATGTTTTCAGGAGATGGGACCAAAGAAGATCTCTAAGGGAACCTTGGTTATATGTGAGGAGTGGGGTTGGTTTCAGGCACATCCTTTACATGACCCATCAGTCATCTAATGCACGTTTATTTATTTATTTTTTTTGGAGGGAGGAAGGCAGGGCAGTTGAGGTTAAGTGACTTGCCCAAGGTCACATGGCCAGTAAGTATTAAGTGAGGCTGGATTTGAACTCAGGACCTCCTGACTCCAAGGCCAGTGCTCTATTCACTGTGCCACCTAGGGGCTCAATGCACATTTATTAATGAATAACCTTTGAGGTGACTTAATGTCTCCCCTACAGAACCATAAGTAGTATGGAGTGAATGGGCCTTAGCCCCTGGGCAGTGACATCAAGGAAGGGTTTACTTTATCTCTGGGGTGAGAGTCAGTGACTCAGCCCATTCCTCAGGAGGGGGTGCTCCCTTTCTGTGGTGACTACTGTTCTCCCTACTCACCTTGTAGTCTTCTGTTTGTTCATGTTGCCATCCTTCCCTAGGCTCTTATATCTCTAATCAATAGATCAATCAATCCATCAAACAAACAAGCCTTTAATAAGGATCTCCAATGTGTCAGATACCCAGCTAGGCCCTGGGAATACAAAAGTAAAATGAAATAATCTCTGCCCTCAAAGAGTTTATGTTCTGTAGGGGAAACAAAACGTATACATATATGAAGTGAATGCAAAGCAATTTCTTAAGAGCTCCTCTTTCCCTGCAGTCTGCCCTGTCTACCTCCCCCACAAAGCAAGCAAGCCTTGGCATGACTATCAGACTGCTCTTTGTATCCCCTCACCAGCCCAACATTTTTTTCCCCCAGAAAACGTTGCTAGTTATAGCTCAGCTTCTCTATATAGTTCCCTGGGGTTGAGCCCAGGGGCTGTTCTCATGGCCTGATCTGTCTCACTGTCCCACATTTATATAGTGCCTTATCATATCCTAAGTACTTTTACACCCATCATTGGCATTACCCTCCGTGGCCTTGCTCTGAAAAGGTTCTATGTTAAGCCTGCAGGTCTAACCATTTTATTTCCCTGCTCCATAAACTCCTGAGGCTCCTTGTTATCTCCAGACAGCTCAGCCTCACTTAAATCCAATTCATCTGCAAGTCAAGATATCACCCTCCTGATATCATTGGTCCTTTTCTAGAGAGGATGACAATTATCTCCATGATAAAATACAGTCTCCTCTGTTTATCTTTTAAAGTCCTGTAAAACCTGCCCCCAACCTACCTTTTCAACCTCATTATTCATTATGTCCCTTCTTGGACTGTATGGTTTAGCCAAATGGGCCTTCTTGTGGGTCCTTATACTTGGAACTCCACCTGCTGCTCTCAGGAGGCTTAGGCCTTTGCAATAGCTGCTCCTCCTACCTGCAGGGCTATCCCTCCTCACTTCTACCTCACAAAAATCCTTTTCTTCCCTCAAATTTCAGTTCAAGGGGTGGCTAGGTGGCACAGTGAATAAAGCACGGGCCTTGGAGTCAGGAGGACCTGAGTTCAAATGTGGCCTCAGACACTTAACACAAAAAACTAGCTGTGTGACTTTGGGCAAGTCACTTAACCCCAATTGCCCTCCAAAAAGCAAAAAAAAAAAAAAAATTAAGCTCAAGCATATAGGTGGTAGTTGTCTACAGGAAACTTTTCTTGATCTGCGAAACTGCTGGTGCCTTTCCTTAGTACGTTTGTTATGAACTGATTCTGTATATCATATATGTATATGTTATCTCTTCCAGTTTAAGCTTCTTGAATTTCTTTTTTTTTTTCTTGTATGCCTATCATCAAACAGTACTTGGATTGTGGTAAGCATTTAATAAATGCTTGATGATTTATTGATTGATTGATTTCAATTGATTTGTTTGCCCCACTGGAGAAGAAAGCCTCAAGTTACCTTATATTCTTTCTTCTCTCCTTCCCCACATTCTTCTGTTATTCCAGAGTCTCTGTTCTCTTTCCAAACCCCCCTCTTGGAGGGGTCGGTGTAACTTTGGAGAGCTGTTGAATACACATCTTAGTAATTACCCACATAATACTCCATCAGAGCCCAGAAATGGCGTTATTAAAAAGAAATCTCAGCAGACATATAAAATGCATCAACTATTCAATATTCCTCATTTGATCATAATTAAAAGTAAAAAATATAGGCCGGGAGGGGGCTAGTAATGACAGATTTGCAGCACAGGACTAATGGGCACATTATTAACATTAGGAAATTGCCTGAGACACAGGCTTGGCTCAGTGCCCAGTTTAAATATGCATTAGATGGGTGACATGTGCCTCCAGTGATTAATAGTATTATTCAAAAAATTAAGTGAAATTAATCTCTCTGACCTCCGAGGCTGTGCCTTGGCAGTACACCTCCGGGGCACCAAGCTTAATAACCTTTTGGCCCTGCTGATGCCCTGAGACCTTTCTTGGCTGCCTATAACATAGAGGTGAAGTGTTGGGATGGGAAACTGCAAACTGGAATCAGGTGTTTTTTTAGGCTACAGGGCAAAGGGAAGTTGGGGGCAGAACTGTTCCTATTGTATGTCCTCCTGGGAGTGGCGGGGAGGCTATGAGAGAAGAAGGAGAATATGGAGCTTATAGTAATCCTAAAAGAAAATTCTTTGAGAATCATCTGCACACGATCTCAGCTGGTAATGGTGCTGCTGATGGGGGTGCTGGTGGTAGTAATGCTCTCCCCACCCTCACTGAGACAAAGCTGTGGGATGACTCTTCCCAATATTCTCAAACTGAGAGTCAGTAGAGCCTAATGATAATGAATTGACTTTGAAATCAGAGAGTTGTTTAAATCTTGGCATTGCAATTTAGTATCTTTGTGACCTTGGGTAAGTTATTTCTTCCTTTGGTCCTCAGCTAGACAAGATGGTCTTTGAGGTCCCTTCTAGTGCTCATACTAAGATTATCTAGTCTAACCTCTCCCATCTCACAAATGAGATCCAAGGTCACCCGTCATAACTAGCAGCAATAGGAATATGAATACAGTTCCTTTCACCCCAAATTTCATGCTCTTTCCCTGATACCATAAGAAGCACTAAGAAGAGAGATGCAAGAAAATGTCAAGATCTGGTGTGGTGGGAGGTCATCATTGACTGGGGAAGCATCAGGAAGGACCTCTCAGAGGAGGTGGCATTTCATTTGAGCTTAACATTAGGAACTGGGACCTGCCAAAGAGGAGTCTGGGGAGCATGGGAAGGCATTTCATGTATAGCAAAAAGTGTAAGAGCAGAGAGGCCTCACTTCCCCTCAGGCCCCTAGTGACCTCAAACTGCCAAAGGTCGGTCCTGGTGGGGAGGAGGGGCAGGAGAAGCATGGGGACTTGAAGATGCAGCTCTTCTTTTGGGAAGCAATGACAGTTCTGAGCCACCTTTCTCTATTTCCCTCTGCTTCCTCTTCCCTCTTCCCAGCATGAAGGTAAGACCAACCCCAGTCTAATGAGGAGATGGTTTCCAATCATTATCCCTCCTGGTGCCCACTGGCCTGTGAAAAGTAGAGTAGCACCATGAACCTGTCTCCTAGCCTAATTATGAATGACATGTACAGGCAGCAGTTCTATTAATTTGCTACCCTGAAGCTTCTAGCATATTCTAGAATGCAGCAATCTGTGTATATATAGAGTAAGGCAGAAATGGAGCTATTTTCAGTCACCTAGGTTTAGAGATTCCTGTTTAATCAGGATAAGGTCTCTTCCCTGATTTCCAGACATGCCCATATCCTCCCTCTACTGCTTTGCTCACATTGTTCTCCTAGCCTGATATACACTTTCTTGTCTCCTTCCTAGCTATGCACATCCCATAGGCCTTATAGGTCTAGTTCAAATTCGGCCCTTACAGGCAGCCTCCTCTAATTACTTAACTCAACGAACTCTCCCTCATCTGAACTCCCACCTAGGATAAAAAAAATTTAGAACTGGAAACAACTTAAAGGTCATCTTGTCTAACTCCTTCATTTTACAGACAGGGAAACTGAGTCCTGGAAAGAGGAAATTATTTGCTTGCTATCTGTACCCCATGGCATTTATACAAATGAAAAGTTAACCTATGATTCTAGTTAGTGTAGATTATGACCTTCCCCCATCTACATTGTATGTTTCACAGAGGCTGAAGCTTATCATTCTAACTCCTATAGAGCTTTGACTAATTGAAAAAGAACCACTTGTGTCCTAGTGTCACATGTGACCTGGATCTTAGAAGCCCCCCAGATCTTCTTGCTTCTTGCCTTTTTCTCTTTCTTTTTAATGATAAATCATACACAAAGTTCTTCCATCCTTCCCTCTACCACACTTACTCCCTTTTGACCAAAGCTGGCTACCAGGTTGGTTAATGGGCAGAAATGATTAAAATGTACTGGCAAATTTCTACTCTCTGTATGATTCATCAAGGTAGCCCTTTAAAGTTCTTCATATGGTGATTAGAAGATGGCTCTCTAAATACAATACTTAGTGGCTAATATTCAAATTAATACTGGGTATAGTCTCTACACAATTCTGCTATGGAAATAGGCTTACATTGTGGAAATCCGGGAGAGAAATCTTTTAATTCTCAAAGCTGAACTAGACTTTTGCAATCTAGGTCAACTTATCCCACATGTGCATGACTGTGGAATGATGAAAGATCATTCCCCCACCTTCTGAAATGACGGCATGGTATAATAGGAAGAGCATTGAGCCTAGGACTCAGGAAACCAGGACTCAAATTCAAATTCCAGCATTTACTAGCTGTGTGACCTGGGCGAGTCATGTCAGCTCACAATAACTCTGAGTATTTTTATCCCCATTTTACTGATGATGGGGATAATACTCAGAGTTATTATGAGGAAAGTGTTTTGTATATGTTAAAATCCCTATATGAATTGTTATAATCCCTATACGAATTGTTATAATTTTTATTCATGGAGAAAAAACACATCCTTCCTTGTCTCCCCAACCTAGCCCCTCACCAGAGAGCTAGCTGGGCAGTAGCTGTGGTGCAGGGATAAAGCATCTGAATTGGAATCAGAGGACCTGACTTTGTGAATTCTAGATCTTCCATTGATAGTGTGTGACCTTGAGCTAGTCACTTAAGCTCTTGGGGCTCAAGTTTCCTTATTCCCCAAAATGAAGGGTATTGGACTGGATTCTCTCCAAGATCCCTTCCAGCTCCGAATCTATGATATGAATAAAGAGAGAAATGACATTTGTATATCATTTCTTCTTTCTTCTACCTATTCTGAAGCTATTCCAGCTTTCCACCTTCAGCTGACTCCAAACTATAGCCCATGGAGCCCATGATGTTACTTGGTGGCTGATTTAGGCAGTTAATTGTCCAATCCAATGATGTCTTTCTTATTCCAAAGGAAATGATACACATGACATGGTTCCCTTTTCCTTTTTCCCTCACCTACATCTCTCATTTTCCAGTTAGCTTAATCTTAGCAAATCTCCTGAGCAAACTTTCTCACCCAAATATGCATCTTCTTAACTCCCCCCTTCTCCTTTATCTTTCTTCCAACTCTCATCTAATTACCTCTCCCCTTTCCTTACTTCATTTATGAACTAAAATCTTCCTCTAATCACAGCTTGGAAATATAAGTGCATTGCTAATAATATATTTGTTTCTTAAAATTTATTTTATTCAGTAGATAGAGCACCAGCCCTGAAGTCAGGAGGACCTGAGTTCAAATCCAGTCTCTGACCAAACACTTGACACTTACTACCTGTTAGACCCTGGGCAAGTTATTTAACCCAATTGCCTTACCAAAAATATTGTTTTATTTTGAATTTATGGAATAAAACAAGCATTTCTATAACATAGTATAATAAAAATATGATTGCACATGAAGCTATAAATTTGTTATGTACAATTTGGTATTTCTTTTAAATATACAATAAAGTTATCATGTAAATTTTTTCCTTTTTTTTCTTCCCTCCCCCCTTAGATATGGCTATCATTAGATGAAAATACGTAATTATATATGTGTAAAATTATTCTATACATAATTCTGTTTATCAGTTCTTTCTCTGGATGAAGATAATGTCTTTCCTCATATGTTCTTTATGGTTGATTTGGGTATTTATAATAGTCAAAATGAATTATTCACTCAAAATCATTTTAAGAACAATATTACTGTTACTATATACAATGTTTTCTTGGTTCTGCTCATTTCTCTCTTCATTATTTTTTGCAAGTCCTTCCATGTTTTTCTAAGATCATTGAACTTATCATTTCTTATAGCACAGTAGTATTCCATAACAATCATATATTACAACTTGTTCAGCCATTCCCCAATTGATGAGCATCCCTGCAATTTCCAGTTCAAAGAATATTAATAGGCAATTTTACAATGAAGAAATCAAAACAATTTATAGTCAAATAAAAAATGCTCTAACTCATTATTGATTAGAGAAATGCAAATTAAAACAACCTTGAGATATCATTTTGCACCTACCATATTGGCTAAAATGATTGAAGGGGAAATCAGCAAATGTTGGAAGGGATGTGGAAAAATTGTGACACATTCATTGTTGGTGGAATTGTGAACTGATCCAGCAATTTCGGAGACCAAACTGAAATTATGCTTAAAGAATTATTAAACTGACTATACCCTTTGATCTAAAAATACCATTACTAGATCTGTTTCCAAAGATTATTAGGGGAAAAGGAAAAGAACCTACATGTTCTAAAATGTTTGTAGTGATAGATTTGTATCAGAGAAAGGAAAAATCCTAAGTTTGGAAGTTAAGTTATACATAAAGACTCAGAAAACTTAGATTCAAGCTTAAGATTCTGTTACTTAATCAACTTGACCTCAGGAAGTCCCTTGACCTCTCTGGGCCTCAGTTTCCTCATTTTTAAAAGGAAAGAAAAGTACTTTATCTGATTGTAAATTCCATGGTGCCATGATAAAAAACAACCAATGCTTTCGATCTCTAAAATACTTGAAAATACCCAGAAGTCTATTTCAGAACCAACATAAAGACCCCTGTATATTTCCTCAGCCTCCTCAAATTAATTGCCCCTTTCAAAATCTGTAGTTTGTCATTCACTTTTATTGTATTTTCCCCCCTAATCACTAGTATAGAAACAGGACTGCCTCCTGTTCTTCACTGTAAATGTACAATATACAGCTCTGTTATGGATGAAAGGATGCTTGGGAATCCAACTACCATATGTGACATTGTTTTTACTGGGAAGCATGTTCTGGGTTCCAAACAAATAATTTACAAATGAACTCTTGTTGTAAGTTGAGGGTGTCTTGGGAAGGTAGGTGGTGCAGTGGATAGAGTGCTGGGTCTGGAGTTGGGAAGACGCAACTTTGAGTTCAAATCTAACCTGGGGAAGTCACTTAACCCTGTTTGCTTCAGTTTTCTCATCTGTACAAAGAGCTGGAGAAAGAAATGGCAAAACCACTCCAGTAACTTTGCCAAGAAAACCTCAAATGGGGTCACAAAGAGATGGACATGACTGAAAAATGACTAAAAATCTATAACCTTTTCCCCACCATATGCTCTATTTGCCCAAATTTATATCCCTTCCCAGGTTTCCCGACTTATAAAGATCCCCATGACTTTCTAGCCACAGAGTGTGCTGAAGGGTCACCTACAAACAAAATTCAGCCTTGAAAATGTTTTGCAGAGGCAAAGGAATCAAAGATCTGTGATTTTGTCAGCATGGGCATTCCCTCCACTAACACAGATGACAACCCCTGAATGACTTGGAGCTCATTGAGAATAAGCAGTTTGGTTATGGTCACATAGCTAGTGTTAGAGGCAAGATTTGAACCCAGAACCATCAAGTTACCTACTTCACCATAGTCTCACTGTATATTGTTATTGTTCGGTTATTTTTAGTCATGCCCAAGTCTTTGTGACTGCATTTGGGGTTTTCTTGGCAAAGATATGGGAGTGGTTTGCCATTTTCTTCTTCAGCTCATTTTACAGATGAGGAAACTGAGGTAAACAGGGTTAAGTGACTTGCTCAGAGTCACACAGCTAGTGTCTGAGATTGGATTTGAACTCAGGTCTTCCAGACTCCAGACCTGGCGCTCTATCCATTGTGCTACCTAGCTGCCTTCTTGCTGTGTAAGGAAGTGCCAAAATAGCAATCGTGGCCTTTTTTTTTTTTAAACTTAGCTCTCTGGGTCAGTGAGCCTAGTTAGTCAGAGACAATCATGTTTGAACTGTAAGCTTTAATTTGGAGCTGCTGATTTGCTGTTTGATACTTTCTTCTTGGATCCTTGTAATGAGTATAATTTATGTACAGTGACAGCTGAAATGTAAACAAGATTAAGATCCTAGATGCTAATTGGAAAATAGTTAGTGCATATTTGAAAGAGGATGTGAAGAGAAAATTGGTTGAAGGGTGGGTGGAGTGGTGCATGACTGATGGGGATGGCATGGGGCCAGAAGCTCTGTCCATTAATGGCAGAACCATTGTTCCTATACAGAGATGATTATCTTAATCCTCACAATTCAAAAGCCCTTGAAAGCAGGCTAATATTACAGCACTGTGCAATGACCCTAAATTATTTTGAAAAAGTGTACTCAGTGTGCTCAGTTTAATAAGGCAGGGAACTATATAACTCATACCACAACAATACCTTGTGTTTTACAAAGTACTTCTCTTAACATGATTATGTAGGGTTTTCAGTAGGGGCAAGCAGACAATATTTTTGAGGATGATTTCTCTGAGATGGTTAAATTAACATTTTAATGTTCAAAAATGTTAGTTTTAATTATTTATGAAGTCCAGTTTAATGAACCATCTATGGATGCTATATAGATCATTCTATGGTTCAGAGACTTTGAGCTAGCATATACCTTGAAGGTCATAAATTCAACTCTCTCATTTTATAGAGGAAGAAACTGAGGCCTAGAGAATGAAAACTCCTTGCTTAAGGTTATACATACATGCATACACATGGACATATACATACGTGTGCACAACATATACATATTTGGCAAAATAGATAATATACACATGTGTATTTACATATTATATACATATACAGCTATGTGCAAGTACGTATATATGTATGTGTTTATGTATACACACACATATAAACACATACACACACATTTGGAATAGGAGGCTCTTGAATCCAGTTCTGATTGAAAAGAAAAGAGAAAGAACATAGTACAATGCCTTTTCTATCAGAGTATAGCATTTTGGTGAACTTCTCTGTGGCAACACCATACCTAAAGGTTTCTATGTTCTCTCATCTCTATAGGAATTGCCTCAGCTTTCCAAATAATGGTTCTATTTCTTCCACACCTTTGTTGGAGGCTTCCTCTTAATTTAGTCTTTCATTCTTTCCTCTGTAGACTGTAGACTGTAGACCTCAGAGATGGAGGGAAGAGATGGGCAAGAAAAGAAGGAAGGAGTCAGAGAGAAGCCACCAAAATGAAATTAAGATAAGTGAAGTGGAACTTCACCCACTGCAAATTACAAAAGATGATTTATTACAATTTTTTTCCTGTTGCTTTTAGCTTTCTGGAGGATCCTATAAATGGATAAACAGGAAGGAGATTTAATTAGGAGCCTTGAGCAGAGGAGTGGTGATTAGCAAATGTATCCTTTAATGCCCTCTGTGTTACATATAGTTAATTACTCAGATTTCAGGGGAATTAATGTCAGGCCCTGTTAATGATTTTTTTGGAAGAATAATTTTATTTACCCAACACTGGTTGCACAAAATTATTAAAATTACAAAATGCAAAGTAGTAAAGGAGCCATGCATTCCCTCAGTTAGGAAGGTGTTACCACTGAGAATGAAAACTTGTCCCCTTCAAAAAATGACATCAACTCTAAGCATAAGGGACTTACTAAACAATCATATACCCAGAGCCCAAGGAAGGCAGCTCAGGTCTTCATGCAGGTATAGTGCTTGTTGAGCAAGTCCCAAAAGATGAACCTCTAGCTAGCTTCTCATTAAGGCACAATGAGGCTCAGTGTAATTATTGCTGGAGCCAAAGGACCTGGGTTCAGATTCTGCCTCTGTTCCTCTCTGTCCTATGTAAAGCATTTCCTCATTCTGCCTTGTAGCCTAACTCAATCAGATGGAACTCTTTAAAAATTACTATTTATTTAGTTTTTTTTTTATATCTTATATCCCCTCAGCAGAATGTAGGCTCTACAATGGTAAAGACTTCTATTTTTGATTTTATAAGTTAGGTTCAGAACCTAACGTGGAGACTGGCACCTAGTAGGTGTTTAGTAAATGTTTGTTCAATTGAGTTCTGTGATCTTGAGCAAATCACTTAAACTCTCTGAGACTAAGTTCCCTCAGCTAGGAAAAAAAAATAAGGAAATTAGATTAGATGGCCTCAAAATCTATGATCCTATGGTGAGAGATGCCACTTTTTTTTCTGTTGAGAAATCAATGAATAAACATTTAATGAGTATCTACTGCATGCAAGACAAGGTACTAGACACTAAGAGAATTTACTAATAGCACATCTGTGACTTCAAGGGGTGTAGTCACACATGCAAAGATAACAATTCTTGGTCACACACAAACTACCAAAGAGACTGTGCAGACTGGACTTGTAGGATTTCAGAGGAGCGAGTTATCATTGAGGACTAGTGTAGTCACAGAAAGAATCCCCCTGCAGAGAGCAATGGGGATTGGGATTGGGCCTTGAAGGATAGGTAGAAATTGGAGGAGGGATAGAATGCCATAGGAGTAAAGAACTATATATTCAATTTTTTAACCATATGCAAGATTTAATAAGGGATGTTAAAACCATCAGATGACTTGGTTATATCATAAACAAACAGTCAGTTCAGTGAACCCTCAGACATGAGAATCAGTACAAGCTGTGTGACAGTTAGACTGGTGCACCGAGTCTCCCTGACAAGGCTGAGTGGCCTGTGAGAGAAAGGATGAAGCTGGGGCAATTACCTAGTGTCTCTCCTTTTCTCTTGAAACTTGGAATCAGGCCAGAGGAACTCTTGACAGGCTACAAGTTACTTAGCAACACGGACAAGCCTAGAGCCAGCTGCTTCCACCAGACCTGATTAAACCTGCTCTTGGAGAATAAAATAAATCAACATGATCGCCCTTTCACTAAGAGAAATGAGCATGCACACAACTGTTCAGGCTTGTTCATTTTGACGCCTTTTAATCAGAAATGGAGAATGTTTGGGTTCAGAGAAGGGCATCCAAAAATGATCTAGGGGAATAGGGGCAGACATCTGAGCCCAGATCATAAAATGTTTCCTTTTTTAGTATAGAAAGATGGAATTAGGCTTAGAGGGGAGAGGATTGTGTCTATAAATTGATGGATATGATGGAGAGGACGCAGATACGTTTGTTCCCTAGCCCTGGATGCTAAAACTAGGGGTGGTGCCTTACAGCTTGAAAAATTTAATTTGAGGAGAATTAAAGCAAAATTCAGGTTTTATTGCTTCCACTGTAATGCCCTTTCAACAATACATTGTGGCAAGTAAAAAAGAGACCTATTCCACTTCTGTAGAATTTATAGGATTCTTGACACTTAGAATCCTAGAGTATTAAAACCAGAGAATGGAAGGAACCTTAAAATTTAAGGACCACAGACTTAGATCTGGATGAGATCATCTCATCTAACTCCCTCATTTTACAGATGGGGAAACTGAGGCGAGGTTAGTGAAATGACTTGCCCAAGGTCATATAGTGAATTAGGGGCAAGAGTGAAGACTGCAGCTTAGGTCTTCTGAATCCCAATTGAGTACTCTTGGGACTTCTTCGGACTCCTCCACCATGTTTCTGCTCCTGTTGCCTCTGCCCCTTTTCCTTTCCCCAAACCCCATTTTCAGCTTCCTTTTGTCTTCTCCCATTTTACATTATAAGCTCCTTAAGGGCAGGGTTTGTCTTTTTTTTTCAAACTAATCCCCAGAATTTAGCATATTGTTGTTTGGTCATTTCAAATATGTCTGGCTGTGACCCCATTTGAGGTTTTCTTGGCAAAGATACTGGTTTGCCATTTCCTTTTCCAGCTCACTTTTTTTTTTTTTTTTTTTTACAGATGAAGAACTGAAGCAAACAGAGTTAAGTGACTGGCTTAGGGTCATATAACTACTAAGTGTCTGAGATTGTATTTGAACTCTAGAGTTGAGTCTTCCTGATTCCAAGCCCCATGCCCTATCCACAGCACCACCTAGCCGCCCCCACTTAATACATAGTAGGCATTTAATAAATGTTTATTGACTAATTAACATGTATAATGCCACATTGCTTGCTACCCTATGAATGTGATAAAATATGACAGGTCCAAGAAGGGCTTAGCTATGGGCTGAATTACTTTTGAAAAGAAGGTTGAACAAAACATCACTCACTCAGCCTTTGGACTACTTCTCCAGGTCAAAGAATAATAGCTCATCATTATCTGGCATTTTCCACTTTACAAAGTGTTTTCTTCCAAATAGTCCTGTGGATGGGTCTGTTTGTTTTTGATCCACGCTTGTGATTTCATTCCCTAGGCAACTTCTGGTGTAGGAATTCTCACTACCAAGGCAGATTGGCAGCTCAGCATCTCTAACTTAGAATCTCAGAGGGTTGGCCAGGGAGCACTGAAAATCTGAACAAATATCCATTAGACCATGCTCCCACCTCAAGATTGATATTATAAATATTATTAACTTCAAGTGAGGAAACTGAGCATCAGAGAAATTAAATAATTTGCTCAAAGCTAGGATTCAGACTGAGATCTCCTGACTCTGATAATAAATCAGTATTTATTAAGGATATCAAGGGCACAGAGCAGGTATTGTGCTATGTGCTAAAGATATGTAAAAGCAAAAATGAAATGGTGCCTGTGCTAAAGGAGCTTATATTCCATCATGGAAGATAATGTCTGTGTATATAAACATGTATATAAATACACGTATGTATGTATGTGTGTTTTACTTACAAAATAAATATAAAATGAATAAAATATCATTTTTGGAGGGAGAAGCACTAATAGTTGAGGTTTATAGGAATGGCCTCATGCCATTGGCCCTTGAATTGAGGGTCTACAGGTAGAATCAAGGATTCTAAGTGGTGGAGATGATGATGAAATTCATTTTAGGTATAGAGAAAGCAAAGAAATGGAGATGAGAGATGGAATATTCTGTATTTTGTTGTTCAGTCATTTTTCAGTCATGTTTGGCTCTTTGAGAGCCCTTTGGAGGTTTTCTTGGAAAAGATACTGGAGTGGAGTGGTTTGCCTTTCCTTCTACAGCTCATTTTTCAGATAAGGTAACAGACAAACAGGGCTTAGTGACTTTCCCAGGGTCACACAGCTAGTAAATGTCTGAGGTCACATTTGAACTCAGGAAGATGAGTCTTTCTGTCCCTAGACCCGGAGCTCTATTCAAAGGACCATCTAGCTGTATTGTGTATAAAGAGCAATAAGAAAGCCAGATTGGTTGGATTGTGGAAGGTGTGAAGGAGAATAATGTATAATAGGGTGGACAGAGGTAGGTTGGAAGCAGTGTGAAAGGTTTTAAATGTCAAAGAGGAGTCATTGTTTGATCCTACAGGTAATAGAGAGCTACTGAAATCTAAAGAGCAGGAAAGTGACTCGGTCAGATCTGTGATTTAGGAAAATTGCTTTGGCAACTGTATGGAGGATGAAGTAGAAAGAGAAAGGACTTGAAAGGACAATTAGGCTATTGCAATAATCTGGTTGAGAGGTGATAAGGATTTTAACTGGGATACTGCTTGTGTGGATGGAGAGAAGGAAACAGATGCGAAGGAAGTTGTGGAGCTAGAATCAACAAAACTGGGAGAGTGCTTTGCTATGTGGGGTGAAGGTAAATGAAGAGTAAAGGATGAGGGTGCAACTGATGGTGCCTGGAAGAGTAGTGGTGCCCTCTAGGACTGGTGCTCTATTCAATGTGTCACCTAACTTCCCCAGCTGTAAACATTTCTAAAGAACCATTCCCCCCCATTCTTCCATATGTTAACTTTTTAAAAGTAAAACTTTCAATTTTAGCTTTTGACATAAATATGTTACAATTTTTTCCTTGAAGCAAAGTGCTTAAGTCATTGAGTTTGTCCAAAAATATCCGACAAATATTTGAAAGCCATAAGTCATTATGAAAAAATTAACAAAATTGGATTTCTGCTCAGTTAAAAATATAACAACTTTATCTTTCAATTTCAATAATCTGTTTAAACTTTGCCCTCTTGAGAGCTACCTTACTTCTGTGTGTAGTAATAAGCTTTTGTAATCAGAGTCCATATCTTTCCAAGGTTTGAAAACAAACAACTGTTAAGGGCATGTTTTTTTTAATGAAATTAATGATTTTGACAGTAATGCCAAGCACAACATCGAACTCTGGCAACATCTTTTTTGCTACTAGGGTCTTCCTATGGATCATGCAGTGAGTAAAAGTGATATGTTCATTGCCAATAGCTTTAACTTTTGCTACAAATCCTACATTTTCACACAGCACAGTCTGTACAGAGTCCAATGCAATTTTTCCACTGTAAACTTTCATTTGGGAAAAATTCATTGACATATCTATATCTATATCTTTCTATCTATCTATCTATCTATCTATCTATCTATCTATCTATCTATCTGTCTGTCTGTCTGTCTGTCTGTCTATTTGTCTATCTCTTCCTCTTTTGTGCATTCTTCCAAAAGGCAACAAAACAAGAATTCCTCATGTATGCTTCCTTCATAAACATATCTTACATAAAGTAACATCTGTGCCATGTTAGAAATATCAGTTGTTTCATCTAACTGAATTGCAAACATTGGCCTGTCCTTAAGCCTGGTAATAAGCTGCTGGAATTGGTCATTACTAATTTCAGAAATTCTTTTGGAAATAGTATTATTTGACAAAGGAACTTTATGAATTTCATTCCCATACTTTTCCCCATGAAATACTTTTGACATTTTAATAGCAGCAGGTAACATGAAATCTTCCCCTATTACATAGGGCTTTTTAGTTTTTGCAATTAAATAAGATGTTTCATTAGATGCAAGTAAATACTTTTTACTGATAGTAACAAATTTCTCAAAATAGTTTTTCTTTATTTGAAGATTTTAAAAGTGGTTAAAATATTATTTTGGTTTATTGCAGTATACTGCATGCCCAAGCATTAAGACTTCATTTTAGTTTGGCTGGTTTCATACACTTTGTAGCCAAAACTTCATCACAAATTAAGCAAAGAGGTTTTTCCACACCATCATCATTATTAGAAGTAACTCCATATTGCAAAAATGATTTGATATATTTTCTTTTTCTTGTCAATTTAGGTGTACTACAACCTGGTAGTGAAGATTCTGCTGCGTTGTCATCAGTATTTTTTACCTCTTTTGTCTAAATTTAGCAACTTATCCCTAACTGAAAAATATTTTTGTCCTAAAATATAAATAAGTATTGCTATTAATTTCTCAAATAAATACTAGCTTTAGCTTATGAAATTACATTTGTGCTTAATTTAAAAAATTGATGTTCACACTCACATGCCTGTAGAGCAGTGATGGTGGAGAAATATTAATGAAGGGCTTTTGTATTTACTTGTTGCAATTAAACATTTGTATTTCTGTAAAAGAAGGAGATAAGAGCAAAAAATCAAACATTCTAACACAGTATAACCCAAAGATATACTAATTTGATATTTACATGCTGAGGAATGATGGTAGGAAAATAAAAAGTCTTTATTTTCCATAATTTAACTATTATATTTCTGTAAGAGCAGAAAACTTTGTATGAACAGTAAAAAAAACACTACAATTAAAAACACACAATAGTCTTGAACCTGAGCTGAGGTGTTTCTGGCCGTGTTCATGGGTGTTGCATGGCATGATGGTGTGTGGTATGGCTTCCGATCCTATAAGTGTGTTATTCATCTTTTTCTCAGTTTACTTTGGTTTGTCAGTATCCTTTCTAAATGTTATTTCCTACTGCTGAATAAAATACCAGAGATGAAGTCTGACTAGAGCAGAGGAGTGGGACTGTCACCTCCTGTATTCTTTACTCAGGGGTTCTTCATTTTTTGTGTGTCCTGGATCCTTTTGGTAGTCTGTTGAAGCCTATAGACCCTTCTCAGAATACTGTTTTTAAGTGAATAAAATAAAATATGTAGGTTATAAAGAAAAACAATTACATTGTAGTTACATATGAAACTGACTATATATCAATATTTGTATAAAACTATAACTATGTATGTATGTATGTATGTATATATGTATAGTTCATGGATCCAAGGTTAAGAACTCCTGCTAAACCATGCCTCTGTTAATGCAACCTCAAATTTTATTAGATTTTTTAGATATAATTGTATACTGTTCACTCTTGTCTAGAATTACTGCCAGCTTAGGATTCTGTGTGCTAACATTCTGTGTTCTAAGGCCCATCCTAATTTAGAAATTCTATGTCCTAGCATGTTGTTCTAAAGTTCCTCCCAGTTCTGATAGTCTATATTCTAAGGTCCATTTGATGACACTCCAACCTCATTCAGGGGTTTCCAAGCATTTCTGCTCTTTAATTTAGTTTCTTCTTTATATTAAGCCCCAACCTGCCTTCCTATAATATCCATCCTTTGGTTTTCATTCTGATTTATGGAACATGGCTCCATATATCACATATTTGCTCCCTCTTCCTCATGACAACCCTTCAGATATGAGAAAAAAGTTATCATTTTTTTCTTAAAAATTTCCCTCTCCTGGCTAAATATCTCCAGTTCTTTCAATTTCTCCTCATCTGACATGATTTCTAAACTCCTCACCATCTCAGTTGGTCTCCTCTGGATCCATTCTAGCTTGTCAATGTTGCACACACTTGGTTCCAGTTGTCTTGCCATTCCATATCGTGTCTCTGTTCCTTTCCAAGGAGTACTGGGAAAACCACGACCTCCCTCTCCTTTGCCTCTCTTTGCTGCACATAGTTTAGTTGAAGATGTGACTGAAAAAACAATGTTTATGACATTTATTCTCCCCTGTTCTCCTCTGGGGACTGACCTAACCAAACCTTGCCTCATAGTGCTTGTCCTCAGAGGAGATGTATTTTTTTAAACCTAGTTCTTTGTATTCCTCTTGCTCTTTTGCTTTGGGGGAGGAGGGTGGAGGTTGCAGATGACTTGGGTACTTCTAGGTCCTCTGAACCTAGTGACAGGCATATGATTAAGCTGTGAGCCAGCCCTCCCAAGGAGACAGAAGAGGTAGCAAAGAACAGGGATAGGGAGGGAGGATTTTGCTTTATTTTAAAGTAGCATTGTTGCCATGGCAACTAGATAACCTTTGAGATAGGGAGATGACTCAAATAGTGGAACCCAAGTAAAGGAATAGAGACAATCACTGCTCTCTCTTATATACACATAACTCTTCAGTACCCCCATAAATACAAACAAACCCTTTCATTACCATCCCCCCACAGAAGCCCTGGATAGTTAAACTCCACTCCATGAAAATGTAATTGTTGATAATGATAGATAATAACATGATCTTCCCTCTTTCTCTTAAAAAAGCATTATTTTATTGATGTCTTTTGTCTTAATGACAGTTAATTTAACATAATCTTCCACCCTTGACAATTAATTGCCCCACCCCCATTTTGATGAAGAAAAGCAATTAAGCAAAAAGGTGCTACATTGACACCATCTGACAATGGATAGAATGTTTCATTCCCATACTCCAGGGGTGGGGAACTTTTGGCCTCAAGGCCACATGTAACCCTCTAGGTCCTCAAATTCAGCTGAGGACCTAGAGAGCCACATGTGGCCTTGAGGCTTCAGGTTTCCCACCCCTGCGTAGTCCTTTTTCTCTAAGTCATGGGGAAGGGGGAACTATTTTCTTGATTTTTCAGTTCCTCAGAATTGGACTTTCTTTTGGTGAACTTTTCATTTACATTGTTGTAGTCATCATCTATATTGTTCTTTTGGTTCTACTTATTTCACTCTACATCAGTTCATAGAAATCTTTCCATGTTTCTCTAAATTCTTATCTGATATTTCTAGGGGTTCAATAAAATTCCATTACTTTTCTATATCATATTTTTTTTTCAGCCATTCCCCAATCTTTGGGCACCTACTTAGTTCCTGGTTCTTTGTTTCCACAAAGGGTGTGGCTATGAATACTTTGGTAGGTATTAGACTTTTGTTTCTGTTTGGTACTTTCTTGGGGTATATGCCTTCTGGGGGACTTGCAGAATCAAAAGGAATGGAAAGACTAATCACTTTTCTTTACAAATAATATCAATTTCAAAGCAAGGCAAACTAGAAATTCAGACCCCAATACGCTTCTTCAAATTAACATGACTTTCATCATGGATTCTTGATGAAAGCTACAATAACTCCTTTAGTAACAATATTACTACAAAACAGTCCAAGCTCCTTATCTTTACATTCAGGGACTTGTCTACTCAAGGACATAATGATGGATCTGACCCCAAGTTACCATCCAAATTTATCTTTCTCTGTTCCTTTTTTCAATTTGCTTTTTGGAGGGCAGTTGGAGTTAAGTGACTTGCCCAAAGTCACATGGCTAGTTTTTGTGTTAAGTGTCTTGAGGCCGGATTTGGACTCAGGTCCTCCTGACTCCAGGGCCAGTGCTCTATTCACTTCACCACCTAGCCGCCCCACTCTTTTCTCTGCTCCTTACCTAAGCCCTACTTTAATCAGATAGATCTCTTCACTGTTCCCTAATATATCTTGTGTATTTCTATATCTGGCCTATGCTCAGGCTATTCCAGGGATTAAAATTCCCTTACTTCCTAGTCTGAACCATAATCCATGTCTCCTAATTCATAGTACATGGCTCTTTATACTATGTAGCCTTGGGTGAGTCTTTTCCCCTCTCTGGGCCTCAGTTTCCTCCTCTGTAAAAAAGTGGGGTTGAAGTAAACAATAAATAAGGTCTCTTCCTGGTAGCTAGATAGCACAGTGAATTGAATCCTGGGCTTGAGGTAAAAAATAGCTGAGTTCAAAGCTGTGTGACCCTGGGCAAGTCATATAACCTCTATTTATATCAGTTTCCTTAACTACAAAATTAGGATAATAATAACACCTTCCTCCCATGTTTTTTTTTTTGAGAATTAAATGAGATAATAATTGTAAAGTGCTTAGCATAGTGTTTGGTACATAGTAAGCACTATATGTGTTAACTATTATTAGTTATTATTATAGTGCTTGCACATAATAGATGCTTAACAAATCCTTCTTTCTTTCCTTCCATTCTTCCCTCCATTCTTCCTTCCTTCCCTCCTTCCTTTCTTCCTTCCTCCCTTCTTTCCTTCTTTCCTTCCTTCCTTCCTTCCTTCCTTCCTTCCTTCCTTCCTTCCTTCCTTCCTTCCTTCCAATTCTTTCTTTCTTTTCCTCCTTCCCTCCCTCCCTTAACATTCTGTCTATGACTCTTAAGTCCCTTTTCAGAGGGGGGAAAAGTTGTTCCTAGAAATGCAAGAAAAGAAAAAGGTACCAAGAAAACAAAGCAACACTGAAAGAATAATTTTTTTGCAAATGGAAAATTCTGTCCTTTCTGGAGTGAAACAGGAACCTCAAAGCTGAGTTGTTTTTATCACTAGAGACTGTGCTCAGTAGAGCAAATTAAACCAGATACAGGAGCTGGAGATTTGCATATGAAATATTGAAAGTGTGAGACCCCTCAAAGAGGTAAGCCAGCTCACTGCTTTCTGAATAAGCAATAAAAACTTGCTGCTTGACTGGCTGGGATGCCTTCTAGGATAGAAGAGTTTAGTTGGTTTTGGAAGGGGAGAGATGAGATCAAAAATAAAGAAAACAAAAACAACAACAAAAGAATCAGTCCCAAACCCTGGGCATTTCATAAGAAGGATAACTTATTAGTAAAATAAGTAACTCATCTAAGTCCTTTCTGTTCTGTCAACCCAAATCTCTCCCTTCCTTTGTCTCTCACTGGTCCTTCATCCAAGAGACATTTCCTATTCTTTGTTTCTAAGCACTGTTTTTGGCAAACCCGAGGATATACTTAAAATGTCGAAGACTTCATTTAATTTGAGGTCTGCTAGGAAAAAAAGTCTCTTTTCCTTCTTATGTTCTTTATGACTCTCTTCTATTGTGTTTCTTATGGAACAAACAGGGATGATCATATAGGGGGACTGGGCTCTGTTCAGGTATTTCCTCCATGTAGAATTGGATTTTACCTGATTATTTGCAAATGCTGCTTTAAACGACTGCCACTTAAATTTTTTTTTAACATTCAACAGGTAGATTGCACCTCTAAGATGATATAAGAACCAGAG
The DNA here is from genome assembly GCA_011680675.1 of Gymnobelideus leadbeateri. Taxonomy (NCBI): domain Eukaryota; kingdom Metazoa; phylum Chordata; class Mammalia; order Diprotodontia; family Petauridae; genus Gymnobelideus; species Gymnobelideus leadbeateri. Next base: position 738,679 of record WOXC01008165.1, on the reverse strand, counting down.
GAGGGCCTTCAGTGCTCTAGGTGAATCTCCATGGAGAATTTCTGGACCAATATGGAGGTGTTGAAGAGTTTTAGTCTCTACTAGGGGAAAGAAGTCCCACTGATGACAACATGGGTCTCTCAAGAATTCCAAAACTTCTATTTCAGGGGAAATATGTTAGTGAGAGGGAATATTTAGCTGCAGCATCAACTCAGCTGTTAATATGTCATCACAAAGTTAATATCATGGGATGAATGGAGATCATCAGTCCAGTGTTAATTTATATGCAAGTGACATTGCTTGTTAGTCATTTCTGTGCATGGTTCTATTAAATAATAGCTGAATACATAAGTGAACTTGCCTGATTCTCAATCTAATTTTCTTGAGTGGATCTAAATTTTAGTATTAGAGTCCAACAGATAGCAACTGCTTGCCTGTGATTTTATAATGGCTCTCCATCTTTTAATCTGTCATGATATGTAATCCTGGTTTCATAGAACTTTAGAGCAAGAAATTCTCTTAGAAATTATCTAATTTTGTTGTTTAGCCACATCTACCTCTTTGTGACACCATCTGGGGTTTTCTTGGCAAAGATTTGGAGTGGTTTGCCATTTCTTTCTCCAAATCATTTTACAGTTGAGGAAATGGATGCTCCTAGAGGGGAAATGACTTGCCCAAGGAGACACAGAGAATTAATGGTACAATTGGAGTGAGAACCCAGTCCACCTGATTACTCCTCCATGGCTTTTGTTCATTCACCATGTTGTCTCTAAGCTAAAAATGGTTGAAGGTCATACTGGCTTTCTTTGATACCAGTTAGTTGTGAGTAACAAGTTTTTTCTGTACCTCAGTTTCTTCATATGTAAAACTGAGACCATTAGGATAGATAATCTCTGAGGTCCTTTCTATGTCTGATGTTCTCTAAGTCTGTGATTCTAAGGGGAGGGGGAGCATGGCATAGTGGGTAGAGGGTTGGAATTGGGTTCAGGAAGGTCTCAGTTCTAGTCTTGCCTCTGATACAAACCTACATGGGCAAGTCATAAGCTCTCAGTGGCCCTGGGCAAACCTATAAAATAGGGGAAACCTTTTGTATGTCATGAACCCCTTTGGCAGTCTATGAACACTTTCTCAGAATGCTTTTAAATGCATAAAATAAAATACATATTACAGAGGAAAACTATTATACTGAAATATACTTATAAAATATTTTTAAAAGTTCAGGTTAAGAGCCCTTGTCCCAAGATCATAATTTACATATGAGTTGCCATTTTGCATTGGTAGAGGTAGTTTCCATCTGGGGAGTTGACTACACAGTGATATCAAAGGTCTGGGGGAAAACATCTTAAGCAGAGCTTCTACGTCCTTGACCTTTTCAGGATTCTACTTGTTGTCTCCCTCCCCTCTTCACTGAAAGTACTAGCCATAGTCGATATGATTTTTTTAAAAGGAAACATTATTGTGTATAGAAGCAGGTTTAGAGATAGAGACACCCCTTCCCATTGGCCAAATGGGACATTACCTACATGCTGTGATCTGAGCAGCTGGGATGTCTCCTCTGCTTCAAAGTGTCACTGATACTGTGATGCTGAAATTTCACTGAAAGCAATTCAACCCCTTTCAATTCCCACTTTTAAAATATAAATCAGACTCTCCTGACTATTGGTAGGAGAGGTGAAGGGTTTCTTGAAGAAAATCAGATTTTTAGATTTTTAGAAGAGAAAACAGTTCTGAGTCACAGTATGAAGGTGATGCTGTTGTGGTTCAGATAACATACTTGTGAACTTGGTTGTATATTTTATATTTCAGAGCATAAATTGAACTTTCATTTTTTAAAATAGAAATTTATTTTAAATATTTTTCTAAAGACTAAAATCGTCACAATTAATCATTGCCCCAAAGAAACCTCTTAGATGTTGAAAAAACCCAAACATTACCCTTCTAGATGTTTTCACACAGTGACACATATATTGTTTTCCTCTTGTAGAATGTAAACTTCTTGAGGGAAAGCACTATTTAATTTTTTTATCTTTGTATCCTCAGTACTTAAGCATATTACTTGGCACTCAGTAGGTGCTTAATAATTGCTTGCTGATTGATCAAATATGAATTGACTGAGTGATAACAGCAACTGTTGCTCAGATAGCTTCCATCAGAAAGCCCTCAAGATAACTTGACCTAATCATAAAAAATTTAGGGGCAGGGGAATCTGTAGAATGAAAAAAGTTCAAGAATATTTCAGGAGATCATAGGATTAAAAATCTAGGGTTCAAGGTACAAATAGATCACTTTTAATTTTATAGATGAAACCTAGGCTTAAGGAAGTATTGCCTGAGGGCATTGATAGTAAGCATCAGAGATCAAATTGGAAGCCAGGTCCTTGGGTGCCAGAGTTAGCATTCTTTCTACTGATGGCAGTTTCCATGTTCCTATTCATAGCTAGGGAATGAGTAACAGGGAAAATGGGTCTAGTTAGGGGATTTGAGAAGTAAGTACCAGAACTGATGGACCAGGGACTGTGAGTTCTACTTTGCCAGAGTTACATGACCTTAGGAAAGTCACAACCTCCTCAAATCTCAATTCCCTTATGTATAAAGTGGGGCACATTAGATGAGATTATCTCTAAAGTTTCTTTTTCTAACAGTCTATAATTCTGTGATTTTCTGGTTCTTCTAGGGTTCCACATGCTCCTGGGATTGGGATCAGAGGTGATCACCTGCTGGTTAACTGTTGTCAGAATTGAGCAGAAGGGCTAGGAACCAGGAATTCATCAAGGTGGGAAGGAGTAACGAGGTTGAGCAAGGATCTGAAGTATAAGATTCATCAACAACAAATGATGTCATGAAGTAAAACAACAAGCATTTATTAATGTTAAGTTCTTACTTTTAAGTACTTATATTTATTAAGTACTTACTATGTGCCAGGCATAATGCTAAGCACTCAGAGCATAAATATAAGAAAAATTTAGATGGACTTAAGGAAGACAATTTATAAAAGGGAGCTGAGAAACAAGGATGGAGGGAGAAAGTTTCCATGTTGGGGGATGGAGGAAAAACCAAAAGAATCAAGAGAGCAGTGAAGAAGCAAGCATGGCTGGCCTGTGTACTTCCTCAAAATGGAAGTTCCTGAAGAAATGTATCAGTTGTAGGAGGGGCCAAAGGAGCAGAAGGATTTTCCATGGTGAGAAGGCTGCTAAGATATGGGGGAGAAGTTTGCCGTCAGGAGCAGAGTAGGGAGAAGAGTGAAGGTGTGACCATAGCTGGTCAAGGCAATTCTTAAAAATGGTGGCTGCTCTGACCTTAGCCTGTCCAGTGTAAGCTCATGCAAACTATTTTAACCATTTATTTTATTTTTTTTCCTTTTTTTTTTGGAGGGGGAAGGCAGGGCAATTGGGGTTAAGTGTGAACCATTCATTTTAAAAGAACAACCACATGTGCCTCTTTTTTTTCTTCTTAATGAGGAGAAAATGTCTACAGTATATATATATATTTAAAGAGTACCAGGCACAGGTGGCATGAAAGGAAAAAAAATCTGGTCCAAACAATTTGTCTGTGTTAATTTGGCTGAATCCCCTGCTAGAATGACCTTGGGAGGAGTTGGGGGTGGGGATCTCCTTTTCTAGACATCATTAAAAAGGACACAGACATTCATCTGTCCTGAGCAACTTAGGTATTTTTCCGTCTCACTGTCACCTTCTGCCAGCAGTGCACACAGTTTGGGCTGTAGACCTTGTCAGAGTCAGCCTGATTTAAAAAAAAATCATACCATTTCTAGAGTGAGTTATTCACCAGCCTGAAGGCAAGGACTTCGTCTCTTGAGGTTCCTTCCAGATGAAAGTCTGTGATTTCTAAGGGAAAAATTACATAAACAAAAAGGCCCAGGAGAGTATATGCATTTGGTCAAATATTTTGGGCATTTGAACAATGATAAAATAAAAGATGATACTTTCCTTCCTTTATCACTAACCCATACTCTCACCTTAGGGTTGTTATTTACAAACGTAGCATCTGGGATTGTTGTTGAGTTGTGTCTGACTCTTCATGACCCGTGGACCATACTGTCCATTGGCTTTTCTTGGCAAAGATACTAGAGTGGGTTGCTAATTTCTTCTCCAGTAGATTAAGGCAAACAGATTAAGTGACTTGCCTAAGGGTCACATAGCTAGTAATTGTCTGAGGCCAGGTTTGAACTCAGGTCTTCTTGACTCCAGGCCCAGTGCTCTGTCCACTGAGCCACCTTTGTGCCTCCTAGTATCTGGGGTCCTCTCACTCAAATATCCCCTCCCCTAACCTCCTCAGGTTTTAAGTAATCTGTGGGTCAGTACCTGTTAAAAGTCATAACCTAATGTATATACGTTTTGCTAAATAGCCAGTAGACCCATTAGTTAAACACAAAAGACATTTGGTAAAACAACAAAATAAATAAAATGATAAGAAAAGAACATAAACACATGAGGTACACTTTCCCATAGATTATCACATTACCAGTGAAAGAGATTAAATATTCATGAAAAGGACAACTAGCAGGAAGTCTTTTAGCCAGGCACATTGAAGTGAACCAGGGCTCATTCATGTTCAGGGTTTCTTGTGCTTTTGTTGTGACAGGTTGGCTAATGTCCTCAGATGATGTTATCATGTTATACTCTATTCTCTACCAAGTATCACCTCTCTCTCTCTCTCTCTCTCTCTCTCTCTCTCTCTCTCTCTCTCTCTCTCTCTCGCTTTTCTGTCTCTCCATCTCTGTCTCTCTCTGTCTCTCTCCCTCTCCTCCCCCTGCTCTCTCTTTATCATTTCAGTTGGGTGTTCCGTCTCTATACTCTGCTGGGCATTTTTGCTCATTTCATGGCCATTGAGATTCCCTCTGCTACTGTTTTCTGGGTTATATGGTGGCTTTCTCCTTGCACCTATGACTTCAGACCTCTGGGAAGAGAAAGTTGTAGGAGAAGAGGGAAGGAAATGGGCCAAATAAGGAGAGGATAACTATGTGGATGACTTGGAGAGCTAGTGATTGACTTGGACTAGTGAAACAGATCAGAAGCTGAATTTGGAGAGGAGAAATTGGTCAAAATTTGGGGAAAGTTGAGGAAAATTTGAAAAACAATGTTCAGGTCCATAGGGTGATCCAAATTCTCTTTCTTGGTTGAGAAAGAAGCAGGAGCAAGAACAATTAAGGTGTATGTAAAAGTATTGAGGAGGCTCAAGGAGGAACATAGAACACAGCCTGAAGAAGTATACTCGAGGATAAGGAGAAAGTAGTTAGCAAGACCAAGCAAGATAAATAAGAAGGGAACAGTTAGGTTAGGCATAGTGATGAGCTGTCAAAAGGTTGGTGCAACGCTGAGGGAGAGATCTATGCAGTTGTGGCAGCAGAGTTGTGGAGAAAAGGAAAGGGATCCGAGTGCTTTAATAAGTTATAAAAAGGTAAAAATTGACTATAAGAGTTTTAACCTGGTGCTTAGGACTGAACAAAGAGTTCACAGTAACAAGGCTACACATCCTAATAATTATGGAAAACAGGGGTAATTTTGCTGTGACTTGAATCAAATGTTCAAGGTTTGTGTTTGCCTCATGTTTGCATTTCTGCCACAGCCAAGTTGCTTTTCTCTGTTCCATGTGTAGGCTGAGCTCTCTCCTAGAGGAGAAGGTGAAGAGACTTGAAAAACATCTCTCCACATTCTGGGGAGAAGCAAGGCTTCATTGGGGAAAAAAGATCTGAAGCAGAAAAGGGAAACAATCCTTTTCAAGATGATGGAGTATGCAAAAAGTTAACAGCTAGGAGAAAGGGAAGGAAAACATAGAAGCAGGATTTGAGTTGGGCGCAGATAACAGAATTCGAGTTAGAAGCAGGGTTAGGGCTAGATAGGGTTAGAAGCAAGGGTTAGGCATGGAGTTATGGTTAGAAACAATTAGGAGAACTTAAAAACAGATCTGAGGTTATTTTTGAATAGGAGAGAACTGGATGCTTTGAGAAGAAACTGTCCTCTAGAGAATTCCACAATAGCTATCAGGTGAGAACCCATCCAGTAAAAAGTCAGAGGGAGAAGAGAAGTAGTAATTGGTGATTACTGCTCAGGGATACTGAGGTAACTATTTGTTGACGTGATAGAAGCGATAGAGAGACCTGTTGTTTCTCTGGGCATTTAACCCATATGTAATAGATCCTCCCAAGACTCCCTCTTCTCTCCTCTGACACTGCCACCATCGTGGTGCAGGCCCTCATCACCTCACACCTGGATCATTGTAATGGGCTGCTGATTGTTCTCCCTGCATCAAGTCTTTCTCTCTAATCCATCCTCCCCTCAGCTGGCCAAGTGATCTCCCTAAAGCATAAGTCTGACCATATCACTTTTCTATATAATCAGTTTCAGTGACTCCTTATTACCTCTGGAATGAAATATAAAATCTTCTGGCTTTTATAGCCCTTTATAACCTGACCCCTTCCTGTATTTCCAGTCTTTTTTTTACCTCACTTCCCCCCACATATTCTGTGATCCAGTAACTCTTGCCTCCCTTCTGTTTCCTACACAAGACACTGTCTCCTGGCACTGTGCTTTTTCAGTGGATGTGACCCATGCCTAGAATGCTCTTCCTCTTAATCACTACCTCTTGGCTTCCCTGGCTTACTTCAAGTCTCAGCTAAAATCCCACTTTCTACAAGAAACCTTTCCTGATCCCTTCCTTAATAAGTCTTCCATCTGTGATTATTTTCAATTTGTCCTGTATATATTTTGTTTGTATGTAGTTTGCATGTTGTTTCCTCCATTAGATTATAAGCTCCATAAAAGCAAGTACTGTGTCAATAAAAATAATACAACAACAACAACAACAGCTAATCTTTATATAATGCTTATGTACAAGGTACTGTGCTATTTTGTTTGGACTATTTTTTCTGGCCGTTCTTTGTATCCCTAGTTTTTAGCACAATGTCTGACACACAGTAGGTGCTTAATAAATATTTGTTGACTGACAATTACCCATTTCTGATGATTCATGTAGCCACATATGATTTCCAGAAGGAACCTAAAAAAACATTGCCAGCAATTAAGAAGACTTGGGCAAGAAATTGAAGACCACAGGGGCATAGGTTATATTTTTGTCAGTACTATCCATTAAAAAAATAGGGATGTAGATAAGTTAATTTGAGAAGTGAACAGATGGCAAAAAAAGTGTCTGAGATGGAAACTGGCTTTCTGGACCACTGTTTATAACATAGGGCTGATAAATTACTAGTCAGAGGTGGAATACCCTTAACAAAAGCTGATAAAAATGCACCTGCCAGGTAGCTTTCAAATCCAATCAGAAGTATAAACTATGATTTTAAGCTATAAAGAATAGGGGAGAGAGATTGCTTATGTATACACCCCAAGTTAGATACTACAGCTTCATTTCTCTCTGGATCCCACTCTTAGCTCTTTGGGCTTCTTTCTCCTCCATGTTCCAGCAACCATCTCACCCTGGAAGATCCCTTTGTCTCTGTGCCTTACTGTGACCTTATCATTTTAGAAAATGCTTCTGTCCCATCAGCTCCTTTCTTTGACTGGTCAATTTCTCCCAGAGTCTTTATTTGAAGGAAGAGCTCAGATCAGTTATATTTAAGCCTTCATTTTTCTCTGGATTTCACCTTTCATCCTTAACTTTTTGGACTTTTTTCTCTACTTTTCTTTACCCACCCCCATTGTGGATACCTGCCCTCCTCCTCCAATTTATCAGCTTCCTTTTATATGTTGTCTCCCTTCATTAGAATGTAAGCTCCTTGCGATGAAATGGTCCAGTCATTCTGGAAAGCTATTAGGAACCATGTCCTCAATGTTATTTAACTGTACCTATCTTTTGACCTAGCAATGCCTACCAGATCTATACCCCAATGAGTTCAAAGAGAGAGAAAAAGGATACATATGTGAAAAATGTTTATAGCATCTCTTTTTTCTTATGGTGCCAAGGATTTGGAAATTGAACGAGTATCCATCATTTGGGGAATGACTGAACAAGTTAGGGTATATGAGTGTGGTAGAATACTATTGTGCTTTAAGAAATGATGTAGGGGATATAGTCAGAGAAACCTAAGAAGACTTGAATGAACTGATGCAAAGTGAAATGAGCAGAATAAGAACAATTGATACAATAATAGTACATTATATAATAATGTAAAAACAACTTCAAAAGACTTAGGAACTTTGATCAATGCAGTGACCAACTAGGATTCCAGAGGATTCATGATAAATTATACTAAACACATTCTGACAGAGAAGGGATAGACTTACAGTGAAGAATGAGATCTCTTCCTTTTTTTTTTTGGACATGACTTGTTCAGCAATTTGTTTTACTTGACTAAACATGTTTAAAATGGGTTTTGCTTTTCTTTTTTCTCTCTCAATGGGGTAGGAGGAAAGTCAAGGGATTTTTGTTGATTGAAAATTAATTTAATAATAATAATAATTTAATTAAAAAGGAATATAAGCTTTTTTAGGGCAGGAAATTTTTTATGGCATTTTTAATTCTCAGTACTTAGCATGGTGTTTGGCACACAGTAAATGCTTAACATATATTTATTGATTTGACTTGACTTGATTCACCCATAGTGAGTACCATAAACGGGGAAAAAAATAACCACTGATACACACAAATTCATAAAAGAAAAAAAATCTAAGAAAAGAGATAGTAGTAATAATAATAGGTAAGGTTTAAGATTTACAAAGCACTGTGATGTATTATATTATTTTATCTTTATGACAACTCTGGGAGGTAGGAGCTATTGTTAACTCCTTTTTGTACATGAGGAAACTGAGGAAGATAGAGGTCATGTGATTTGTCCAGGGTCACATAGGCAGTCCAATATATTATCTACCATACCACTCTACCCACTTTTAAAATCCATGGCCTCAAATGTCTATACACTAATTCCTCACTTGTGTGACAGAATTTCTGGGGTGAAAACTATGATTGGACTGGTTCTAGTAGGGAATACCTTATTGAAAACAAACTGGGGAGGTAAAAGGGAGGTGGGAGAGTAATGTGTGTCCATAGGGGATTGTAGATTCCACCATAGATAAGAAAGATGTATACCAACAAAGTCTTTCTATGTTTAAATTGTCTAAATAGGAGGTCATTTAAAAAAATAAATCCGTAAAAGTAACAGTCTCAGGACTTGGTTCTTTGATGGTATTACATATAGGTTTACTGCCTTAATATGGATTCTGTTTAATGTTTAAAAAGTGGTCTCATTGTTAAAGAGGACATGTATGTGATATAGGTTGTTTTTCTGTCACTGAATATTCAAATCATTCACTCCCAAACTCATGTTTTCTCTTCAGTATGACCATCCATCCTTGAATAACACAAATATAGATTTTGCTTCTAGAAATCCTCTAGAAGGTATACTTGTATGAGGAAATCCAGGAATTAGAGGAGGTAAACATGATAGAGAGTATTTGGATGAAGGTTAAAGGAGGAAGAAACAATGATTTTTGCCTTGGGAGAATACTACAGATAACATGGCCAGAAAGAGTGAATAGATGAGGTATTAGGGAAACAGATCACAGTCTGGAACACAGAAGCATGACAGTCTAGTAATGGGAGACTTCTATTATCCAGACATCTGCTGGAGCTCTCTATCTGCCAAAAACATAGCAGCTTTATGATTTGCCTTTGTGATAAATTCTATTTGGGACCTGGTTCTCACTAATAGGGAGGAATTGTTTTCTGGGGTGCAAATGATGGGAACTCTAGGGGATGGGGGTGGGTGGGAGGTGATCAGTCCGATGTAGAGTCTGTGAGAGAGGAGAGAAAATGCACAGTCTTACATGCATCCTTAGATTTTGGGAAATGACATTTCCAGATTTCAGAGCAAAGATAAGTAGGATTCCATGAAAATAAAATGTTTCAGGGGACATCAACTCAGGGGGGATGCTAATGAATGAAATTCTGAAGACACAAAGGGAAACAATTCCAATGAGGAGAAAAAATGGAATTTGTCTGAAGGGATGGATGTCTCTTCACACACACAATGAATTCATTAACCAACTTATATTTAAAAAGAAACGTAAAGAAGATGGAAGCAAGGTCAAGTAATAGAACATGAATATAAGACCATGTCTTGAAAAATAGTATCAGGAAGGCTAAGGCTCAGAATGAACTGAGGCTTGAGAGAGAAGCTAAGGACAACGACAAAAAATTAAAAAAAAAAAACTATTTTGAGATAAAAAGATCAGAGAAGGGAAATGTCTTTGCTGGAAAGGGGTGGATGAAATGATAGCAACTGACACAAGAGAAAAAGCAAAATCAGTAAACATTTATTTTGCTTCTTTTGTTCTCTATAAAATAGAACAATATTTACACTGAGAATGTCAGAAAAAAAAGACTAATGGAGTTGGTGCCCAAGCTGATTAAGAAGATGATGAGGGGATACCTAGTAACCCTTGATAAATTCATGTCACCTAGGCCACAGAAACTGCAACCTTGGGTCTAGAAAGAACTGGTGGAGTAGCTGGACTCAAAAAGGTGTTGGTAATGGTTCCATGTCAATATAAGTCTGGCAGAAGTTGGGCCATTTACCAAGATAAGGTCAAAATGGATACCTGACCTAGATATAAAGAGAGATATCATAAGAAAATTAGAAGAACATGGAACATATTACCTATCAGACTTATGACTAAGAAAACGACTTATAAATAATTAAGAGATAAGACTATAAAGTGGATAATTTCAATGATATTAAATTTAAAAGTTTATGTACAGATAAAACCAATGTAACCATGATTAGAAGGAAAAGAGAAAATTTTTATATACAGTTTCTCAGATAAAAGTCTTATATCTTAAATGTATAAAGAACTTCCTCAAATTTATAAGAATACAAGTCATCATCCAGTTGGTAAAGGGTCAAAGGATATGAGTAGGCAGTTTTTCAATGAAGAAATCAAAAATATATATATATTCACATAAAAATACTCTAAGTCACTATTGATTAGAGAGATGCAAATTAAAACAACTTTGAGATATCAGCTTATATGTATCAAATTGATTAATATGATAGAAGGGGAAAGCAACAAGTATTGGAGGGGATGTGGAAAAATTGGGACACAAATTCATTGTTGGTAGAACTAAACTATGAACTGATCCAGAGACATAGTTTCTGGGTAATTTGATCATTTTTTAAATAAGACCAGCAGGTTATTAATAAAAGGATGGTCGTTTGGCTATCTCTCTTAGACCAAAGACCATCATGGTGGTGGGCTTACAGTTTATATATCCTTCCAATAGGGACTGATTACACCCTGTCATCATATCACCTCTGGGCAGAGAAAATATCTCTATACCAGATCACTCCTAATCTTGGCCTATCTAGATGAAAGATCTATCTTCACCTAAGCTTGAGTAGAACACAGTGGGCTTCCCTACCCTAGATTAAATTCCTTACAAGGTTGGGTGGGGTCTGACCAGGATGGAGGAGAGTCAATACTATCCCATTATCAGTAATGTCCTTCAAGAATAGGGAACTTCTAAAAATGAGGAATTTAGAAAAAGCCTCAGAATCTCCCTAAGATATTGGTTATTAATAATCATTTCTCACAAGAACAATCTGGAATTATGCCCAAAGAGTTATAAAACTGTATGCCCTTTGTCCCAGAAATGCTACTATTAGGTCTATTTCCCAAGGTGACTGGGGAAAAAGAACTTATATATGTTTTAAAATATTTATAGCAGTTCCCTTTGTGGTAGCAAAGAACTGGAAATTGAAGGGATGCTTGGTCTCATGTTGTTTAACATTTAATAAAATGACTTGGACAGGGGCGCAGATGTTTTTCTCATCAAATTAGCAGATGACAACAAGCTGGGAGGGATAGATAATATAGTAGATGATAGAAGAAGAATCCGAAAGGATCTTGACAAGTGAGAACATTTGGTCCAAATCTAATAGGATGAAATTCAATAGGGATAAATGTAAAGACTTTCATTTGGGTTTAAAAATAAATGTCACAAATGTAATATGGGGGAGGCATGGCTAGATAGCAGTTGTTAAAAATAAAAGATCTGGGGCCTTTAGGAGACTGAAAATGTATCAGCAGTGTGATGTGTCAGCCAACCCCCCCCCCAAAACAAAACAAAACAAAACAAAACACTATGTGATGTTGAGCTACATGAAGAGGGTAAAAAATCTTCTAGAAATAGGGAACAATGTCCCATCATACTCTATTTAAGAAGGATATTGATATCTGAAGAGGGTCCATAAGAGGGCAACCAAGATTGAGTATGTATCATAAACAAGAATCTAGTGGTGGAAGGACATGAAAGCCATCTGCAAATATTTGAAGGATTTTTCTTTGGAAAAGGGGTTGTATTTGTTCCATTAGACCCCAGAGGGCAGAACAATGGGTAGAAATGCAAAGAGGAAAATTTAGGATTGATAGGCAGGAAAAATTTCCTTATGGTCAATGCTAAGCAAAAGTAGAATATTTTTCCTTAAGGGGTGGTGGATTTCTCTTCCTTAGAGATCTTTATTTGGAAACTGGATGACCATCTGTCAGTTATGTTATAGTTGGGATTCCTTTTGATTTGGGATGGACTAGATGGCTTCTGAGGTCTCTCTCAACTCTCAAATTCTGTGATTCTGATACTGAGTTGTGGTGACTGGAAAGCCTCTCTCAGGCTCACCTCTTTTAATCCAAAATGAAGCTATGAATTGCCATAACTAGCTGAGGGCAACCAGCCAGAGTGTCCCAAGGCTAAAATTAAGTCTATTTTTTTTGCTGCCTGTAGCTGGTTCTAATTCAAAGCCCATTGTTATACACAATTATCTTAGAAAATTTCTTGGACTCCTTTTTAACTCTCAATGGGCATCCTGTACCTCCCAAAATCCATTTTTGGGACTATCCCAAAAAAACTATAGCATAAGCCATCAAATCCAATCCCTAACCCACCCCAGCCCCTTCCCTAGATCCTCTTGTATTAGAATGTAAACAAAGTTGAACCAGAACAAATACCATCACTGAAAGCAAGGTCCTTGACAGCTACTCTCCTGGCCCACATTTCTGTGTTTATTATATATCTGTTAGCAAAAAACAATGCCTGGCTTTTGTGTTGTATTTTACCAGTGCAAATACTCATTGTCTTCCTTTGTTGGCAGAGATCTTGTCCAACTGGAGGGAGCAATAGGCTGGTAGATATAACTTCTGATAGAAAGAAAAGTAGTTTCTTCTTCCACCCATGCCTTTGGGGTTCAATAACCTTGAATTAGTAGGAATAACTATGTCCCGTTCTTGAGGGCTTCTCTCTGATTAGAATGTCACTGAGTAGGTTTCTCCATGCTCTTCTCCATAATTAGATCGGGGCTGCAGCAGGCATGGGAGTTTTCCTCCCTAGTCTTAGAAATGTAACCATTATCTGAATTTCACTGACTCAGAGCAGAACAAAAAAAAGAGGCTTGTCTGTTAATACCCCCTTTGCCATTAAGGCTGATTACAGCAATTACCACAGTACTGAATTGTACATATTGTGAGATAAAACAATTACACACAAATAATAGACTCCACACATCCATGAAAACGAGGATTTTAAGCCATAGTGATTCAACAGACTGCGTATTGATGTCAGTCTTTTCTCTTGGCTCAGTATCAATGTCAGTTTTCAGACTTCATGCTGGTAGCCTCTTAGCATCTGACCAGTCATCAAGACCTGGTTCATCATTGGCAGAACCTGTGGGCTATCTTTGACATCAAATTCTTTTGTGTGAATCTGATTCTAAGTTTCAGCTTCAGGGACCTTCCACATTTAAAATTTGTGACTAAGTAAAGGTGTCTCTTCATCTTCATCTAAACCTGAGTATGATCATGTTGAAGATTAACTTAACCTCCTTGGTTGTATGTTTGATTGACCCTGACTGCCCCTGCTTCTACTCTTGGAAGTCTCATGTTAGAATTTGGACCACCCCTCCTGAGAATTAAAGTATGCTGTAATAATGTTTTACATGGGGGGTGGCTAGGTGGCGCAGTGAGTAGAGCGTCAGCCCTGGAGTCAGAAGGACCTGAGTTCAGATCTGGCCTCAGACACATAATGCACACACAAACAAAAACCTAGCCCTGTGACCTTGGGCAAGTTACTTAACCCCAATTTCCCTCCAAAAAAATGTTTTACATGGGACTAGCCTCTTTGGTTCTACAAAATCTCCTTTAGATCTCAGAACTGCTGAAAAAGAACAGGACAACAAGGTACCAGTAGAGGGAAGGATTTCCTATATATGGTGAGGTCCTCAAGATATTCCTATTTGCAGAGGATATTGTGCCAATTAAGTGAATATTGTAGTGCCTCCTCAGTGGGATGCTGAACCATGTTAAAGGAAATTACTTAACCAAGCTAGCTGAGCCCACTGTAAATTTATGTCCCCAACCTAGCTGGGGCTTCATTTCAGAAAGGCAATCTTTTTATTCCTCCTTAATTATCTTTTTCATTCTCTGTGGAATGATTGGTTGCTCCAAGTTTTCTTTTCTCTCCTCAAGCCTCCTATACTACTCCTTACTCCATTCTCCCAGCAGAGGACCTCACATAATTCTTTATTAAGAAAATAAAGACCTTTGGCTATGGGCTCCCAGGTCTATATGTCTAGTCCCAGGTTCTTAATTGAGCTCCAGTTCCACATTACTGACTACCTATGGGAAATTTCAAGCAAGATAATCTAGAATCAGTTAGGTGGTGGAGTGGATAGAGCTTTGAATCTAGAGTCAGAGAGACCTGAATTCAAATCTAGCCTCAGACATTTATCTCCTATGTGACTCTGGGCAAGTCATTTAACTTCTGTCTGCCTCATGCTGAAATGGGGATGATAATAGCACTTGCCTTGCACAGGATTGTTGTGAGGATAAAATTAAATAATATTTTTAAAGTGCTTAGTACAGTGTTTAGCAGGCTTAATACATGCTTGCTTCCTTCTCTCCCTCCCTCCCTCCCTCCCTTCCTCCTTCCTTCCTTCCTTCCTTCCTTCCTTCCTTCCTTCCTTCCTTCCTTCCTTCCTTCCTTCCTTCTTCCCTTCCTCCTTTATTGAGAAGATAAACAATCTGATATAGGTTATACAGGTGTAATCATGCAAAATATATTTCCATATTAGTCATGTTTTAAAAGAAAACATAGACCAAAAAAAATCCAAGTAAAATAATGTATAAAAAATATGATTCAATCTGTATTCAAATTCCATCAGTTCTTTCTCTGGGGATAGGTAGCATTTTTCATCATAAATCCTTCAGAGTTGTCTTGGATCTGTGTATTGCTTAGAATAGCTAAGTCATTCACAGTTGATCATTTTATAATATTACTGTTACTGTGTACAATGTTCTTTTGCTTCTACTCATTTCACTTTGCATCAGTTCATGTAAGTCTCTCCAGGTTTTTCTGAGAGAATCTAGCTCATCATTTCTTATATCACAATAGTATTCCATCACCATTGTATGCCACAAATTGTTCAGCCACCCCCCACATGATGGGCATTTCCTCAATTTCCAATTCTTTGCCACCAGAAAAGAGCTGCTATAAATATTTGAACATAGTTAAAAATTGTTCTACGTGGTCAAGAATTGAGTAGGAGGGAGATAGTAGATAGGTTTGTGTTTGGGAAACTGCAGTGTTTTCAATCCCAAACTATTCCTTAGCACGAAAACCCATTTTGTCATCTGGCAACACTGTCATCTTGAAAGAATCAAAATTGCAGGTAATCCAAAGGACAATGGAGAGATATCTTATAGTATAAGTAGATTACTGCTCATTTCCAGTAATAGTCTTGTAAGATGTGGCATGAGGGATGTCATTGAGGAATTGTGTGGTTGGAAAAGGTGGGATGATCAGAGAGTGAGATTGAGGTTTAATAGATAGGCAGTCTGAGTGATATATTAGTACCCAAGAAATACCCATACCTACAAACATATATGCATATGTATAATTTTACTTATATACACATAAAACTAGAGGAATGGCTAGCATAAGAGCTAGATCTTCTGAGGAAGATATTTGGGAGGCCATGGACAAGAATAGCACAGGATGAGAAAGGTATAGATGGGATGTGATGTGTCCTATTTGGGGAGAGGGGGAATAACCACTCATATCAATGAGATTATAAATACATTGAAGTAAATGCCAAATATCTCAATAGGTCTGAGCAGTGCACAGTGGAATAATGTTCCCATTTTATTGATGAAGAAACCAGTTCAGAATGTAGGATGACTTTAATAAATACTAAAATAGTCTTTTCCCATCACTCCCTTATATGTATTCTCTCCCTCTAGAATATAAACCCCATGAGGGCAGGGGCTGTCTTTGTATTTGTATTCTTAGTGTTTGGTTCAATGTTTGGTTCGGTGCTTTTTAAATTTATTTATTTATTTCTCTAAGGAGCTAATTTTCCAGGAAAAAGATGCAACATGCAAACAGGAAAGTACACAAAATAATTCACAGAGGGAGAAAACTGTAACAACTAACCCTGCTTATTGAAGAAAGTGCTAACTGTAGTGTCTTGAAGGAAGGAAAATGAAGGATTCTTTGAGACTGGAAACCTTCTGGGAATGGGTTATAGCTTGATTAGGTGGATGCAGGAAATAGAAGGATGAGTTCTAGGAAAAATTAGTAGACTAGTTTGGTTAAAACATGAGTACATGGAAGGGGAGTATTTGAAATAAGACTAGAAGTGATGGTTGGAGCATAGAATTTATATAGTATTTTAAGGTTTGCCAAACATTTTACAAATGTCTCATTTTATCCTCACAATAACCCTAGGAGGTAAGTGCTGTCATGCCCATTTTACAGATGAGGAAACTGATGCACAGAGAGGTTAAGGACTTACCATCACACAGCTACTAAGTGTCTGGTAGAACTGGATTTAAACTCAGACCTTCTTGACTCTGGGTCCATCACTCTGTCCACTACACCACCTTAAATGCCAGGCTGAACAGTTTTTATTCTACACTGGAGGCAATTGGGAGCCACTGATGGGTTTTGGGGAAGAGGAATGACATAGAAATGTTTTTTGGAATATTATTTTGGTTACTGTGTAGAGAATGGATTGTTGCTGCTGTTGTTTGTCATTTGCTCTTGAACAGGCAATGACAACAGGAGGGTGATGTCTTGACTTGCAAGTAAATTGGATGTCAGTGAGGCAGAACTCTGCAAAATCATCAGCCTCACTCTCTCCTCCAGAGTCATCCAAGTCCAAAGGGAAGAAATAAAGTGGGAGAACCATTCAGATGACTAGTATAACAATCTATGTGAAAAGTGATGGCTCTCAATTAAGGTGGTGGTGGTTAGGAGCAGAGAGAATGGGATGGAAAGGAAAAAAGGCATGGAGGTAGAATCAACAGAACATGGCATCATATTGGATATGTGGGTAGATAAGAGTGTGAATTATACTGAGTTTATGAGCCTGGATGCCTGGGAGATGGTGGAACCTTCAACAGAGATAGGGAAATTTGGAGGAGGGTTGTATTTGGCAGGAAGGAGTTAACGAGTTCTATTTTGGTATATTTGATATACAGATAAAACGCGCAGGTGGAAAAGTCCAAAAGCTATTTGACAACGAGAGGCTTGAATTCTGCAGAGAGATCAGGGTTGCATATATAGATATGAGAGTCATCTGTGTAGAGACGATGCTTTAGATAATTGGAATAGATGAGATTACAAGGAAAATGATATAGCCAAAAGGGAAGGCACCTAGAGCAGAACATTGAAGGATACCCATGCTTGTGAATGGCAGATGGATGATGAGCCAATGAAGGAGACTGAAATGGAGTGATTAGAGAGGCAGGAAGAGAACCAAGAGGGACTAGCATAGAAGTCAAGGAAGTGGAGAATATTCAGAAGGAAGGGGCAGTCAACTCACTTAAGGTCATACAACTAGTGAGAGAGTTATGGGTAGGACCCAAATCTTCTGACTCCATACCTGATGCTCTTTCCATCATAATGAATTGCTCCATAACTCACTTATTCCTCATCTTTTTAGTTTTCATGTATATTAGTTCTGTCCCCCAGTTCTATTATATCATCCTTGAGGTTGGTGGTTGCACCATATACAGGATCACTAGAAATTCAACAGGAATTTGAAAATTCTATTACCTTGGACTGTCTGCCTGACAGAAACACACTAAAAATTGGTATTTAAAATAAAAATTATTCAAATTTAGCATAGCTTTGTAGTATAACTCTATGCAACATGTGCTTGTTTCAGAATGAGTGACAGGAATCAACAGACAAGGATTTAAATGTTGGCTCTGTTAGTTGCTGTGTACCCTTGAGGAAGGAAAAAAAAAACCTCTCTGGGTCTGGGTTTCCCTATCTATAAAATGAAGGGGCTAGATTAGATTATCTTTGAAGCCTATATCTATGATTGACATAGATGAATCCGCATGCTGTGGCCTCAGAACTGAGATCCATATCAGCTGCAAGAACATTTCAATTTGCCTTTAAGTGCCATTTTAAAAAGTATTCCCTTTCTACTTGTAGGTGAAGGAATTAAAATTAAAAAGTTCAAAATTAAATTTAAATTTAATTAAATAAAACAGAATGGGGACCTTGTACAAAGACAAGTCTCACCTTTGGTGAGACAATCAAGGAAGATAGTAATAATAATTATAGATAGTATTTATATAGTCCTTTTGTTTTCTCAAAGTGCCTTAAATGCTATCATAAGAACCCCTGGGAAATATGTGCTATTATCCTTATTTTACAGGTGAGGAAGCTGAGGCAGGCAGAGGTTATATGACTTACCCTGGAGCCACACATCTGGTAGTATCTGAGGCAGGATTTGGACTTAAGTCTTCCTGACTTCAGTTAGCTGTCATCTTTCTAATATGTTCTGTATTTATAATCTGTTCTTCCAATTGGAAGAAGGATTCCCTATGGATAAAGAGGTTCTAGTGAGAGCAGAGATGGCTGAAAAGTGGGTGGCCTAAGTGTCACCCTGGCATCTCTGAAATATAAAAAGAAATACAGGAAAGCCTTCAATGTATTGGTCAGTCCTCTACTGAAGATTTATAGAAATATACAAATAAGAATTACACAGGATAGGAAGGTGTTGGGTTGTGATTTGCATTGGTGGAGAATGTCTGCACCAAAGAGAGAGCATGTACCTGTGGAAGTATAAGTAGGAGCATTTTAAGACTGTGTTGTGGTACAATGTAGAATATAAGCAGAATAATGACAGGATATAAGTTCCTTGTGGGCTAAGCTGTTTTTCATTCTGGTTTTGCTCTTGCCATTGCCTAGCCCAGGGCTTTTTGTATAATGGATGTGTAATAAATTGTTGTTGAAACTTTAAAAGATTTAGGAACTCTGATGAACACAATGAAACCAACCACAGTTCCAGAGACCTCATGATGAAACAGGCCCCCCACCTGTGTTTGGCTCCATTTCCTTAACTGTAAAATAAGAATAATAACAGCACTTGCCTCTTAGGGTTGTTGTGAAGATTAAATGAGATGGTATTTTTATAGCACCTGCTGTATATAGTATATAGATACTATATAAATGCTTGTTATTTTCCCTTATCCCCCCAGTAGCTGAATTTGAACCCACGTCTTTCAGCCTTCAAATTTAGCACTCTTTTCAGTATAGTTATACTGCCTTTTTGGTCTTTATCTAGAGAAGGGGTGGGGAACCTGAGCCGTTGAAGCTACATGTGACCCTCTAGGTCCTCAAGTGCAGCCCTGAAGTTTGAATTTGGTCAAAGGCCCACACTTGAGGACCTAGAGGGCCACATATGGCCTGGTGGCCACAGTTTCCCCCACCCCTCCTCTAGAGCCAATAAAGTATATCATGTAGCCAGGCTTAATGCAATGTTCCACATGTATCAGGCATAAAACCCAACATATAAATGTTTGTCTGGCTTTTTTTTGCTCATCTAACTGTATCAAGATTAAAAAAATCATTAAGGGGTGGCTAGGTGGCGCAATGAATAGAGCGCCGGCCCTGGAGTCAGAAGGACCTGAGTTTGGAGCCGGCCTCAGACACTTAATCCACACAAACAAAAACCTAGCCGTGTGACCTTGGGCAAGTTACTTAACCCCAATTGCCCTAAAGGGGCGGCTAGGTGGCGCAGTGAGTAAGAGCGCCGGCCTCGGAGTTGGGATGACCCGAGATCAGATCCAGCCTCAGAAAATGAGCACCCACACATAAATAATGACTAGCCGTGTAACCTTGAGCAAGTTACTTAACCCCAATTGCTTTAAAAAAAAATCATTAAGCTCACATCTTCAAATATGGTGATCCCTCAGAGGTGGGGAAGGATATAGGAGGCATAGGGTGCTGAACAACATGTCTCAGGTGCTCTGTGGGACAAATACATCAAACCCATAATACTCAGTGGGCTGCTTGACTTGTTACTTTATTAATTCTCCCAAGAGATATGTTTTGATATCTGCGCATATATTACTAAAAGTGCAAAAACTCCAATCAATCAATTAATTAATTGGTTATGAGTTCTCATTCTAGTTTATAAAGACTGGAGAAACTAGTTTTGCCATAAACATTTTCCCTTCTCTCAGTCTCAAAACTAGAGAAATATCAATATTGTTAGCCATACAATTTATTAATAGGAACTAATAATATAGAAGAAAGAATAATATTTCAATAATGTATTGGCTGCCAGAAAAGTCAGTCAGCATTTCCCCCTACCAATAGCTATAATTATGGACTCTTCTAAAACATTGGAGCCAAGGTTCAACAATTCAGTTTTGTTTTTTTTTTTTGCTTTTTGGAAGGGGGAAGGTAGGGCAATTGGGGTTAAGTGACTTGCCCAAGGTCACATGGCTAGTGTTTGTGTTAAGTATCTGACGCCGGATTTGAACTCAGGTCCTCCTCACTCCAGGGCCGGGGCTCTATTCACTGCACCACCTAGCCGCCCCCAGTTTTTCTTAATATGGCAGTTAAAACCTTTCAAGAATTCTCCTCAGAATACCCCTGTGGTACAGTGGAAAGAAGATCTGAAGAATTAAATTGTTTTTTCAAAATGTCTTTTTACATTTTCTCCCACATGATAGTTAACTTTCCAAGTCCCTCATAGACTCATTCTCTCATCGAGTGGACTGTGGTCTCCAACAGACTCTTTCTCCATGACAGTTAATTCTCTAAATCCCCCCAGGAAAGATGATCTGCTGGTCTTCTCTCATGCTCTTTCAGCCATGACAGTTAATTGTTATCCCTCAAATTCTATTCACTCTCTTAGAGATACAATAACCGTAACTCAAGTCTCTGTGAGTGAGGTTTTTTAAACCAAGGTTATAGTAGCATATAGAGTGCTGGGCCTGGAATCAGGAAGACTCATCTTTGTAGTTCAAATCTGGCCTCAGACACTTATTAGCTGTATGACCCTGGGCAAGTCACTTAACCCTGTATTTGCTTCAGTTTCCTCATCTGAAGAATGAGCTGGAGAAGGCAATGGCAAACCACTACAGTATCTTTGTCAAGAAAACCCCAAATGGGGGTCATGAAGTGTTGGGCACAATTGAAAAATGACTAAAAAACAACATCATAGGTCATATGGCCATACTTTTTTTTTAAAGGAAAAAGTATAAAGGAAGATCCCTAATGTGAATGGATGCATGGATATATATTTATTTATAATTTTCCAAATGTACATATTCATTATTGTATTTAATAAATACATCCATTCAAAAGTGTTACTTTTTATAAGAACTTTGGTTAAAATGCATTTTCTCAATCAGTGGATACTAATAGTTCAACTACTATCATATGAGAAGTCTGTGAAATATTTTTATGGTTAAAAAGGGTCTTTATTCTTGCAAAGGTTGAGAACTATTGTTGTTCTGGCCTAGATTGTCTCCTGATTAGGAGTTAGGATATCTGGTTTTGAGTATTCTCTTTGTCGCTTTCTTTGTAACCTTGGGCAAATCTCTTCCCCTCAATTGGACATTCATTTCTCCCTTTATAAAATGAGGAATTTGGACTCTATGGCTGGAAATGATATGAATTCTCCTCTTCTCCAACTTTTCCTTCCCCCTGCCCCTTCCCCCTTCCCTTCCCTTCCTTTGTTAGAAAGGCCTAAGAAAACATAGGTTCCCAAAGAATGCTCTGAAGTTTAGAAATTCCAATTAAAAAAAATCACAACTGACTGACATCAAGTGCTCTTTGAGAGAGGAAAAATGATTCGGTGTAGAGAAATAACTTGATCAAATTGAAAAGCTTTATGCTAGTGACTTCCCCCTGCCTCCCTGCTCACAAATTCCCTAATGCTGTGGAGTCCTCCAAAACACCCTCTATGCTCCTGGTAGTTATATTTTGACTAAGAAAGCTACAGCAGAGCTCTTTGATTTCCAAAAAAAATAAAGCACCCCTATTATATTAAGGGCATTTTTAGGAGACTATGTAGTTGTTTTTAGACTAGAGATCATTCAATATATGCTATCAGGTGGGGTGGAAAGAGTGGCTATGGGAAATAAGAAAAAAAAGAAAAGAGATGCTGTAATTGATCACTTTAGATTCTTGGTTGGATGGAAGAAAAATATTGATGAACGGAATACAGTACACTGAGCCACATTTGTCTTAAGGAGATCATACTCCAGATCTGAGTGGGTAGGTGGCATAAATAAATGGTTCCTTAGGCTGTGCAGAATTATGTGGGTGTCAACAAGTGATTAACAATGAAAAGGCCAGATACGGAGAATGCCTGTCATCTGGAAACAGAAGAGTCTATTTCACTCCTGAAATCTAGGAAACAGAGAGTGGACAACCCCAAACAGGTGTTTTTTCCTTCTTCAGGTTGCTCATCATTTTCTGTAGACATGTTGAGGCTCTCAAGGAAAGATGACATCTCTTTTGTGTCAAATTCCGGCTCATAGGTGGGGAGGCCATAAATGGCATTAAAAATATTTGATTTAATCTTATACTTAGTCAGTGATAATACTAAACAGTGTAGAAACTGACAATCTATTTCAACCAGGATGGCATCCCCCTTCCCTAAAGTGTCCAGAGGAGAATAGATGGCTTCTCCATCCTGGTCTTTCTGGACATCCCAAGTATTCACTTTTTCTTGACTAACAATAATAACTCAATAATAACTGAGCTACAAAAATTTAAGAGCAAGATTTTTAATAGATGTTGCCATACTAGACATTCATAACCTTTGATTTACTTACATGGAATGAGTAGACACCTAGTAGACATGTGAGAAGAGAAAAAAGTACATATCATCCCCATTATCCTCTCTATTACTAGAACTTTCTTGAAGCCGCTTTTGGGAAGTCTATAGAGATGAGTCTGCATCCCGATACTTTGATTACAAAAAAAATAATCATTTTATCAACCTATGCAATAGTTTTGCCAAATACTGAATGTGAAAGAATAACAGGATAGAAACTAGCACCAAGAACATTTTTGAGCTCCAATGAACTTATAGATCAAAATGAAAGGATGATGATAATGACAATGATGCGAAATATTTAAAGCTTCAGTATTTACAAAAAAATCATCCCTCACAGCAGACCTATGAAGTAAGTAGTGCTAAAATAATTATCTTCATTTTATGAATGAAGGGACTTTGGGCAAGTCATTTAACTTCTTCAGTCTTCTGTCACATAGCTAGTAAAAACTGTGGAGATGTGAGTTGAATGTAAATTTATTGTATTTAAATTCCAATATTCTTTCCAGTTATAGCACAGTTCCCTTTTCCCTCCTTGTTATTTATTTAACATTTTAAAAGTTTTGGGAACTCAAAGAAAAAGGAAGACCTATATGTACAAAAAATATTTATAGCAACTCTTTTTATGGTGGCAAAGAATTGGAAATTGAGGGGATGCCCATCAATTGGGGAATGGATGAAGAGGTTGTGGTATATGATTGTGATGGAGTACTATTGTAAAAGAAATGTCATGGAGGATGGCTTCAGAAAAACCTTGGAATGACTATATGAATTGATGCAGAGTGGAGTGAGCAGAAACCTGAGATCATTGTACACAGTTGCAGCAACATTGTAATGATGATCAACTATGAAAGACTTAGTCATTTTGGTCAATACAATGATCCAAGACAATTCCAAGGGACTCATAATGAAAAATGCCATCCACCTCCAGAGAGAGATGAACTCTGAATGCAAATTGAAGTATATATATTTTTGACTTTCTTTATTTTTCTTATCTTTGCAACATGGCTAATACAGAAATGTTTTGCAAGATGTCATATGTATAATTAATATTATATTGTTTGCCTTCTGCCTGCTTATCATTTTTATAGCATCATAGTATTCCATTACATTCATATACCACAACTTGTTCATCCATTCCCCAATTGATGAGCATCCCTTCAATTTCCAATTCTTTCCCACCATAAAAAGAGTTGCTATAAATATTTTTGTACATATAGGTCTCGTTCCTTTTTTTTAATCTCTGTAGGAAAAGACCTAGTAATGGTATTAATGGGTCAAAGGGCATGCTCATCATAGTCCTTTGGACATAGTTATAAATTATTCTCCAGAATGGTTGGATCAGTTTTCAACTCTACCAACAATGCATTAGTTTCTTTGTTTTTCCATATGCTCTTCAGTATTTGCCATTTTCCTTTTCTGTCATGTTAACCAATTTAATAGGTGTGAAGTAGGAGGTACCTCAGAGTTGTTTTAATTTGCATTTCTCTAATAAACAGTGTTTTGGAGTATTTTTATATGACTATAGATTGCTTTGATTTCTTCTTCTGAAAACTGCCTGCTCATATCCTTTGACTATTTATCAGTTAGGGAATGGTTCTTATTTTTATAAACTTGATTCCATTTCCTATATATTGGATAAATAAGGCCCTTTTCATGAAATTTGAGGTAAATCTACCGCCTCCTCATTTTCTTGCTTTTCTTCTAAATCTGGCTGCATTAGTTTTGTTTGTACAACCACCTTTTAACTTCATGTAACCAAATTATCCATTTTATATCCCATAATGATCTCTACATCTCGTTTAAATTCTTCCCTTATCTATAAATCTGACAGATAAAATATTCCATACTGTCCTAATTTGCTTGTAATATCCCCCTTTATATATAAATCATGTGATAATTTTAGTCTTATCTCAGTCAATATACAATGTGAGATGTTGGTTTATACCTAGTTTTTGCCAAACTGCATTCTAGTTTTCTGAGAATAAATAGTGATTTCTTTTTTTTTTCCAAATGCTTTATTAACTTCTGTTTTACATCATTCATTTCCATCAGATTTTGAGTTACAGTTTTTCCCCCATTTTCCCCCTACCCATGACCCCAGAATAGCAGTCCCACAAGATATCCCTTCATCCAATCTGCTCTCTCCCATCTCTTCTCCCATACCCCCTTTGACTTTTCCAGTAGGGCAAGGTGAATCCCTGTGCCCCAATGCCTGCACATCTTATCTCCCAATTATATATAAAATAGTATTAATAATAGTTATTTATATATATTTAAAACATTTGATTTTAAAACTTCGAATTCCAGATTCATAACCTTCCTCCCTTGTCACCCACCCTTACTGGGAAAATAAGCAATTCAGTATATGTTATATTGTAAGAGACTGACTATATTTCCCTCCCTCCTATCCCACCTCCCATCTGGTCCACTCCCCACTTTGATCCTGTCCCTTTTCAAAAGTGGGTGCTTCCAACTTCCCTCCCCCCCCAGCCTACCCTCCCTTCCATCATCTGCCCCCCCCATTCCCCTCTCCCCCACTCTCCTGTAGGGTGAGATATCCCATTTAGTATGTATGTCATTCTCTCCCTGAGCCAAATTCAATGAGAATAAGGTTTTGCCTTTTTGCCTTCCTCTTCTTCCCCTCGCCTGCAACCACTTTCCCTTGCCTCTTCTACATTAAATAGTGATTTCTTGTCTCCAAATTTTATATCTTTGTCAAGCACTAGATTACTATGGTCATTTACTGCTGTGTATTGTATACCTAATATATTCCACTGATCCACCAATAATTTTTTTTTTCTTTTTGGAGGGCAATTGGGGGTAAGTAACTTGCCCAAGGTCACACGGCTAGGTTTTTGTTTGTGTGTGTTAAGTGTCTGAGGCCGGAGGTCCTTCTGACTCCAGGGCCAGTGCTCTACTCACTGCGACACCTAGCTGCCCCTCACCAATAAATTTCTTATCTAGTACCAGATTGTTTTGATGATTACTCCTTTGTAATACAGTTTGAGATCTGGCACTGCTAAACTGCCTTCCTTCACATTTTTTTTCACTGATTCCTTTGATTTTCTTGACCTTTTGTTCTTCTAGATGAATTTTGTTTTTATTTTTTCTAGCTCTATAGAAAATTTTTTTAGAAATTTGATCAGTATGGCACTGAATAAGTAAATTAATTTAGGTAGAATTATTTTTATTATATTGGCTCAGCTTACACAGGAGCAATTAATATTTTCACAATTGTTTAGATCTGACTTTATTTTTTATGAAAAGTGTTTTGTAATTATGTTCATATAGTTCCTGAGTTTGTCTTGGCAAGTAGGCTCTCAAATATTCTACATTGTTTGAAGTTATTTTAAATGGAATTTATCTATTTCTTCCTGTTGGACTTTATTATTAATATACAGAAATGCTGATGATTTATTTGGGTTTATTTTATAACCTTCAACTTTGTTGATGTTAATTATTTCACCCAGTTTTTTAGTTGGTTTGCTAGGATTACCTAAGTATACCATTTTATCTGCAAAGAATGATAGTCCTTTTTCTTCATTGCCTATTTGAATTCCTTCAATTTCTTTTCTTGTTATAGCTAACATTTCTAGAACAATACTAAGTAATGGTGCTGATAATGGGCATCCTTGCTTCATCTCTGATCTTGTTAGGAAGGCTTCGGGCTTATCCCCATTACAGATAATGCTTGCTGATGGTTTTTAATAAATATTACTTATCATTTTAAGGAAATGCCCATCTATTCCTATGCTTTCTAGTTTTTTTTTTTTAATAGGAATGAGTTTTGTATTTTGCGAAAAGCTTTTATTCCATCTGTTAAAACAATCATATAACATTGTGGCTTTTGTTATTGATATGGTCAATTATGCTGATAGTTTTCCTAATATTGAACCAACCCTGCATTCCTGGTATAAATCCACCTAGTTATCGTGTATGATCTCTGTGGTATATTGTTATAATATTGTTAGTTTTTTATTTAAAAATTTTGCATCAATATTCATTAGGGAAATTGATCTATAATTTTCTTTCTCTCTTTTTCCTCTTCCTGGTTTAGGTATTAGCAGTAGAAGTTTGGTAGGACTCATTCTTTACCTAATTTTTTACTAGTTTATATAATATTGGAAGTAATTGTTCTTTACATGTTTGGTTGTATTCACTTGTGAATCCATTTGGTTTTGGGGATTTTTTCTTAGGGAGCTCATTGATGGCTTGTTTGATTTCTTTTTCTAAGATAATATTATTTAAGTATTCTTTTTCCTCTTCAGTTATTCTAGGTAATTTATATTTTTGCAAACACTCATCTAGTTCACTTAGACTGTTATATTTATTGGGATATAATTGGGCAAAGTAGCTCCTAATTATCGCTTTAATTCCATCTTCATTGGTGCTAAATTTGCCCTTTTCATTTTTTTTTAAACAAATACTTTATTAACTTCTGTTTTACATCATTCATTTCCGCCAGATTTTGAGTTACAATCATTTTCCCCCCATTATTCCCCTACCCAACCTCCCAGAATAGCAGTCCCACAAGATATCGCTTCCTCCAATCTGCTCTCCCCCATACCTTCTCCCATACCCCCATCGACTTTTCCATTAGAGGAAGATGAATCTTTGTGTCCCAATGCCTGCACATCTTATCTCCCAATTATAGGCAAAAGAGTATTAATAATAGTATTTATATATATATTTGAAACATTTAATGTTACGACCTCGAATTTCAGATCCATTTCCTTCCTCCCTTGTCACCCATTCCTTCTTGGGAGATAAGTAATTCAGTATATGTTGTACATGTCTAGCTATGCAAAACATTATCATAGTAGATATATTGTACAAGGCTGCTTATAATTCCCTCCCACTCATCCCACCCCCCACCTGGTCCATTCCCTACATGATCCTGTCCCTCTTCTATAGTGGGTACTTCCAACCTCCCCTCACCCCAAGGATGCCCTCCCATCCATCATCCCTCCTCTCATCCCCCTTCCCCCTATCCTGCTGCAGGTTGAGATATCCCATTTACTATGTATGTCATTTTCTCCTGAACCAAATTCAATGTGAATGTGGTTTTGCCTTTTTAGCCTTCCTTATTCTCCCCCTCCTTTGCACCCACTTCCCCTACATGAGATAGTTTACCCTACCATGTCTCTCCCCATCTCCTCTTGCCACTTTCCTCTCTCACCTCATAATTTCATCCCTTGAGTACTCTCCCTTCCCAACAAAATCAACCTATGCCCTCTATCCATATATAACTGTAACCATATACACACACATTCACATATGTATTCATATGACCACACCCCTTCTTCCATTATTTTCATAGTGAGAAAGATATCATCAGTCACAGATATTGCTTTTCCATATAGGAATGTAAATAGTTCAACTTTGATAAGTTCCTTTTGATTTCTTTTCCCTGATTACCTTCTCAGGCATCTCTTGCTTCTTGTGTCTGGATGTCAAATTTTCTATTCAATTCTGGTTTTTTCCTCAAGAATGCTTGAAAGTCCTCTATTCCACTGAATGACCATATTTTCCCCTGAAACAAAATACTCAGTTTTGCTGGGTAGGTGACCCTTGGGTTCATTCCCAGTTCTTTTGCCCTCTGGAATATCATATTCCATGCCCTTTGATCCCTCAGTGTAGAAGCTGCCAGGTCCTGGGCTATTCTGATTGTGTTTCCACAATATTGAAATTGTTTCTTCCTGGCTGCTTGTAGTATTTTCTCCTTGATCTGGGGATTCTGGAACCTGGCTATAATATTCCTGGGAGTTTTCTTTTTGGGATCTTTTTCAGGAGGTGATCGGTGGATTCTTTCAACCTCTATTTTGCCCTCTGGATCTAAAACATCAGGGCAGTTTTCCTTGAGAATTTCTTGAAGGGTGATTTCTAGGTTCTTTCTTTGATCATGGCTTTCAGGTAGTCCAATAATTTTTAAATTGTCTCTCCTGGATCTATTTTCCAGGTCAGTGGTTTTTCCCATGAGATATTTCACATTGCCTTCTAATCTTTCATTTGTTTGGATCTGCTTAACAGCATCTTGATTTCTCATAAAGTCATTAGCTTCCATTTGCTCCAGTCTAACTCTGAAGGAATGAATCTCCTCAGTGAACTTTTGAGATTCTTTTTCCATCTGGCAAATTCGACTTTTTAAGGCATTCTTCTCCTCATTGCCCTTTTGGGCCTCCTTTGCCATTTGAGTTAGTCTATTTTTTAAGGTGTTGTTTTCCTCAGTCAGGCTGTTGACCCTCATTTCATACTTTTCCTGCATCCTTCTCATTTCTCTTTCTAATTTTTCCTCCACTTCTCTTATTTGATTTTTAAAGTCCTTCTTAAGGTCCTCTATGGCCTGCAACCCACTCATGTTTTCCCCTGGGGCTTTTGGAGCAGGACTTCTGACCTCACAGTCCTTTTCCTGCTCTATGCCCCCAAAATAGGAGTCTAGGGTTGCATTTTTCTGTTTCCTTTGCCTTGGCATGTTGCCACTTAATTGCTTGACTTTTGGGCTTGTTGCCACACTATGGCTTTAAGGCCAGATAGAGGAATTTTCGTCCCGAACGTGTGGGGGGCAACTTCCGTTTCTGGCAAGCTGTAAACCCACCCACAACTTCCACCCTAGATCACAATCCAGATCCAGGGAGGTTAAAGCAAGAGCGATTACCCCCCAAGACTGATCGCTGGATCTCCCACGATTTGTAGGCTGGGAGCCGGAAATGCCTATGAAAACTACAAAATGGCGTGTCTCCTCAGCGGCTTCTAGCCCCCAGGGGAGGGAGCTGACGCATTCCCAAATACAGGTCCCAAAGTCCATAGGACACTAACCTCTTACTTTGTCCTAGGCAAGTCTATGTTGATAATTCTGGCGTCTCCACAGTTCCTGGTGTTCTGGGGTTCCTCCAGCTGGCTGCTGGCCCTGCCGCCCTGGGGCTAAAACCTCGGCTCACGGGACCTGGGCTCGGCTCGGCTCCTGTGCTCTGCGCGCTGCCGGCTCCCAGACCACTGCGCTGGTCCTTCCTGCAGGGTGCTGGGCTGTCCTCAGCGGGAGGTTAGCTTCTCTGTGTCGTTCTGTGGGTGCTGGGGCTCCAGAAGATTTTCAGAGTCCTTTTTTACATAGTTTGTGGAGAATCTGGGGGCAGAGAGGCTTGGACGAGCTGTTTCTACTCCGCCATCTTGGCTCCGCCCCCGCCCTTTTCATTTTTGATAATGGAAATTATTTTTCTCCTTTAAAATCAAATTAATCAATGCTTTTAAAAAATTGTTTCCCCCCCATAAGATCAGCTCCTAGTTTTATTTATTAGTTAATGGTTTTTTAATTTTTTATTTTATTAATCTCTCCTTTGATTTCCAGGATTTCCAATTTGTTGCATAATTGGGGATTTTAATTTGTTCTTATTCTAGGGTTTTTTTTTTTTTGGCATTGCATGCTCAATTCATTGTCTGCTCTTTCTCTATTTTTATTGGTGTAAACATTTAGAGATATGAAAATTTCCCCAAGTACTCTTTGACTATATCCCATACATTTTAGCATGTTGTCTCATTGTTGTCATTCTTTTTAATGAAATTATTTATTGTTTTTGTGAATTGTTCATTGACCCACTCATTCTTTAGGATTAGATTATTTCATTTCCAATTAATTTTTAAACTGCTTTCATGATCCTTTATTTAAATGATTTTTAAAATTTCATTATGGTCTGAAGAGGATGCATTTAATATTCTGTTTTGTTTTTTTTTTGCCTTTGGTTGTGATGTTTTTATACCCTAATACGTGGTAAATTTTTGTGAAGCTGTCTGTATGGCTGAGAAAAAAAGTTATATTCCTTTCTATTTTCATTCAATTTTCTTAACTTTTCTAAAATGCTATTCATCTCCTTAACTTCTTTGTTATTTATGTTTTGGTTAAATTTGTCTGGTTCTAAGAAGGGAAATTTGAGGTCCACTACTAGTATAGTTTTACTGTCTATTTTCTCCTATGACTTATTTAACTTTTTCTTTTGGAATTTGGATGCTATGCCATTCAGTGCATATATATTTAGTATTGTCTACAGTATACTTTTGTTGTTGTTTTAAACAAAATGTAGTTTAATTAGGTTAAGTTTTGCTTTTTATTTTTCTGAAATCATGATTGTTATCCCTTTTTTTTTTAAACTTCAACTGATGTATGATCGACTCTACCCTGTGCCTTAATCTCTACTCTGTGTGTCTCTCTGTTTCAAGTGTGTTTCTTGTAAACAGCATATTGTTGGATTCTGGCTTTTAATTCGTTTTTCCATTTTATGATTTCATCCCATTCACATTCACAGTTATGATTATTAACTGTATATTTCCGTCCATTCTATTTTCCCCTGGTTTATGCTTCTCTCTCTCTCTCTCTCTCTCTCTCTCTCTCTCTCTCTCTCTCTCTCTCTCTCTCTGTCTCTCTGTCTCTCTGTCTCTGTCTCTCTGTCTCTGTCTCTGTCTCTGTCTCTCTCTGTCTCTCTCTGTCTCTCTCTGTCTCTCTCTGTCTCTCTCTCTCTCTCTCTCTCTCTCTCTCTCTTCCCCTTTCCCCATTTCTCCCTCTCCCTCTTCCTCCCTCCTCTCTCTCCCTGCCCCCCTTTCCCTCCTCTTTTGCTTCTGACTACTACCTTCCTTTCATCTGCTCTCTGTTCTATCAGCCCCTCTCCTCTTTTCTTGTCCCCTTCCTCTTTTACTTCCCTGTAGGGCAAGATCAATTTCTTGGGTTTTTTTTTTTTTTGAGGGCAATTGGGATTAAGTAACTTGCCCAAGGTCACACGGCTAGGTTTTTGTTTGTGTGTGCATTAAGTGTCTGAGGTTGGATCCGAACTCAGGTCCTTCTGACTCCAGGGCCAACGCTCTACTCACTGCGCCACCTAGCCGCCCCAAGATTAATTTCTAAACCCAAC
Source organism: Gymnobelideus leadbeateri (assembly GCA_011680675.1). Lineage (NCBI taxonomy): Eukaryota > Metazoa > Chordata > Mammalia > Diprotodontia > Petauridae > Gymnobelideus > Gymnobelideus leadbeateri. The sequence goes on along the minus strand of WOXC01008165.1, from coordinate 706,688 downwards.
TGAATGTATATGCTATTCCCTCTTTGAGCTGATTCTGATGAGAGTGAAGTTCAAGTGTCCCCCCCCCCCCATTTTCTCCTCCATTGTAAAAGCTCTTTCTTGTGTACCTCTTCTATGTGAAATAATTTTCCCTTTTCTTATTCTCCCTTCTCCCTTCTCCGAGTGCATCTCTCTTTCCCCTTCATTTATTTTTTTGAGATCATCCAATCATAGTCAACTCACCCATGCCCTCATGTAAACCTTTAACTGCCCTACTAATGATAGTTATTAGGAGTTACAATTATACTTTCCCCATATAGGAATGTAAACATTTTAACCTTATTGATTCCCTTATGATTCCCCTTTCATGCTTACCTTTTCCTCTTTCATGTTTTCCTTTTTATGCTTATCTTGAAAATTGTGTTTGAATGTTAAATTTTCTATCCAGCTCTGGTCTTTTAATCAGGAATACTTGAAAGTCATTTACTTGATTAAATATCCATTTTCCCCCCTGAAGGATTATACTCAATTTTTCTGGGTAGGTGATTCTTGGGGCAATCCTAGCTCCTTTGCTTCCAGAATATCATATTCTAAACTTTCTACTACTTTAATGTGAAAGCTGCTAAATCTTGTTTAATCCTGACTGTGGTTCAATAATATTTTGTTTCTTTCTGGCTATTTGCAATATTTTCTCCTTGACCTGGAAGTTCCAGAATGTGCTTGGGGGTTTTCATTTTAGGATCTCTTTCAGGAGGTGATCAGTGGATTCTTTCAATTTACATTTTATCCTCTGGTTCTAGAATATCAGGGCAGTAAGCTCTTTTTTTCTTTCTGATCATGGCCTTCAGGTAGTCCAATTATTCTTAAATTATCTCTCCTCAATCTATTTTCCAAGTCAATTGTTTTCCCAATGGGGTATTTTACACTTTTTAGTTTTTTTTTTTATTCTTTTGATTTTATGTTATTGTTTCTTGGTGTGTCATGGAGTCATTAGCTTCCAGCTGTCCAATTCTAATTTCTAAGAAATTATTTTTAGTGAGCTTTTGTACCTCTTTTTCCATTTGGCTAATTCTGCTTTTAAGGCATTCTTCTCTTCAGTCCAATTTTCTACCTCTTTTACCATCTAATTCTTTTTATTTTAATTTATTATTATTATTTTTTTTCTTTTTGGAGGGGGGAAGGCAAGGCAATTGGGGTTAAGTGACTTGCCCAAGATCACACAGCTAGTAAGTGTTAAGTGTCTGAGGCTAGATTTGAACTCAGGTCCTCCTCACTCCAGGGCTGGTGCTCTATTCACTGCGCACCTATCTACCCCGATTCTGTTTTTAAAGACGTTATTTTCTTCAGTATTTTTTTTTTTGTGTGCCTCCTTTACCAAGGTGTTGATTCTCTTTTCATATTTTTCTTGCATCTCTCTCATGGTTTTTCCCCAATTTTTTCTCTACCTCTTTTATTTAATAAAAATCCTTTTGGAACTCTTCCAGGAATTTTTGTGGGCCTTGTGACCCATTTACATTTTTCTCTGAGGTTTTGCATATAGCCATTTCAATTTCATTGTCTTCTGAGTTTGTACCTTGATCTTCCTTGGCTTTATAGCAACCCTCAATGGTCAGGTTATTTATTTATTTAGTTTTGCTCATTTCCTCAGCCTATTTCTTGATGTTAAATGTTAACTTTATGTTAAAGTTGGGCTCTGTTCCCAGGGTACAGGGGACACTGTCCCAAGCTTTATGCCTTTCTTGCTGCTGTTTTCAGAGCTAGCTCTGGAGGTCTATTGGTTTTTGGTGCTTCCAAGATTGTATGATCTAGTAGTGTGGTCACTGCTTTTGTGTACTGTGCTCAGGTCTTTATCTAGGAAGGGATCTTACTCCCCTATAGTCACTAGCACTAGCACACCTGTTGGCTCTGGGACTATGTCCAGGTCCCTTGCTCTCCTGTAACCACAAGTGCTATTCGTTCTCCTCTATCATGGAATTGAGACCAGGGTCCTCACTCCCCCATGAGTGATCACAAGCATTCCTCTCTGCCCTGGAACTGTGACCAGAGTCCCTGCTTCCCTGTGGCTGAAAGTGCTATTGCAAGTGCTGTACTTTTGGCCCTGGGACTGTGACCTGGAACTGCATATAGGCAATTCAGCAGGATCCTAGACTCAATGCCAGCAAAGCAATTACTGCAACTTCCTTCTGACCAGTTGTCTGACCTCCCCACTCCTCACTGTCCATGTGCTGAGAGCTCCCAAAGCTGCTGCTACCAACAATGCTGCTCCTTTGGCTAACTCGTAGTTAGCTTATGGATAACTCCTCCAAGGACCTGCTCAGCCCAGTTCAATCATCACCCTGGTGAGGCAGACAAAAATAAAAAGTCTCTTATTTTGAGAAGTTTATATTTTATAAAGTATAAAAGTTCAATTCACCAACCAGTAAATAGCTATCATGTACTGGCTATGTATAAAACACTTATTACAATAATTAAAGTTATTTCTTAATCAATAAAATTTTATTAAGTACCTACTATATTCCAGGTACTTAGCTAAGTACTAGGGATAGAAATAAGAAAAAAAATTGTTCTCTCCCTCAAGGAGCTTACATCTAATGGGGAAAGACAACACACAAAAAGAAACTGAAAAAAAAGGAGAGGAGAAATGAGAAGATACCTAACATGGGGGCATAATAGAAAAAAGTTGAGAGTTGTGGTGGGATGAGAAATGAAAGAATGGATGAGTTTGGTGCCCTCCTTAAACAGAGGTTTTGGGAGGAGATTTCTACTCCATCCTCCATTCAGAGGGGTCCCAGGAACAGAGGGGACTAAGGATATGTTAGTCTATCTCCTCTCTCCCCAAATTGTGAGTTCTTTGAAGACTCACTTGTTTTTGTCATTTTTTGTGTGTGTGCACAGTTCTCTACTGTTCTCCCCCACCTCCTGAAATAGATATTCAGTAAATATTTGTTGAATGAATGAACCAATCTTGCCCGAGTGAAAGAAGCTGTTTTGCTCTGGATAAAGGACACTAGAAGGGAAAATCAGCTCCTTTCGTTCCAGGTCAAGGTTGGTCTGGATTTAGACATGGGAATCTAGTCTGTGATCCTTCTCAGGGTGATCATTTACCTTTTTTTCTGTTTACTGAAGGGGGAGATGAATTAAGCATATTTAGGTCTTAAGTGTCTAACCTTTACATTTGACAGAGGAGGAAATGAAGGCATCCATGGAGGTTAGATGTCTTGTCCCAGCTTATTCAGGTAGGAAGTGATAGAGCTTAGATCCAGAGCTTAGATAGAGCTAGCTCTGAAGGTTAACACAAGGACCTCTGACTTCAAAGAAAGTGTTTTAAAAGGGCATGAGAGAAGATGGCAATTGTGCCTGCACAGATGCAGTGGAAAGTGTGTTGGATTCTGGTGGAAGGACCTGATTTCTGCCACTTAGTCCTTGTATGATCTTGGGCAAATCTCTTCCATCTCTCAGCCTCAGTTTCCTCAATAATAAAACAAGAAGTTTGGACTAGATGCAAGTATCTCTTAGAGCTCTAAATCCAAGCTCCAACGATGTGACAGAGCATGGGCAATGCATCTGGATGGATGGGACAGTGACATGACTAAGACTCACCAGAGATGGTGAGTCTGTGTGTGTGGACAGAGAGGCTAGATATATTTTTCAGTGGCTGCCCTGGCTATACTCGCTATTTATCTCTCCCAAACAAATGAATGCCTAGAAAAAGAGATGGTTCTTTTCTAGAAGGCACAGATGACAGTCTGCCTGTGGTTACCTTATCCTATATTCACAAACTCTGAATGAACCAGCTGCCAAAAGAGGCCTCACACAGGGAGAAGAGTCACCTCTGGGTCCTTACCATCCTTCTTACAATCCTGCTCCTGACAGAAGAAAGCAAGCCAGGAGATAAGTCTAAGGAGAGTTCAGGAAGGAAGGTTCAAGTTTCCTTTACTAATGACCAATTTATCTGTCTTTATAATTCCAAGTATCCCATTAACTCAACCCTGTACCATTCATTTTTAAAGGGCTCCTCATGCAAGTGTCAGAGCCAGAGACACAACAGAGAACCTGTGACTTTCCCAGGAAAATTCAAAACAGGCACAGAAGAGGACCCCCCCCCCCCATCATTTCTCCTTCCCTTTCTCCATCCCCCCTCCACCTCCCTCTTTTTCCTTCCCCTAATTTCTTCTTCTCTCTTCTTTCCTCTCCCTCTTTTTCTTTCTTTTCCTCTCCATCCCCTCTCCCTATCTCTTTCTCCTTCCTTTTCCCCTCCTACTTCTCCCTCTTACTCTCTCCATCTCTCACTTTTTCTCTCTTTCTTCCTCCTTCTTTCCCTCTCTCTGTGTAGCTCCTACCTCCAACTAGACTATAACCTCCTTGAGGGTAGAGATTCTGTCTTATTTATTCTTATTCCACTTCAGGATAGGTCCTTGCACACTGAAGACATTCAATAAATATTTGAACTGATTGATGCCACAGCTGTCAGAGATTAAACTGAAGTTTTTGCATATAGTCATTTCAATTTCATTGTCTTCTGAGTTTGTACCTTGACCTTCCTTGGCTTTATAGCAACCCTCAATGGTCAGCTTATTTATTTACTTAGTTTTGCTCATTTCCTCAGTCTATTTCTTGATGTTAAATGTTAACTTTATGTTAAAGTTGGGCTCTTTTACCAGAGTAAAGAGGACACTGTCCCAAGCTTTATGCCTTTCTTGCTGCTATTTTCAGAGCTAGCTCTGGAGGTCTATTGGTTTTTGGTGCTTCCAAGATTGTACGATCTAGTAGTGTGGTCACTGCTTTTGTGTACTGTGCTCTGGTCTTTACCTAGGAAGGGATCTTGTTCCCCTGTAGTCACCAGCACTAGCACCCGTCTTGGCCTTCTTGGTTCATTCAGAGTTTGTGAAGATAGGGTAAGGTAACCACAGGCAGACTGTCATCTGTGCCTTCCAGATTAAACTTCTATCTCTTTTTCTGTCTGAATCTCTTAAATTCTGCCCACCACAAGCTTAGACTTAAGTCAGCACCATGGCTAGGGGCTGAAGCTTGTTCCTTCCCAATCTCCATTGCAGGGAGTAAGACCTGCTACTGAGACAATAGTACCACAAGGCAGGGCAGAGGTTCTTCCTGCCTTTTCACCAGTTCTGGTGATAGGAAGTCAAGCTGGGAGGCTTCTTTGTGCTTCAAGTTCTCTTACTTCTCAGCAGCTATTAAAGAACCCCAAAGTGTTTGGGGTGGCCCTGTAATATTACTCTTTTTTTTGTATTACTCATTTAGAAATTCGGCCTCACAATAGAAGCCATCTCACTGCATTCTAATATTACACCAATATTCATCCATGTCATTCTCATGCCTTGAACGTCTTCCTTTTCCAACTGCCTAAAGGTGACAGCATGGGGTAGTAGAAAAAACACTTGTTTTAGAGTCAGAAGGCTTGGGTTCAAACCCGACATGTACTTACTGTTCTAAACATCAAGAACTAATATTTTTCCAGACTCATCTCAAATCATGCCTTTCCTGTGAAGCCTCTCCTGACTAACTCATGCCATAAGAAGCTCACAGTATTTAAAGCTCGAAGAGACTGGAGATCATCTCATCTAATTCCCGAATTTAGAGATGGGGAAACAAAATACCAGAGATATAAAGTGAGTCATCCAAGGTAACACAGAGAGTAAATAACAAGGGATTTGAACCCATTTTCTATGACTCTAAATTCAGTGTTTTTTCCATTGCATTGCACTCCAAGCTCTTCATCTATACCGCCCTTCAAGTGTTGCTTGTTCACTGTCTTAGTCATAAACCCTCTTCTCAATAAAACTTTAAGCTTCTACCTCTAGGGTAGGGGCTATGCTTCCTCTTTCATTAATATGATTTAAAGAAACTTGCACAAAATTCCACCTCTGCCACAGATGACTCAGTTTTCCATATCTACAAAATGGGAATAATCCACAGGACTTTGTAGAATGGGTCTGTGATGAGGCTAAATGAGCTTGGGAAACAGAATGTGTTGATTGTTATTAATATCATGCTTCATCTCCTTTAAAGACTAGAGTCTGGATAATTATACTCGGTTCATAATCTCATTATGCCATGGATGGGGTCACAAATAAGAGCTAGCAAGGCAACATCCTGGGCTGTCAACTCTTGGCTTTGAGGGCTGTGTGACTTCAGTTCCATCAGCCCTTCTCTGAATGTTTAACCATGTTTGGTGGCCTGAGAGCATCTTTGAAGGAAGCAGATGGGCCTGTCAACTACACTTATGCCTAACCTTCCCAAATGCAGTCGAGCGAGCCAGAGAACATCCAAAAGATTCCTCAGAGCAGCTGGTGGGGGCTCCGTGTTGCTATCACGTGGGACACATGATGCTAATTAACATTAATAAATGCACAGGAAAATGAAGGCGGCTTGGACCACTCAGCTGTAATGCTGAGGCTCATTGGTGAGGGGAATGATTAACTGGCTTCATTATTTCAGGCTCTTGCCTTTAAGGGGAGGGAGAGGGGAAATGGGAAACAGGAGGGGAAGGGGTTGTAAGGACTGGATGGGAGGTATGGGACTCTGGGAAGCTTTAGAGTTAGAACAAGAAAGACTAAGCTGTTTGGTGAGCTATCACAGGGCTGGACATCCAGAAAAGGCTCTCCAGGTGGGGGGTGGAACTGGGGTTAGGGAGGGATGCCCTCCCTAGAGCCGGCTTTGCCAGTTCCTATGAAGTCTAGCCAGAGCAGATTCTACCAGTTCTCAAAGTAACCTAGATTATTAGGGCTGGAAAAAACCTTATAGATCAACCTCTTGCTCTTTGGGTCAGGTCCATAGGGTTGAGGCTTAAGCTGTGGCAGAACATTTGGTGGGAGGCTACCTTATTCAGTTGTTGAGGGGGTGGGGAAGTCCTTTGAAAATTTTAAAATGTTCTATAGAAGTAAGTTACTATTTTTTGCTATTGTTGTTGTTAGACAGGGTTTGAACATTTGATCATACCATTCTTCCCCCTCCATGTTTTTTAAACCTAGGCAGTCCCATTAACATTAGAGACCATTTCCCCCAACCATATATGTTGGGATCTGGTGCTACCTGTCTGAATATTGCTATCAGAGTTTTTGACACCACAAACCAATGACTTTCATAGAATCATAGAATATTAGTGCTGGAAGGGACTTTAGAGCTGAAGATTATCTATCTCCTCCATCCCGTTTTACAAAAGAACAAAAAATAAATTTAAGCTCTTACTGAATGCCAAGCACTGTGCAAAGTCCTTGAGATACAAATGCAAAAAGCAGAGACAGTCCTTGCCCCACTCTAACTTAGGACAAGCCTATGGGAGAGTTCAGTGGTCTGGGAAGGGCACTGCTACATCACTATGAGAGGTGGGGGGTGAGAGGCTTGGAAGATGGATGAAGGTCATGCAGGGTCCAAAAAGCAGAGGTTAGGCTTTCACTTGGGTCTGCTGACTCTTTCCAAAATACCACCCTGTTTTCCAGTCCTTGTTTGATGAAACTGCAAGGATAGTTCCAGTTGCTAGAGGGGTCTTACAGAATTAAAAAAAAATTATTTCACCTTAACTTAAAAAACCAAAACCATACCAAACAATGCTATAGGGAAAAAGTTTTCTTTGGGTGGGTATGGGTATGAAGAAGTGATAAACATTAGTTTGGGGGACTGTGCATGTCTCAAACTTAGATGCTTTCAGTTTTTTTTTGTTTGTTTGTTTGTTGTTCTGAATTTCTCAAGGATTGGGAATTATCATCTTAGTATGTGAAGTTGCCCTGGCAACCTGGGAAGTTGTAAAGATCCCTGGTTAAGGGAGCCTGTTGTGCTTGAATTCTTCTCCTGGGTTGATTTCCCACCTGTTGTGATAGAAGGGACATTGGGAAGACATCTTCCCATCTCCAAGTTATCCTCCTTCTATAGCCCGACCCTTCTCTTTCTACTAGTTCGTAGCTTGGTGCAGTGGAGGGAGCTCAGATGACCTAGAAGTAAGTCCTGTCTCTGCCACCTGTGGGCAAGTCCCTTTACCTCTCCAGCCTCCAGGACTAGATGACCTGTTCTGTCCTTTCCAGTGCTAAATCTGTGTTCCTATGATGAGTGAAATTTAGTGTCTCAATATTACTATATGCCAAACAGTGGTGATATAAATAGAAAAAAAAGACTTTTTTGCTCTCATGCTCACAGTCTAATTAAGGGAAACAATTTAGGTAGGAGGGTTCAGTTGCCTAGAGGCTGTAAAGCTATAGCAGATGGGTAAAAGGCAAGGCCTAAGAGAAAGTCCTTAGGGTGCATCAGGTTTCTCTCCCTGGAATGGAGAGAGCCTGGATAGGACTGGCATAATACTTTGGAAAGGGGGAATGGGCCCAAGTTTTGGAGTGAGCAGGGATTCTGGGTTCCTTCAGGTACTGATGAGGATGGAGAGAGGATCAGAAGAGGAAAAGGGTAAGGAGGTATCAGGAGGAAGGTTGGAGGTAGGATCTGGGCAGCCTGGAGCAGGAAAGAGGGAGGACAAATGGATTGGTTCTAGCTTTGGCTGTGGCCCTTCAGGCTCCTGAGGGTGTCCAAAATTTGGAAGCCCCCTTTAGGTTTCTCCTTTGAAATGTAAATCCCCTTGGAAGGAGTGAAGCTTGCTATACCTACAACATTTCAGTGTGAATGAATTTATTACACAGTTTAATTTCTGACAGTTGTGGCATTAATCAATTCAAACATTTATTGAATGTCTTCAGTGTGCAAGGACCTATCTTGAGGTGGAATAAGAATAAATAAGACAATCTCTACCCTCAAGGAGGTTATAGTCTAGTTCAAGAGACAAGACAGACATGAGAAAATGAAGCAAATGATATGGACAGTAATTGCTGTAGGAGAACTGGGAGTGATTACTATGGTTTGGGAAGGGCTTTTTGGAAGATGCAGCATTTGATCTATGCTTTGATTGAATTAGTTGTATAGGTGTTTCTGATTCTACCAGGGAGCAGGGAAAGCTTGACAACACTGACAATACTCATTGCCTTTCCTAGTTTTCCCCCCACCCCAAGGCTGCCCTATTCTTTTTTGGTAGTGAGTGATCCCAACTTTTAGATTTAGGGCAAACTAAATGGGAATTTCAGTGGTCACCTGAAATAGTCAACACCTTCTCAACTCTCTCAGCCTCCTATACCCTTTGTTTAGAGGGCTGGAGAGTTGGAGTACTAAATTCTTCCCAAAATTTCTTTTATAGAGGTGTGGGATCTGAAATTTCTAGAAGGCTCTCCATTTTCCATCAGTATCTCTACTTGGTTTGGACTCCATAGAACTTCATGTTTGTACCCAGTACCCTTGGTAGATTCCTCTCCCTCCATTATATTGTATTATTTTATTGTAAGTAGTTTAATCTTTCTAGTCAGAACCTTACTTTCCTTATCTGTGTAAGGGGGATAATAATCCCTACCCTATTTACCTCACAGAGCTGAGAGGATTGAATGAGATAATGTATGTGAAAGTATATTGTAAGCAAGGTATAAATGTGTCATTATTTTCTTTTTATTAATATCTTTTGTTCTTATATCACCTACATTTCCTAATATGTCCCTCTTCTCCCTCTCAGAAAGCCATGTCAGTCCACAAGCATTTATTAAATGCCTATTATGTTCCAGACATTGTCCTAAAGTATAAAAATAAGGTAAAAGACACTCTCTGCTCTCAAGGAGCTTGGAACAACTGTGTACAGACAAAATATATATGAGATAAATAAGAGATAATTTTTAGGGGGAAAACATTGAGACTGAGGGTGAGCAGGAAAGGCTTCTTGCAGGAGGTGGGACTTTATTGGAGACTGGAAGGAAGCTAAGATGTGAAACTCAGGAGGGAGAGAGATCCAGGCAAATGTAAAAGCTTGGAGTTGGGAGACAGGAATAGCAAGGAGACCAGTATCGATGGATTGCAGAGTACATTGAGGTGGTAGGTAGTGTAAAGTGTCAAGAAGATTAGAAAGGTAGAAAGGGGTCATGCTATGGAGGGCTTTAAAAACCACAATATTTTATATTTGGTTTCAGAGCAACAGGAAACTGCTGGTGCTGATTGAATGGGTATGGTGCAGAATGTATGACATGGTGAGACTTGAGCTTTAGGAAGATCAGTTTGATAGCTGAGTGGAGAATGGGTTGGAGTGGGGAGAGACTTGGGGCAGGGAGACCGACCAGCAAGCTATTGAAATAGCCCAGGTGTGGTGTGAAGTGATGATGCAATAGAGTCAAGGGCAAAAAGGGGGCACATACAAGAGATGTTATGAAGGGAGAAATGACAGGACTTGGCACCCAATTTGGATATGGCAGAGAGGTAAAAAAGGGAGGAGCTGAGGATGACAGCTAGGTTTTGAACCCCAGTGACTGGGAGTACTGAATTCCTAATTAATTTATGAAATTATGAAGTGGGGCAGGCACACGTGGTTCTTTGGGTACTTTCTGGGAAAGACCATGATGGCAGTGGGAAGTGAGGCTGCAATCACATTTTAATAAGGCACAGAGCATATTGGGGTGAAGAGGCACAGAAAGTACACAGACAAGGGATGAAGAGGGGCACAGAGGCAGACAGCATGTGGATGGGGGTGGGATAGTAAGGGAGGGAAGAGAATGAGACACAATTTTAATGTGAGTACTCTCGATAGTATTAAGGAATTTAGGGAGAGGAGGGGATTTGGTGGGGAGGGATAGTGAGTTTGGTTTTGTACGCATAGAGTTTTAGATGCTTATGAAACATCCAGTTGGAAATTCTCAAGAGGCAGTTGGAAGTGGGAGACTAGAGATAAGGAGAGAGATAATGGATGGATATCTCTTACAACAACAACAACAACAACAACAAAAAGGGAGAGAAAAAACAATCCAGTTCAGGAAAATTAACCAAAATGAATGTATATAAATGTGTTATTATTAATTATGAGTACTTTGTAAGGTTAGGGGAATTTGAAACCAAAGATTCTCACACATCTGTAGGCAGGACAAGATAAGGGTCAGAATTTTCAAATGTGAGCGAGAACTTTCACCCTGAGCTTTCTGATGAGATGTACTATTAATTGCTGCTCCAACAAAGTAGGAGAATCTAACCTGTCTTTGCTAAGTTGTTTTCTTCATCACCAAGGCTAGTCTATAAGAGGGCTTGGGAGAAAATGGCCTTTGGACCTTGTGGAAGAAGTCAAGGATCATTTGTACCAGGTTTCGAATATAGGAGAACTACAAACAAACAAGGACTCCCAAATACCAACCAGCCTCAATGAATATTTCATGACAAAAGAAAGCTCTGGTATTTTGCTGGATTGCTTCAATTAGCTCTCCAGCCTCATTCTCATGCTAATAATAAGCTTGCTTATCATAATGGTTTATTAATCTATTTCACAGTGTGAATTTATACAGTAATGGATCACAGAGACCTCCTGCTGCCACCTTTATTGGATATAAATGACTTCCTAATTGCTATTGATCATTAAAGCAGTTCAGTGCTATTGTGGGTTTCTAAGAGCCCAGAAGGGGCTTTCGAAGACCTGAGATCTAGGCATCTTTAGTTTTGGACTGCTTTATATTTCTAGTGGAGGCTTGAGAAGTGAACTCAGGGTAAAGTCACTGGGTCAAACATATCTTTGTTTTTCTTTTCTGGTTCCATCTATTGACCTGTTTCTGTGCTTAGGGTTTCCCCATGCTTGGCATTGCTCTGGCTGCTCCAATTAGTGATAGACATTGGAATTAAACTGCAGAGGAAAGAGAATTGAGGAAATCATTTGGAAGTTATTCACAATCTCTTGGTCACCTGTTCATTTTGGGTTCAGGATATTCCCATTTCCCAAGACTCCTATAAGTTAAAGTTCAATTTCAAGGTCAGTGACTAAGAAAAGAGAAACTTTCCTCTTCTGAACTTCACATTAGCATAAAGAAGATGACAACAAAAACTTATATTTCTGTACAGAGCATAAACTCCTTGATATCAGGGACTATCTTGTATCCCTAAATCCTAGCATAGTGCCTTAAACATAGTAGGTAATTAGTAAATGCTTACAGAATTAAATGTAAAGTGCTTTAAGGTTTACAAAGTGCTTTTCTCATAGCATCCGTAGGTAATGGATATTTATGTAGCCATTTCCTCCCTTATCCGCATTGTACATAAGAGAAAACTGAGGCACAGAGAAATTCAGCTTGTTTAGCTGTCTCTGTCTCTCAAATTTAATTAAGAGATTAATTAATTAAGAGATTAACTTTTCAATAACATATCAATACAAGCAACTAAACTTCAATAACTTCCTTTATATAAATTAATTTAAATGTATAAAATATCATAACAGTTTTTCAGTAACTCTGTAAGTTCTCATCATGATTCTTTATCTGTTCATTCTTATTCATTTTTCCTCTCACATGGTCTGGAGGCAATAGTTGGATAGCCAGCTCAGAACCAAGACAACCTGTTGTTCAAATTCTATCTCTGACACCTACTGTGACCCTTAGCAATGCCATTAACCAATCAGTACTCTAGGTAACACACTAAGTCTATAAGTTACAAAGAAGGTGTTGACTTGCAATGGTGAATGGAGGCTTCCTCACCTGAGGCTTCCCTATAATGGTAAAACTACAGGTCCATGCCCTCTGACTGAGTTAGTATTTTTGGTTCTGTTGTTGTTGTTATTTTTCACTTAGCAACATTTTGTATAGCTCTTTCCAGATTTTTTTTTTCTGGGCGCAGCTCCCAGGACAGTCTATTTCTCTCTGGTTTCCAGACAGTGTCACATTTTACTCGTGACAAATAATACGGATTTGTTAACCAAACCCCCTAATCTTTCTGCCCTCACCTCTCAACATACATCATTTTGCTTGCCAAGATAGAAGGTGATAAATCTGGTCTAGAATATTACTCTGTTTCTGTGGTGCCCAATACCTCATAAAGACTGGAGAAGGCAGGTCCTTTGTGGAGTGTTTTCATCCATGAACATTCAGCATCACAGCTTCTTGAGGTTAGGGACTGTTTCATTTTGGTCTGTTTTTCCAGTGCCTTGGCCCATAGGTTTAGAGCTGGAAAGGACCTTAGAAGTCACCTAGTCCAACTCTTTGGTTTTACAAACCAGCAGAATTGTTCTTGGAACTCACACCACTTTGCATTAGCTACTCTCCCAGGTTTCAACTTTATGGAACAAGATGCCCCTCTCAGATTAAATTAATCACTTTTTTTTAATTTTTGGAGGTGGGGGGCTGGACATTTGGGGTTAAGTGACTTACCCAAGGTCACAGGGCTAGTAAGTGTTAATGTCTGAAGACTGGATTTAAACTCAGATCCTCCTGACTCCAGGGCCAGTGCTATATTCATTGTACCACCTAGCCAGCCCTAGTTAATCACTTTTAATCTCATCACCATGCTGCTAACTCAGGCCTGGTCCACATCAGCCTCCTCTTCCCTCTGATTAGAAAGATGAATACCAAACTCCTCCCAATGCCTTCCTTTATAGAGGGAAGAAACTGGGATTTTCAGCTCACTCTACTTTGCATCTGCTGCTCTGTCTGATTTCAATTCCATGGAACCAGGTAACCCCTGGCTTCCCTCTCCCCAATATTAATTGTATAATATTGTAATACAATGGAAGATCATTGTACAACATTATTGTATAATACGCTATCAGTTGTCTCCCCAGCACTTCACACAAGGCCTGGCACACAATGAATGCTTTATAAATGTTTATTGGATTGGAACACAAGCCTTCTGACTCTATAGCCACTGCTCTTTCCATGCCACTGCATTGTATCTAGTAGGCAATTCCTGTTTATTGAATTGAATTGTTGAATGTATCCAAATGAAGGGAAGAGCCCAGGGAACCATTCAGATGAGGAGGTTGAATTAAAAAATAATGATGATAGCACTAGCAATAATAGTAATGAGAAACAGAATTCCATACTGGAGAGAGAACTGTTCTCAGAGCTAGAAAGCTTTGAGTTTAACACCCACTGATGACATATATGTGTGTGTATAATGTACACACATATATGGGAAGAGGCATCTTCCTGAGTTCAAATCTGGCCTCACACACTTACTAGCTGTGTGACCTTGGCAAGTCACTTAACCCTGTTTACCTCAGTTTCCTCATTTGTAAAGTAAGCTGGAGAAAGAAATGGCAAACCACTCCAGGATCTCTGCTGAGAAAACCCCAAACAGGGGCACAAAGAGTTAGAGACAATTGAACAACAAATGACATACTGGGCTAAGTGACTTAGCTTCTCATAGCCCCAGGCAACTCCCCAAAGTTGTAAGCTATAGAACAGTTAGCAATCTGCCTTGGTAGAGGGAGCTTCCTCCCGGGAAATCCCAGCCCCAGACTAAAAGCCCTTTCAGCTCCCAAAGCCACAAAGCCACAAGAGGGTGTTTTCTGGTCATGGTGAGACATGGTCATGATTCATACCAACCACCTCACATCTGCATAACATTGTGTACCTTTAAAAATCCATTCATATTCCTTTCCTCAGCACAGCACATACTGCACACGGTGAATCTCCACGTGCACAGTATGCAGCATCTGGGAAGAAAAACTGCTCTTTAGAAGCATTGAACTATTTCATTCTTAAACAACCCAGCCCATAAAGTTGGCTGGACACTTGGGTGTCACTTGGCTTCTGAAGGACCTTCTGGATGGATGTCATCTGTGATTGCTCCAACATCAGTGCCAGATTCTGAATGAGGAGTTTCTGAGCCATAAAGTCAGGTGCCTTCTCTTCCCTCCCACCTTCCATGCCTGCCCCGTCCCCAGCTTCCAATCCAGCCAGTAGTCATCCTTAAGCTTCCTCTTCCCATCACCCCTAACCATTCATCACTCTATTGCTTCCCCAGTCCCTGGTGCCATCATTCATGATGTAAGCAAACAGCAGGTTCAGAAGCACACAGGCCTCCATGCTCTCATCATTTTAAAAAATTTCCTTCCTCACTGTCATCCTGGTGCTTTTTTCCTTTTAGTGCTGGACCACAAATCACAGTAAAAGTTTGTCCGTAAAAGCTGCTTGTTGCTTTGCTAGGTATTCTAACGGTATTCCCTCCTTGGGGGCTGTCCACATCATTCCCACAGGTCCCTGGCCTCAGAGCCTATCAACAAAAACTTTAGTGCCTGAAATAACAAGGACTTTACAGCTTGGCAGGGTGTGTGTGTGTGTGTGTGTGTGTGTGTGTGTGTGTGTGTGTGTGTGTGTGTGTGTATGTGTGCCTGTATGCGCCCATGAGCATACACACACTCGAGCTCATGCAGAGATGATAGAAGTCTATGAACTCAGAAAAAGAAGAGAAGAACAGAACAGGGGCTTGTGCCTAGAACCATGAGCACAAGAATAAGGAGCCCCTGGAAACCTGAAGAAGGTAGTTTTAGGACCATTAACTGGACTGTCTTGCTTCACACAGTGGGAAACAAACATAAGAAATTTTTTGTTTGCTAAGAAGTAGGTGGGCTGAGAGTATAGAATCACAGAAACTTAGAATATAAAATGTCAGAACTGTGAGGGTCCTTTTAAAATAGAATTTTCTATGTGGAACAGACATTAGCCTATCAAAGCTGCAAGGGACATTCTTAAACATAGAATGCCAGAAGTGGAAGGGACCTAAGAGCATAGAATGCCCAAAATGGAAAGAAACTTTGAACATTGCCTGTCAGAGCTAGAAAGGACCTGGGGCATAGGATTTCAGAACTAGAAGGGACCTCAGAGTCAAGCCCTCTCCTTAAATAGAAAAGGAAATTGAGGACCAGACATGAGATAGTAACTTGCCCAATATATAAATAGGATCCAGATAGGTTTTGATAAATCCTTGGAAGACATTTCCATAGAGGAAGTATTTGGGGAATGCTTCTGAACTGTGAGGTGATTTGAGGAAGAATGACTATAATAGTAACCTGCTCCAATTTGCTCCATCTGTGACAGAATCTCTGAGAGAGGGTTTATCTTTGTATCTCCAGTATCTCCCATAATGCCTGGCACATAGTAGGTGCTTAATAAGTGTTTTTTGATAGATTCTGAGTCAGAGGGCCTCTAGGGTATTTCCAATAAGCTTAAAGATTCTTTGAAGAAATTGTTTGTTTGTTTGTTTTTAGCAATATCTGGTCATAGAGAGATTTGGATAAATTCTCCTAGTATGAGCCATGGGATTTAAAGCTAAAAGCTTGTAATGGGGACTGCTAAGGGCTTATCAATAACTATGATCCTCCCCCTTCAGTTGAATCAGTAAACTGTGCCTTGCAGGGTAGCAATTCACTAATCTTTGTCAAAGGGAGATTAGAGAAAACACATATGGATACTACAGTTCTTTCTAAGGAATGACTTACATCACCTTGTATCACTTCCTTTTTCTGGGTCTCAGTTTGGAAAATGAGGCAGGGATAGGATTAAGACTAAAGCATCAAAGTTCTTTCCAGGTTCAACTATAATTTGACACGGGAGATCTTCAAGTCTGGCTTAATAGAACATTGTTCTTAGGGACTTAGAAAAAGCCACTGTGGAGGGCCTTCTTAGCCTGACTTTGTTAGTTAATTCTTTTTAATTTTTTAAACTTGCCCTACCTGCTTTTCCATTTAACATTGCCAGGTTTCTGGAAAGCTACAATTCACAACTTGAACAAGGGAAATTCTAACTTTCCTAGGATATAGGCTTTTTCCAGTGATTGAAACTCCACTCATTTCCTATAAAGTGGTCAACACTCATCCCTCCTTTCCCCAATGGGTTACTCCTGCTGTTACCCTGCTCCATTCAAATGCCCCAAGTGGCATTCAGTGGGGGGTACTCTCCCTGAACTGTCCAAAGAGGCAGCCAAATGCTTTTTCCTCAGCATTCTAGATATTTAAATGGCCATTTTATTTAGATTTATGTTGAAGGATACCGGCAGAGAAAGGGCCATTTCAAAGTCAGTTTCTGCTTTATGGCTTTATAGGGGATAGTATCAGGCAGGTGTTTAAAATATCGATGCTACTCCCAGCACAACAAAGAGGGTAAAGTCAGGAGCAGAGCACCAGCCTCTTCATCATGAGTATGTCTTACTAAGCATCCCTACCAAAGGAAATCCACCTCCTCCCACTCCTAGCTCCCTCTGACAGTATGGATTTGGCTGTTCTGCTTGACTGAAGCCAAAGTACCCCTGGCCTCCAGGGAAATTTCTCCTCAGCATCCTATAGCACACTAATGTTAAAAAGTAGGAAAAGACTGAGCATGCATGCAGATAGCCAATCAGTCACTGATTTGCATATACTCAGTGATTCCTCTGCTAATTATATCAAAGTTATAGGTTCAGAAGAAGCAATGGCTGATATTATGAAAAGAAAAATGGATCTGGGACCAGGATCCAAGTCTCTGTCCTATCACTTTCTATCACTAAGGGTAAGTCATTTAATGTCTCTTGACACGGGTTCCCTCAATGGTAAAATAGAGGTTGGATTATATGATCTCTGAGTTTTCTCCCCTAATTCTAATGTGATATCCCTGGGCTTACATGTTCCCTCCCTACCTCCTCACCTACTTGAATTGGTAGATCATGTTCCTAGAAGAGCATCTGCAATCTTGGGTTCTAGGGATAGTTATTTGGGTAGATATCCTCCTAACATGTAGTTAGCTCCCATTGGTGTGCTTCTTTCCCCTAACAATCAGTCAATAGACTCAACCAGCTTTTAGAAAAGGCATTTACTCAAATGACCTAACAAGATCAGTAGTCACAAAGAACCTTTCCCCCTACAAACCTGGGGCACAATTTCTCACAAATACACAGCATCAACGGGGCAGGGTGCGGCGGGGGCGGGGGGAGGGAAGAATTGGTGTAAACTCAAGTATGGTGGTAGTGAAACACATATATAGGGAACACATATGACCAAGGCAACTTGGGATTCTGGACCAACTGGACCTTGATTACCTTTTTTTTTTCTCTAGAGAGTTCTCAAAAGAGAAATTCTGGGTGAAGTATTAGGGTTAGTGATGGATGGGTCACTCTGCTGCTAGGTTAGACATAATGTCTCTGCTGAACAGATGGCTCAGTTGGCCTCACTCCTTAGAGTTCAAGGTCTCTCCTTGGGCCAGCTGATTGGCTGCTGGGCACCTATTCCTTGACAGGGTAAGGCAGCTCACTCTGCTGCTGGTCCAGTCAGGTAGGGCTGCTGCTGCCCAGGTTGGGCTGAGCAGTTTGCTCAATTTCTGGACTCCTCCTAGGGAATGTCATTGCTGCTGAAAGATCAAACCACCGGACTCTCTGGGTTTGCTCTTCAATGGGCAGCTGCATTCTTCACTACCTCTTGCCACTGGCTAATCTGGGTCTTATATTGCTCTTCTCAGCTGGAGCATGACCACGCTCTTTTCATAAGGAATACTATTGCTTGCTTTCAGCAAGGACAGATTCACCTTGGATCACAGTCCTAGACTATGACCTCATTCTGGCTGCAGATTTCCCCAAGATCTTCCCCAGAGACTATACTTTAACCCTAGAAATAGTCTTCACCTCAGCCATAGGTGACTCCTAAACTTGACCCTTGAAGGCAGGGGCTATGCTTTATTTATTTTCATATTTTCTTTTTTTTTTCAAATTTTTATTTTATACTCAAATGCCAGAATGCAAATACAGAATAGAGAAAAGAAATAAAAACATATTATAGGGTGGCTAGGTGGTGCAGTGAGTAGAGCGTCGGCCCCGGAATCAGAAGGACCTGAGTTCAGTTCCAGCCTCAGACACTTAATGCACACACAAACAAAAACCTAGCCGTGTGACCTTGGGCAAGTTACTTAACCCCAATTGCTCTCCAAAAAAAAAAACAAACAAAACTGCAAAACAAACAAACAAACAAAAAGCATATCATAAACTTAAATATTGGAACTTAAATACAAAGTTAGAAAGGAAAAAAAACATGCCATGTATATAGCAGAACATGAGAGGGTTCAAAATATGTAATAATAAATTTTCATCTCTAATAAATAATACTTATTGTGTTGAGAATTGTCCATCTTTTCTTTGCTTCCTTGTGAGTTTTCTTTTGTTATCTGCTGTGTACTTTTTTACTTTGTTCTTTTTTTACCTTCCCCCCACCTCCCCCCCAGAAAGCCACAATAAAGTTTAGGTATGTTTCTCTATAACTATAAATATATGCATATTTTTGTATTTTCTTCTGCCCATTACTCTACTCTGGACATGGTAAATGCTTAGTAAGTCAGAACTGGGAGGGGCCTTTTAAAAGAGAAATTTTAATGTGGAAGGGACATTGTACTATGAAAGCTGCAAGGGACTTTTTTAAAGCATAGAATGCCAGAGCTGGCAGGGACCTAAGAGCATGGAATGCCCAAAATGGAAAGGAACTTTGAGCATAGCCTGTCAGAGCTAGAAAAGGCCTTAGGGTATAGGATTTCAGAGCTGAACTGAACTGAAGTACAGCCAAGATGGAAGTAGGTTAGCTATAAGGAAGAACTTCCTGGGTTTAAGTTTTGTTGGACCCCAAGACTGAAGAAAATGAAGGAATGGCTTTCCCTAGAGATCTTGCAGAGCCCTTTTTCTAAAATCCTACAGGGTTGCTTTTGTTCTGAAGCGATGAGATGGACATAGACTCCGTTGGTCCTTTGTAGCCTACATATTTCATAATCCCACAGCAAAAATACAAAATTATTATTAGCTATAAGAAACTACATGCAAATAATTTTCCCACCACACATCTAATTACTTGCTGCCTTCTGTTTAAACAGAGTCTCAAAAGGCAGTATTTCTCAGCAATGTACATGGCTCTGGCTTTGGGGGGAGAGTCACTTCCACACACTCTCTAGCTCATCTGGGATAATAATTCATAAGCATTTGGGCTTTTTCTAGCTTCTTGGAGCCTCAGGAGAATCATCTGCACTCAGACTAATATTGATGGGACAGCACTGAATGAATTACCCAGCCACCCAGGGGCGGAAGGCATGTTTCTACCTGCCAGTCCTTGTCTTATTACTGGGCTTCAGCACTGAAAGACCCCAACTATGGTCAGGTATAGATGTAATCAGAGCCAGAGATGTGTATGTCTGAGCAGAGAGACCTGGGAAAATTTAATAACAAGTTGGGAGATTGAGTTCCCTGGAGGGAGGGGACAGGGAGGGGATAGGGAGTAGTAAGGTTAGAAAATTACAGCTCTGTAGACAGGCTAAGATGTCAACCTTGCCTTTCTAGAAGCACCAGGCTCAGGGTAGGAGAAAAGCAGAGCTTTCTGACTCCAGCTTCAGGCCTGGGACTTTTATGCTGCCTCTAGTATAATTTTTAAACCCATTAGACAGAAGTGGTTAGGCATAGCTGTTTCTCTAGCTAGTAGGAGGTCAACTTGTTGAGCTAACTTTTAACTTATTTTTAGAGAAAATCATGAATCTCTTCTGTTCTAGTCAGAATGACAACCCCACTTCCTTCAAATTCTGAATGTATCTTTCAGAGGTGGTTGTAATGCCAGACCGCTCAGTCTATGAATTTCCTTTTCTATAATGGACAGAGTGCTGGAATCAAGAAGATCTGGGTTCTAGTCCTACCTCAAATACTTGTTAGCTGTGTGGCCATGGGTAATTTATTTAATCTCCCTGGGTCTCAGTTTCCTTATTTAAAATTCTTATTCCCTTTATCCTTGCACTGATAAATTGGATGGGCTCAGTCTCTCTCTCTGTCTCTGTCTCTCTCTCCCTCCCTTCCCACTTCCTCCCTCCCTCTCTATCTCTCTGTCTTCTAAGAATATACCTCAGGGGTGTCTTTATAATGCTACTGATTTAAACCTCATTCTAGTGTGTTTTCCCCAATACCAGGGGATATACTCTCCCCCTCTATACCTTAGCTACTGGGAAGAGTGAGCTCAAACTTAAAACAGTTGCTAAAAGCTTTTACCCCAGGTTCAATTTTGAATCCAGCACTGCTGCAGGACAAGTCATTCCCTTGCCATAAGCAATGATATCTTGGCCTCAGTCTACTGATGGGTAGAGTTAAGCAGACCACATTACTCCACTCCACTCCTCACCAGGCTCAGCTGCCAGTAGACTCTGGCACTGGGTTCAGTTCCTGGACCTCTGGTGGGCTACTCTTCTGACCTTTGGAAGATCACAAGGTTGTAGTTGTTTGATATTCCTTCATTGAAAAGAAGGAAAGAATAGATATAATAAGATATAACAGAGACTGAAAAACAACTGTGTCATGTACTTATGGTTTTAGGGCATCTCTGGCAGTTTGTCTCCCTTACTCGCCACAGCAGGAGAGAGATATTGTTTTGGCTGGTTAGTGCCATTTTCAATGCACATTCAAGTTCTGGTTCATCAACCAAGTAAAAGACTTTTTCCTTACCATGCAATAAGTGGACAGGACACAGTCATAGAATACCTTCAAATGCTACAAAGTCCCTGTGGGGATTGTAACAGGCAGAGCTCACTATGTATGCCCATAAGGACTGGGATCTTATGGGCCAGCCCCCTGTCACATGGAAAAATGGTCTCTCATGTACTTTCCAGCTAGAAACCTATATAATTCTATGATCCTAAAATTCCCCCTCCCCTTCTCTTCTTTTCCCCAGAAGAGGAATGAAAATGGATGTAATAGAGAATGTGAGTCAGGGACTGCATCCATATTAGCATAGGACTATAGAATGTCAGAAACAGAAGAGTCAGACTTTAGAGCTAATTTAGTTCAAGCCTTTCATTTTATAGATGAAGAAAGAGAGACTAAAAGAGAGGAGAAGGGAAACAACTTATCCAAGGTCATACAGATGACTGTTCCAGGACTTGATTCCACAGCTCCTGATTTGTAGCCTCCTTGTCTTTTTGCTATAACACGCTGTCTCTTGTAAAGTGATTGTTCTTCCTCTTTCAGATCAGATAACTAGCAAATTGGTTGAAGTTCTTGATTTTCATTGAGGTGTGGTGGTAGTGTGGAAGACCTTGGCTTGAAGCCAAATAAAAAATTCTGCTTTAAAAACAGTGATTCCATGAAATGTTGTTGGAGATTTACATAAATAAAAAATAGAAACAAATGACTTTCATGGTATGTGAAATCACCTTAACATGGCCCCCAGGGTCTGCTTTGGGAAATTTTTTTGGAGCTGCTTGAAGGCACCTTACATTAGACTGAGTCTTTAATAACAAGACAAGAGATGAAGGTAACAGCAGTGAATTCTAATACTTGCATTCATTAATAGAGTTTTCCACAAACATGAGCACTGGGAGATGGAGGTGGATGGCAGGCATAATTGGATGGTTAACCATTGTTAGTGAGATCAGGAGCCTTAGCTTTAAGACCTAGAGTTGTGGAAGGCATTACTTCACTATATGCTGATATACAACTTCCTGTTCAAAGTGGCAAGGTGTCCAAAGGGAGAATGTATGCCACATAAGTCAAAGCAGTGCCACCACCTCCCCTCTCAGAGAAAGCCCAGGATCCTGAGCTCTTGAGTTTTGAGAATAGTAGTGCCTTCCAGCTAGCAGCCTTGATTCCAGGCCAGTCCCTACAGCCATCATCTAGGGAATTAATCCTTGTGGATATGCAACCTAGCCATGCCTACTAAAGACCAGGAAAAGAACGTTTTTGCCAAAAAAAATCCTTGGCATTGTCAAATTTTTGTTGTTGTTTCAGTTGTGTCCGAGTCTTCATGACCCCATTTGGGGTTTGCTTAGCGAAAATATTGGTCATTTCCCTCTCTACCTCATTTTACATATGAAGAACTGAGGCAAACAGTCCAGGGTCACAAGGTAATAAGTATTTGAGCCTGGATTTGAACTCAGGTCTTTCTGACTCCAAGCCCTAATACATGGATAAGATTTTATTAGAAGAAATAATATTAAAGAAGATGTATTTGGGTGGCTAGGTGGCACAGTGAATAGAGCACCGGCCCTGGAGTCAGGAGGACCTGAGTTCAAATCCAGCCTCAGACACTTAACACAAAAACTAGCTGTGTGACCTTGGGCAAGTCACTTAATCCCAAATTGCCCTCCAAAAAGCAAAAAAAAAAAAGATGTATTATTATCTTTTTTTTTGCTTTATCCTAAGAACCATGGCACCTTTACAGCTGACTTACAGCTAAAACCTTCTATATATTGTTTTCCTATGAGAATATGAACTCTTCCTGAGCAGGAGTAGTTTCCACTTTTCTGTTTGAATCCCCAGGGCTTAACACAATGCTTTGTACATAGCAAACACCTCAGAAATATTTCTTTCATTCATTCATGGTCCTTATGGGCCATAGATACAGAACGTGAATGTGAACAATGAGGAATGGTGCTGGTGCTGTGCCAAACCATAAGTCCTGCCTCCCCCCACTTTCTTAAAACTTTATGAAAATGCCATCTGACTTGGCATCCCTACATCATTTGAAATAGCCAGACCATAGACAATGGAATGAAGATTGCTCTTGACATGTCATAGAATAGCTGAAATATTGTATCATTAATATCAATAGCTGAAAGCATCCTGAGAGGTCAATAAGTCTACTCTCCTCCCCATCACATAAGTACCTGGTGGGTGGGCATTTAGATCAGTGTTTCTTAAATTGTGGGTTGGAACTCCATATGGGGTCATGTTACTGAATGTGGGGGTTACAAAAAATTTGGCAACAGAAAAGGTTTCTGAATACACAACAACCAAAATATCAGTATTAAATATTCCATCCAGATTTAATTCTTTTTTTTTTTAAACAGGAAGGTTTTGTTCACAAAAGGTAAATCTAGTGGACCCCTCAGCCTTACTGGGCTGAGCCAAGTGTTGGGATGGGAAGTGGGGCTCTGGCTTCACTACTTGCCAACAATAAGTGGGTTTCTGAGGACCACAATGACTGAATTCCCTCTCAGGAACATCTTGGAAATAAAATGATCTTTGTTCATTAGTTTTGACTTTTTCTTGCCTTTGCTGCTTTTGGGTACCTCTATGCACATCTCTTTCATGTTCTCCAAGACCATGTTGTAGTGCCTGTCAAAGGCCTTCACTCCGTCCAGAAGTTTCTTGTTTTTGTGGCAGTTGATGAGAACCTGGGTGTTGTTCTTCACTGACTGGGTGAGCACTGACAGGGGCCTGGTGTTGAACTCTTCCTCTTCCCGCTTCTGAAGCTCCTCAGGGGTCATCACGCCCTTGGGCTTGTTTAAGAAGAGATTCATGGTAGCAGTGGGCCCTTGGTCCTTTTTGGTCCTGCCTTCCTCACGCCGTGGTTGCCTCTGTGCTTTGGCTCTGCTGTCACTGCTGCCTCGAGTTGCTTCCACCAGATTTAATTCTTTATGTAAAAATAAACAAGCACATTCATCTCATTAGTATGCAAATTTGCTTTTGTCTTTAATAAATGGTAAAATTATATGTATGCCAAAGAAATATTTTAAAATACACTTCTTTATGATTTATTATAGGTAAATGTTTGGTTGTATACCTATTTTATATATCTATATACCTGAGATCTTGTGTAAATTTCTCCAGTGAAAAGGGGTTGTAAGTGGAAAAAGTTTAAGAAGCCCTGATCTAGACTCTACTTCAGCAAATCTAATTCTTTGGGAGTTTGTTATTTCATGGGGCAGCCCATTCTGTTTTGGGGAAGTTCTCTTTCACCCATCCATCCATCCATCCATCCATCCATTCATTCATTAAATAGTTACTATGTTGTTATAGTGCTAGGAACTATGAAAGATACAAAGACTCACAAATTTGAATCCTCATCCTTAAGGATCTTATAATAAAGTAGAGGAATATAAGACATATACACAAATGCATTATAAAATTGAACACAGTGCATAAAAGGGGCAAGAGAAAGGAATTATGTTAGTTCTCAGGAGAGGAAACTCATTCCTGGCTGGGGAGGTTGGAGAAGGTTTCAGGAAAGGAGTTGCCTTTGAGCTAGGTCTTGAAAGATCAGTAGAACTTCAAAAGGCAAAAATGGGGAATAGAAGGGATGGAATTACAGTCATACGGAACCATATAAACAAAGATGCTGTAAATGGCTATGCTGGATGTTAGTGCCCAATCTAAGTCCAGTATTAGGATTTAGTCTGTGCCGGGGGTGGGGGGGGTGGGGGGGTGGGTGTGGGTCAAGGCTTAGTATGTTGACAGATTTAGGATTGCTTTTTGTTATGGTAGGATTCAATATGGAGCTCAGTTTAGGTTTAGGGGTTCAGCCTAAACCTTGGGTTAGGGCTTGGTCTATGGTGGGGTTCAGGGCTTAATCTGTAGATGGGGTTATAGATGCAAGCTGTGGCTAAAGATCAGAATAAAGTTATTTGGGTCCTTGTAGGCACCCAAGTCATTGTTCACAGTGCTTCTGTATCTTTTTATTTCCAAGTAGACAGATATTTGAAAGCAGTTAGGCTCCACAAACCATATCAAGCTGTGGGTGGGTGGGGGAGTTAGAGAAGAGAAGTGCACCCCAAAGGATTATAAAGGGACTAAGAAACATGCAGTATGTTCCATCAGATCCTGACAGAGCTTAATTCTTTCTTGGAAAAATCACTGTGAGATGTTAAGAGTTCAGACTGCGGGCTTCATTTTCCTGATTCATTTCATTCCCAACACTGTGAGCAATTCATTATAAACTGCCTTGCTCCACACGGTATCAGAGTGTTTGTCCAAAGAAAGAAAGGGCATTGGTTCCAGCTTTCAACACCACTACAAAGAGACCCTTCGCTCAGCAAACGTTCATCAGTGGATCAGAAAACTGGGAGGCAACGGAAAGAAGAGTAGAATCTCAATGAGCTGTTGTATCTCAAGCTTCATGGGGCTATTTTTTGTGTGGGGCCAACCACATGACCTATGACTGATGGTGGATGATAGACACAAATTATCCCCAATCTTTTAATACCTGCTATGATTTTTTTGCTTGCTACCTAATTTCTTTTAGGCTCACCCTAACATATTTTAAGGTTTTAGGCTAAATGACATAAGGGTTATGAGCTAGGTGTTGTAGTAGACAGAATGATGAGCCTGGAGTCAGGAAGACCTGAGTTCAATTCTGATCTCAAATCCTAGTTGTGTTACCCTGGGCAAGTGATTTAATGTTGGTCTGCCCCAGTTTCCTCAGCTGTAAAATTGAGATGGTAAAAGCGCTTACCTCCCTGGGTGGTGAGGATCAAATGCAATATTTGTAAAGCACTTTGCACTGTCGAGAACATAGCAGCTATTTAATGTTTCCTCCCTCCACTCTTTCCCTCCTTCCCTTCTTTCTTCCCCTTCCTTCTTCCTTCTCCCTCCTCCTTTCTTTCGTCTTCTCCTTCCTTCCTTCTCTTTCTGTCCTTTCTTCTTTCCTATTTCCTTCTTTTTCTGATAAAACTTGTTATTCAATTGACATTTATTAAGTGTCTACTATGGGTACTGCAATCTCTAAGCCTGATTTCACAACTGCTTAAGTAACTAGAATAGTGAGGGGACATGAAGGCATTCAGTGAAAATTATTTGAAGGAACTGGGGCTGCTCAGCCTGGATAAAGGAAGACTTAGGAAGGATATGATTATTGTCTTCAAATTTCTGAAGACTATCATTTTGAAAGAGGGATTAGATTTGTTCTTTGTGGCTCCAAGGGGCTCAGAACTAGGACCAATGGATAAAGGATACAGAGAGACAGGTTTTGCCTTAAAGTAGAGAGTAATTTCTTAGTAAGTAAGGAATAATAGAATGTGCTGCTTACCATAATAGTGAGCTCCTTACCATTGAAAATATCCAAGTAGAAGCTAGATGCTCACCTGTCAGAGTTGTTATGTAGGAGACCTCTGCAGTGGGTGGATTGTAGGAGTAAATGACCTCAAAGGTTCCTTTCAGCTCAAAGATTCTAGGATCATCATTTCAGAGCTGTGAAAAGTGTTCTAAAATTTGCAAGGGATATAGTTCTATATTGTGCTGATGATCTCTGGCACCACAGGCTTCCTCTAATACATAAGTGCCAGCACCTTCCTGTTTTCAAAGGTACTATGGCTCTGTGGCATATTGTTATGACAAGTAAGTGGTTCAATAAATGTAATCCAGATCTAGGGATGCTAAAACTTGATCTGTTCTCCAAAGCACTGCAGGTTTTAGAGCGATCAGACAACATCACTGGTATCCATTCTTGGCAGAAATCTAATGTATTCAGCCAGTTCCCAGGAGGGCATTACTCTCTTTGCAAAATAATTGTGAGATGTTAGAGTTCAGAGTGTGGATATAATATACCTGTCTCATTTCATTCCTATAAATACAAAGAGGTTCATAATACATTCTCTTAGCTCAGGAGTTTGCCCGAATTCCAAGGAGAATTGTCAGGAACCTGCAGTCCCACTTATGCTCTTAATGATGCTTCTAGCAGTCCAAATGACACAGACACCAATCAGCATCCAAAATCTCCAGGATCACCATGTCCACCCTCTGATCTAGCTATGAGTTAATGAGGGAATCTGGGGCTGGGGTAATTGCTTCATTTTCTCAATAATGCTTCCTAAATGTAATTGTACTTGGGTTCTTCATTCAGCCTGGTCCCCAATGATCTCACTGGGAAAAAATCTTTTAAAAAACCTTTTGAGAGATTTAGCACCATTTTTTTTTCATGAACTGATTTTTCGTTGTCTGGCTAGAATACTGACTTTTTTTTCTTGGATTAACATAGGAAAGAAAGGTGAACTGAAGTTTTCGACCCTCAGAGGTTGCCACACTGATCTAAAGACCATAGAAAGCTAGAATTCTTTACAGGCTTTTTGTCTAGAAATGGAATGTGTATCTATTTTCAGCATCATTACTACCAATAGGGAATCTCTTAGCAGGGATTTTTACCCCTATCCCTTTTTTCTTTTGCTAAAAGTAGGACCAAAGAAGGTGTTAAAAATATCTTTAAATGAACTTTAATTTCTTTCTGGAAAAGGTCAAACCAGTGCTGCCAGTTTCTTGCCACTGTTGTAGATAATTTTGAATTCTAGTAGATGTAACCAACCCCTTCCTACCTATCCCATCCTTCTGTAGCCTCCTTGTTTTTTGGTTGAGCTGCTCTGAGGACCTCCACTAGATGGTGCTGTCTGACTCTTGTCACTAGCATTCTAGGTTAGCTATCTTTAGCCCTAAAGTGCTAAACTCCTTTCTCCTATCTATGGCTTGGGAAGAAGAGAAAAGGGTCACCAAAGGTCTCAATGAATAATTTAAGAGGTGGTGATGTGGGAATTGCTCCTGCTTTCTCTTTCTCCAAACACCTTGGCCAGAGTGAAAACCCCCTTCTTTTTAGGTGTTTGCATTGAGAAACTAAACCCTATTGGGAATCCATTTCAACCTGGTAACTTAAGGATAGAGTCTCAGGATCAGAAACTTTAGAGTTGAAGGAGACCTTGGTGATCATCTGTTCTAAACTCCTCATTTTACAGATGGGGAAACTGAAACCCAGAGAGGGGAAAGATACTTGCTGAAGGTCACTTAGGTATTAAATAGAAAATTTGGGTTTTGAACCTAAGACTTCTGGTCCCCAACTCAATGCTATTTACATCACACCATGCTCTTGCATTTAAACAGGTTGGAAAAGTATAACACTGTGGGAAAACTATAGCCTTTGGAGTCAGAGTAATCCCAGCTTTGCTATTTACTTACCTGTGTGACTGTGATTTACTGTGTGACCTTGGGCAGGTCATATAACCTCTCTGTGTCTCACTTTATTCATCTACAAAATAAGGGTGCTGGGGTAGATGACCACTTGGGTCCCTTTCATCTCTAAATCTATGATCCTTTGATCCTTCTTTTCTTTAACAAAATTGATTGACAAAATACATTTTGGAATATAACAACTGCCAGATTGTCAGAGAGCTGCAGACTCAAGGAGGCTACTAGGCTTTGCCTTGATTCACCAGAGATGTTGTCAGTGGAACTGAAATGTAGAACTTGAGATAGGCCTTGAAAGATAACTAGTAGTCAGGGAGACTTCTCCATTCCCCACCTCTCTAGCTCCTAGCTTGCTGCAAGACCCTTCACTCAAATAGCCAAGAACACATCTGAATTCTTGTAAGATTTAGGAATGGTTATAGAAGTGATCAGGCTATAGGGGGAGGAATATATAATGGAGAAGGTAGGAAGGAAAATGAGGAGAAGAAAGTCAGCAATAAAAGGAAAGGTCTGTATTTGCATTTTGTTTTTCCTCATGGCAGGAATCCCAAGAGATGTGTTAGAATGGCTGCCAAGAAGAACATGCCATAATCCCACAGTATTGTCCATGGTTCCTCATTCTTTCCTGTCTGCTTCAAATGAAAATGATGCATCTCACCACTCTAGTTGAGATTTCTTCCTGATATTCCCTGTCAAAGGCAGTTACTAAACTGTGTCTTCTACCTCTCTTTTATTATAGAATATTAAGGGGGAGTAAGGGGAGAGGGACCTTAGAGATCAGTTAATCCTTCTACCTGGCTTCATCTTTTTTTTTTTTTAAAGCAATTGGGGTTAAGTAACTTGCTCAAGGTTACATGGCTAGTCATTATTTATGTGTGGGTACTCATTTTTCTGAGGCCGGATTTGATTCCAGGTCATCCCATCTCTGAGGCCGGCACTCTTACTGTGCCACCTACCCACCCCCCCCCTTTTTTTTTTTTTTTGCTTTTTTAAGGGGGAAGGTAGGATTGGGATTAAGTGACTTGCCCAAGGTCACATGACTAGTAAGTATTATGTGTCTGAGGCCAGATTTGCACTCAGGTCCTCCTGACTCCAGGGCTGGTGCTCTATTCACTGCACCACCTAGCCTCCCCACTACCTGGCTTTATTTTTACAGAAGAAACTGAGGAGCAGGAAGGAAAAAGACTCACCCAAGTTCATACAATTAGTGAGTAGAAAAACTAGGACTAAAAACTGGTTCTCCTAACTCTTACTAAGATTTATTAAATACCTGTTACATATTCATCATTGTTTCACTCTACTGGAGAGGGACAGGGAAGAAGTCTTAGTTTCTGCCCCTGGGAAGCTGACCAAAATATCAATTGACCCTCCCTCCACAATGCCAACAGCAGGCTGGAGACTGAAATGGTGTGGAAAAGAAAAAGCACAGATTGGTTGTCAGGTCTCACCCACCCTCAGGCTCAATAGAATCTGCTTCAACTCAGGCAACATCTCCTGCCCACCCTCCCCAGCTTTTTCTGGCAGACACAGAACACAATATGATTTGCAGGATCATTGGTGAAAATCTCATGGAACAAAACCATTAGTACTATTGGAGGCTTACTCTGGAGCTAACTAGACTGAGAAAATGTCACCAGTTTACTGAATCCTTTATCAAATGCAAATTCATGACTTTGGCGCTGTCCATGGTAGGTCTTGCTCCCTTGGTAGCTTCAGCAGCACAGACACAAAGGGGCTTTTATATTGAAGGGTAAAGCTTAAAAAAAACAGGAGGGATTTAAGCAAGACAATAGGAAGAAACAATGATATCTGTGATTTACTAATAGGACTCAAAACCCCTCAGGATCTAATTTCATACAACTAATTAACTAGAGGAGGTCTAGAGGAGGATGAGCAGAAAATTGAGAAGACTGGAGACCATGCCACATGAAGATTAGTTGAAGAAACTAGGGGTGTTTATCCCAAGAAATGAAGATTTAAGGACAAGTAAGAGCTCAGCCTTCAAGTGCCTGAAGGGTTTTCTTGGGGAATAGGGAAAGAGTTGGTTCTTCTTGACCCTAGAAGACCGAATGAGGTGAAACAGTAGAACTTGTGGGGAGGCAGATTTTGGTTTAATGTAAGAAAAAGCTTCCCACGTAATTAGAGCTGTCCCAAAGTTCAGGAAATCATGTATTTCCTTTCAGCGTAAACTGCTAGTAAATTCCTATCAGATATGGGTTAGACTGGATGACATTTGAGGTTCCTTTCAACTGTGAGATTCTGTGGACCTGGAGTAAGGAAGATCTGAATGCAAATCCTGCCTCAGATATTTACTAGCTGTGTGACAATGGGCTAGTCATTTGATCTCTGCCTGCCTCATTCCCTTCATCTGTGAAATAAGGATAATAATAGCACTTATCTCCTCTCCACCCCTCTTTGTTGTGAGGATCAAATGAGATGATTTTTAAGTTCTTTGTAAACCTTAAAACACTCTATAAATGCTAGTTATTATCACTGTTGTTATTCTTGGGCATTCAATTCACTTGGCCTTATTTTACTCAAAGTTCTAAGAAGCTTGGTTATGTGGCTATGACCATAGCAGATCAGAAAGAAACAAGAGGGACTTGTAGAAGCAGGCATACAGAATGCAGCTGTGACAATAACAAAAAAAATGCATTATAGATTAGATAATTCCTTATCAATACTGGATAAATGGGGTATTCATGTATAAGTATTCAGAAGTGTGTAAAGTCTCAACTAAAGGAAGATTTCTAAATGAGAGTGAGTCTTTGAAGCACTCTTCCCATGCCCAATACTTCTCCTGCTTTTACACTGGATCTGGCTCCCCCTCTCTGAGAGGAACAAACCCTTCCCTCCTTTCTGCCAAAGTTATTCCCCTACAGTCCTATTACTCTGATTATTTTTTTGAAAGAAGGAAAGGGAGACAAGGAAAGGACCAAACATGGAGGACCAAAATCCAGAGCAGAGGGGCCAGCCACTTTTTCTTGTTATTTTCATCAGCAAAGTGAGTATTCAAACAGGACATTACACAGCCCGATGCTTCAGGGTTTAGTGTAATCATTACCCATACTTCCCTGACTCCCTGTGGTCTCCAGGGGCCCAGCCAGGCTTCAGAACTGCCAGCAACTATGAATATTTAAGAAGAGGTGGGACAGCTGAGTCAGAGCGGGAGGGGGAAGCCTCTGTGTAGAACTGCAGATTCTTAGATAAGAAGGGACCTTAGGGACCGAGGTATAGTGAAAAGAGCTTTGGATTAACCTCAGAAGGCCTGTGTCAGATTCCAGGATCTACTTATTACCTACATGACCTTCCCCAAATTGCTCCCTCTTTCTGGATCTCATTTTTTGGTCATCTATAATTCAATCCAACAATTCAGCAAACATTTATTAACCACCTATTGGTTACCAAGGGTTGTGGTAGGCAATGGGGTTACAGCCCCTCCACACCCCAAATAGTCCCTGCATTCAGTGGGCTTATTTTCTGCATTTTAAAGCTATCATGACTCTAGAAGAGGGGACCAGTAGGCTTCCTTACAAAATATTTAGTATTCCTCCAGCTATCCTTTCCTCTGACCCTGTTTTTGACCTTAGACTCCAGTGGCTCCAAACAGTCCAATGGATGGTAGGGCTTGAGCCTGAAGTCAGGAATGGCACATACCTGACTGATGTCCCCTTCCTTCCAGGAGGAAGAAAATGTGTTTGGTCCACTTCTCCAGAGCCCACTGACACCATTAAACAAACAAGCAAACTGCACTATTTGTAGGACTAGGTGGCCCCCAAGGTCCTTTCCAGGTTTTTGTCTATGGTTCTATGTCATCATGGGTTCTTTTTTTTTTTTTTGAAGCAATTGGGGTTAAGTTGCTCAAGGTTACACGGCTAGTCATTATTTATTTGTGGGTGCACATTTTCTGAGGTCGGATTCGATCTCGGTACATCCCAACTCCAAGGCCGGCACTCTTACTCACTGAGCCACCTAGCTGCCCCTCATCATGGGTTCTTAATCTTTTTTTGTGTGTCTTGTACACCTTTGCCAGTCTAGGGAAGCCTACACATGCCTTTTTCAGGATAATATAAATAAATAATGTAAATAACATAAATAAAATAAAAAATAAAAAACCACATAGCTTTACAAAGAAAACTAGTTTCATTGCAATGGAGATGTAATTTTTTATCCCATCCAATTCATGGACCTCTTAAAATCTATCCACAGACCCTTAAACTTAGATCCAGAGTTAAGCATAGCCTAGTACATAGTAGGTGCTTAATAAATGCTTATTGAGTGTGGATTGACCTAAGAACCTTTAATCTAATTGAACCCTTTTATTTTACACTTGAGGAAACAGAGGGCCAGTGTGGGGAAGTATCTAGTCAAAGGTCGAATATGTCATTAGAATCAGAGCTGGAATTAGAACTCAGGTCTCCCAGTTGGAAGTTCTTTGGATTTTTCTGTGCTCTATTGCCCCATAGTGAATCAGCTGTTTGGAGGATCTATTCAAAGATGCCACAGGACAAGGTGAAGAGAAAGGAGTAGTGACCCTGACTCTGTTGTTAAGGACTTGCTGTTTGCTTGTTATTTCCCCCAGTAAGGCCACTCTGGGAACACAAACCTAGCCTGCAATATTTATAAGCCTGCCCCAATGCACAGGCTGTTGTGCCTCTGACAGCAGGTGCACTTTAAAAGGAAATAAATAAATAAGTTAAGAGAAGAGGATTCATGAGATTCTCTAAGGAGCCGACTATATCCTCCAGTCAGTGGTTGGCTTCCTGGCACCCTGGGATCTTCAGAGAACACCTGGTGCTTGAGTTTACTCCAGAGGAAAGAATTTGTGGTTCATCACGGGGCTTGTTAAAAAATCTGAGTCAGAAGAGACTTCAGGGACCACCTGCTCAAGAAACTTTCGCTTTTGTCTTTCTAATGCCAGTCCTAGCACAATGCCTGGTACAAAGTAGGTGCTTAATAAATGCTTGCCTGATCATGTACCTATGTGATCACGAAGCTATGTGCAATGGGCAGAATGCTAGGCTTGAAGTAAGTAAGACCTAGTAAGTAAGTAATGGAAGTACTTACCTGGAATAAGTAAGACTTGAACCTAGTAAGACCTGGATTCAAATCCCACCTTGGAAATTTATTAGCAATGTACTTTCAGAGACTCAGTTTCCTTCCTTGCAAATAATACTTACATTACCTACCTCAAAGGCTTATTGTGAAGATCAAATGAGTTAATGAATATAGAATCACTTTGCTAACTTTAGGCTTTGTAAAAATCAGTTATTCTGAAATATCCTAGACAAGTGGGCATCCGACCTCCTTATGAAGACCTCCAATATTGGGAAATGCACTGTATACCAAGGAGGCCCATTTTAGTTTAGTAATCTTATTGCTAGGAAGTTTCTCTTTATGTAGAGTTGGAATCAGTTTCTCTATAATTCCACCCATTGGTCATAGATCTAGTGCTAGAGGGGACCTTGGAGTCCATCTAGTCTAATCTTCTCATTTTACAGACTAGGAAACTAAGGTCTAGAGAGATAAGGTGACTTATCCAGGGTGTCACAGTTAGTGGGTAATAGAACCAGACTTTGAGAATGAGTCCTCTGACTCCAAAGTAAGTTCCTGGTTCTCCTTGGAACCAGGAAGAACAAGTTGAATCCTTTTCCCCCCATGATAGGCCAAATAATTGAAGGGAGAGAGATCACATTCTGATAGTAAATAATTTCTTCTTTGCCTTAACTATCTCTAGTTTTTTAGTCCCCATCTAGTACTACTGCCTTGTCAAGTGCCACCCCAAAGTCCAGGGGATCTTCATCTTTTTTGTGTTGTGGACTCCTTTGGCAGTCCAGTGAAGTCTGTGGACTCCTTCTAAGAATAATAATTTTAAATGCATAAAATTAAAATACGTAGGATTATGAAGGAAACCAATTATATTTAACTACAGTAATTAGAATATTAAAAAAAACCACAAGAATCCCTACTCTAGTTATATCCCCAATTTGTCAATATCTTTCTGAAAAGGGACCCCCAAACCTCAACACTATACTCCAGATGGAGCTAAACATGTCAGAGGCCAGTGGGATTCTTTCTATCCTCCTTCATTCTTGGCACTTGTTTGCATTAGTGCATTCTAAGATTGCATTAGCATTTTTGGCTTACTTGTCGCATCATTGATTAATATTGAGATTATGCTGCTTGTGGGTGTACATGTGTGTTTATTTGAAAGTATATGAATGTATGTTGGATTTTTATGGCTATATCTCATGTGTAAATGTGCATTATGTTGTGTGTGTATGTGTGTTTCATATACAAATGTATAATTATATGTGAGGTCATGCAGATGTCTACAAAACAGCTATATATGGGTATGTGCATAACTAGTAGACTGTAATCTCCTTGAGGACTACATTATTTTTCATCTTTGCGTTCCTGGTGCCTACTATACAGCCTTGCCAGTAAGGAGCATTTGTTGAATTGAACATTTGTGGTTGAATAAGTTCTTGTTAGTCCTTATATACAATCTTCCACCGCTCATCTCTATATCTTTGAATTGCCCAGCCTCCATGCCTGGAATGCCCTCCCTCCTCACTTGTCCCACCTGGAAGTGCTGGCCTCTTTCGAGACTGCCCCAATCTCACCTTCTGCAAAGGCCCTTCTGCTCCCCTTGCACATTCCTCAGCCTGACAGCCTTTCTCTCCAAAGTTACCTGGCATCTGCTTTGTATGCATTTTGTATACATGCTTATTTATGTAGATTTTGTCTCTTCTGTTAGAATGTAAACTCCTTGAGTGAGGGGAATGTTTCACTTTGTCTTAAATTCCTTTGTCCTTGAATTCCCTCACTTGTCTTTGAATTCCTCCAGTCTAGCACTATGCCTGGCACACAGTATACAATTAATAGGTGTTTGCTTACTACTTTGACTGATGTGGGAACATATAAGATTAGAATATGTAAACACATGAGAAAAATGCAAATGTAAAACACATTGTTTGACTAGGTCTATGTGTACATGCATGATTGTGCTGGAACATGTGCACATGTTGCATGTGAATCACATGTTATGACACACACATGTATATGGCACGATTGAGCTATTTGTGTGAAAACACAGATGAGTGTGCAAATATCCTATATGAAAGTGTGGGAATTTGCATTATGCTGGGAGTTTAATTTGCATGTTTATGCATTTAGGGGGGAAGCCAGGGAAGGAGCAGTAGTCCAATAAGGTGTCCAGTTCAACAACTTCTAAAATAGTGCTGGATTGAATCTGACATTGGCTTCTAGGCATGCTGTTCCTTCCCTCCAGCTAGAAAAGCAAGAAGGCTGGGTGTGTGTGAGGCCCAGACTGCCACCTCAAGCATTCACTCAGCATCCTTTTGCTAAAGGAGAAGGTCAAGGGCCACAGGAAACTAGCACCATCTCTTCCGCTTTTGACTCTCCAGACCACCCCTGCTCCTTCTTTTCTGTGCTTTGTCCCCAAGTCCTACCTGTCTCAGAGAAAGGATGGGATGACAGAAATTGATAGAGAACCGAACCGGCATCCCGAGGGGTTGCCTCTTGCTTTAATACTCTGGCCTCAGCTGCCTTTCCTCCTCCTCCCCCTCCCTCTTGCTAATTAAATTGCTCCTCTAGGCCATTTCAAATACTCAGACTCAAATGGCTGTCACTGAAAGGATAAAGCCAAATAGCCCAGGAAGTGAATAGGAAATTTCTCTTAATAATGGAAGAGACTAATTAGCGCAGCCAGTGAATGGCCAGGGGCTCTTTTCCTATTTTCCAGTAAATTAGTGATGGAGTTGAGACTGGAACCCAGGCCTTCTGCCTCCTGGTCCAGTTAGCAAGATGTAATAGTATGAACTCTGGCTTGGGTATCCTAATTTTGTCATTAACAACTATGTGATCTTGGCCAAGTAACCTTCTTTCCTTGCTACTTAGTTTCTCCAGCTGTAAAGATGAGAGGTTTGGGCTACATGGTCTCTGTGGTCTCTTCCAGCTCTGGAAGTGGGAGGTGCCTTCCAACTCTGACATTCCATTTCTAAGACCCTTTCCAGTTCTAACATTTTGTGATCTATTAACACATCCAACAATTATCTGGGGATTCTCCCATATCACACAATGAAACAGTAGCAGAGTTAAGATGAAATCCAGGTTTCCTACTCTTAGTCCAGTCCTTCATGACATGGCACTGTTTTCTTAGTGGCTCAAGAACAGGTGATGATACTGGCTTTTGTAATGCCCTGGTGAGGTCACAGGATCCTTCCTGATCCCTAAACAGAAAAATATTCAATCTGGCTAGTCCTCCCTGCCTCATGGCCAGTCCTTCCCAAGGGTGCTTCACATCTACCTCCTCCCATTTCCCTTTGTTTCAGCCTCACCAGGGAGTGACGGGAATGATTACTAAAGTGTCACACTATCCCAGACAGTCTGGCAACCTCTCCTTTCTGTCTCTCTTTTTCTGTGTGAATTGGATTGGGTAATTATGTTCTGATTCTGTCTGGGTCTCTTTTTCTCTCATACACATCCACCTGCCATTAGATAATAACTACCTCAGCTTCCTACAGCAACAGTTGAGCTCTTCTCCATCCCAAATTAGTTTTTTTACTCTCTCTCTCTCTCCCCAATTGTTTCCTCCCCAAACAGACCTCCCACTAATGACTTTGCAGCTGACACATTCTTCCCACCGTAAAGAGCTGCTGTGTTTTCCCACAGAGCTGGCATCTCCTGGGAATTTTAGCTTGCTCTGAAAAGCCTGGCCTCTGGAGCTGTGTTTTGCTGTAATGTCACATTTGTGGCTAATGACTGCCCACTGTTTAGGAGTTCGAGTAATCTGTCTTACTCTAATAAGCCTAAAGACACCGGTCTAGGGGGTGGGAAGGGTAGAGGAAAGAGTAGTATAGGTGAAGGAGCAACAGCTTTGGATTCAGAACACCTAGGCTTGCTTCCCAACTCTCAAACATACTAGTTGTGTGATCCTAGGCAAATGACTTCTCTCTGGGACTTAGTTTTGTTATCTGGGAGATGGGAGATAACCACCCTTGCACAGAGATCACAGAGCTATTGGGATGAAAGCACTTTATGAACCTGAAGGACCTCTATTAATGTAGATCATAATTATTGTACATTAAAAATATGTGATTTTATTGGTATGAATATGCATGGAAGCATCAATGCAGATTGCAGCACACTCTGAGATTAAATGACTTGTTCATTCCTACCCAACAAGCATTAAAACCATATTTGGACCTTGGTCTTCCTCACTTATTGCAAATTTAGCACTCTATCTCTGTTCTGCAATGTGCTATTTCATTATTATAACTGGCAACAAGGTGGTCTAATGAATAGACTGTGGATTTTGAGTCTGGAAGACTAGAATTCTAATCCTGCTTCAACAACTAGTTGTGTGAGTCTGGACAAGTCACTTAAGTTTTTCAGTATAAGTTGCCTTATCTATAAAATGGGGATAATAATGGTACCTAACAAAAGGCTAAGAACTATTGTTTTATTATTATCATTATGCCCAAAGTGCTATAAAGCTATGCATATCCTTTGACCTAACAATGCCACTACTAACTCTGTATCTGAAACAGATTTTTTAAAAGGGGGGGGGGGACAGGACCTGTAAATACAAAAAGATTTATAGCAGGTTTTGTGTGTGTGTGTGTGTGTGTGTGTGTGTGTGTGTGTGTGTGTGTGGTGGCAAAGAATTGGAAATTGAGGCAATGCACATCACTTGGGGAATGGCTGGATAAGTTGTGGTATATAATTGTGATGAATACTATTGTGTTATAAGAAATGATGAGCAGGCTGAGTTCAGAAAAGGCTGGAAAGACTTATAAAAACTGATGCTGAATGAGGTGAGCAGAACCAGGAGAACAATGTGCACAGTAACAGCAATATTATACCATGGTCAACTGTGAATGACTTAGCTATTCTCGGCAACACAATGATTCAAGAAAAGTCCAAA
Source organism: Gymnobelideus leadbeateri (assembly GCA_011680675.1). NCBI lineage: Eukaryota > Metazoa > Chordata > Mammalia > Diprotodontia > Petauridae > Gymnobelideus > Gymnobelideus leadbeateri. Next base: position 668,290 of record WOXC01008165.1, on the reverse strand, counting down.
GGACTCCTGATGAAAAATGCTATTCATACCCAGAGAAAGAACTGATGGAGTCTGAATGCAGATCAAAAAATACTATTTTTAACTTTATTTTTTAAAATATTTTTTGGGGTCGGGTTGTTTCTTCTTTCAAAACATGACTAATATGGAAATATTTTTGCATGATTTCACACATATAACTTCAAATTACTTACTGTTTTAGAGAAGGGGGAGATAAGGAAGGGATGGAGAAAATTTGGAATCCAAACTTTTAAAAAATGAATGTTAAAATTGTCTTTACATATAATTGGGAAAAATAAAATATTACCTAAAAGAACTATTATTATTAATTATAATATAATGGTAAAGTAAATGATTGGGACTCAATCTCCTAGATTCTTGCATTCATTGTTTCTGTGGCCAGGGCTAGATCACCTAATTTTCCTTGTGTGCACAACAAAATTTACTTTCTTGATTCTATTGATTTGGAGCTCGTTATCATTTTGGAGTGAATTAGGCTGAGGTTGAACTTTGATAAGTGGACTTTTTTCTTTATAAATCATACACATTTTAATACCACTAGTATATTGATGCCAGTTGGTTTTGAGTATTTAAGAAGCATATAAATGATGATATAAAGTCATGCATTATTTACAAAATTTTGACTGGAAAGGAATGTAGATGCCCTGAGGATTTCTACAAGGCCATACTTTGATAGATTTGTTTGAGATACTATGTATGAAACTAAAAAAAATTGAATTTCTTGGAAAAAAATCTCTCACCCAGACTTTATGGCCTATCTTGTCAGTTAAGAAGTGGTGACATACCAATGCAAATAGACAGAGGTGGATGTGTAGGACTATTATACATTTATCTAGTACCTTTCTTCTGTATATCTCTGTTTGGAGACACAACAATAACAGGTTAAACACTCCTTAGAAAATGATGCTTATTCTGTCTAAATATTTTACTTACAAGTTTCAAAGTAGGAACCTAATTAGAGATGCTTATTTCTAGCCACACAGAGGGAAAAAAAGGGTCTTGCTGGAGAACACGATTCTCTTTGATCTTTGGAATTTATGGTGTTTTTGTAATAGATTCATAATGAGTTTGGTTTTTATATTTTTGAATAAAATTGAGTAAAATTTCTGAGGCAATAAAAATTCCATATGACACCCATTGAAATCAGGTGCTTAAATCCAAACTTTAAACTGACTTGAGGACTACTTTGGGATTGCTCTGACTTATCTATAGAGTCGTGTTCAATAATTTTCAGTTATGTCTGACTCTTTGTGACCTAGTTTGGGGTTTTCTTGGCTAAGATTCTAGAGTGGTTTGCCATTTCCTTCTCCAGATCTTTTTTATGGATGAGGAGACTGAGGGTTAAATGACTTGTCCAGAATCACACAGTTAGTAGGTATCTGAGGCCAGATTTGAATTCAGGAAGATGAGTTTTCCTGATGTTAGGCCCAGACTGTCTCCACTGTGTCACCTTAGCTTCCTCATAGAAGACCTTCAGAGGTCATCTAATCACAAAACTGCAAAATCTCAAGAGCTGGCAAGGAATTTATGGACCATCTAATCCAGGAATTCCTAACCTAGAGTCTGAACTTTTTTTTAAAACATTCTGATAATTATATTTCAGTACAAATGTATTTTATTCATAAAAAAATATTTTGAGAAAGAATCCAAAGGCTTTGTCAGACTTTCAGAGAGGTCCTGACCAAAAAAAAAAAAATAGCCCTCCCAAAATAAACAAAACAAAACCTAAAAAGGGCTAAGAGTCCTTGACTTAGTCTAACCCGTACCTAAACTGAAATTTTTTTCTACAGTATTCCCAACAAGTGGTCTTCTAGCTTTTCCCAATATATCTCAAGTGAAGGAGAATAGCTCTTTCTCCTTTTGCATAACATTAATTATTCAGAGGATTTTTCTGGTATTAGGCCTAAATTTTTATCTTTGTAACTTTCTAACTTTGATTCTTCCTTCTCCATCATATTAGGGCAAGTCTATTCCTTTTTTCACATGAGAAATCATTGAAAACTTGAAGACAACCATTGGGTCTTTGGGGTTTCTGTTCTCTGAACTAAACATTCATAGCACTTGCAATTAGTCTTCATACAGCATAAGCTCACTTCACTAGCTTCTAGAGGCCCTCCAACAATGTCAACAACAACAACAACAATGTCCTTTTCTGATGACCATCCCAGCTAAGTCTGAAAAAGCTTTTCACTGAAGATTGGCCTCTATGTAATGAATTTCTTTTTTTGGGGGGGGGCGGGTAGGCAGCAATAGAAACTCATAAAGGCTATTTATTAAGTTCTAGTCTTAGTTGGTAGAAGGAGAACATGTCTATCTTCAGGGGCTCTTGAAATTACTGAAATAGTCAAGTAAGATACTATTTCATCATCTTATTAAAAATGTCACATTCTATTGCCTTTCAAAGTATTTTAAGTCATCTCATTTTATAAAACACGAAACTTTAGCTCCAGAGAGGAGAAATTTCCTCTGAGATGGTAAATTATTTTTTCAAGGTCAAATAACAAGTTATTAGCATAATCAGGATGAGAATCCAGGTCTCTCAATTCTCAGTCCAGTATTCTTTTCACCTCATCGAATTACCAGGTTAGAATAGGGTTGGGAATAAAGATGAAAATGAATGTCAAAGGAAAGTAAGGAAAGAGGGAATGGAAGCATGGTCAGGAAAACAGAGATCAGGGGAGATAGGCTTTCTATATCATATCATAGAATGAAACCAATTCTCCAATAACAGTTATTTGACTCAACTTTTTCTTCCTGCCATTCTAAGACAGATGGCTCTTCTGTCTCATAGATTACCCAATAGCACCCCAAAACTGAAAATAGAGTCAAAAAGGTCTTTCCAATCCATCCTTTATATTTTATAGATTAGAAAACTGAGTACCAGAGAAGTTAAATGACTTGTCCAAGGTCACATAGTATACCGGATTTAAGTCCTAGATTTTACAAATAGAGTAATGCACACACTCAGTAAAAAAATGAAAGAAATTTTATGGTTTAATTTTTTTAATTTATGGAATAAAAAATAATCATTTTCATAACTTAGTGCAATGAAAAAGATGATTATACATAAGACTGTAAATCTATTATACACAACTTGCTATTCCTTTCAAATATACAACGAAATTGTGTAATTTTTTTCTTTTTTTTCTTCCTCCCCCCCAGCCTAGAGATGGCTACCATTAGACACAAATAGGTGTGTGTGTGTGTGTGTGTGTGTGTGTGTGTGTGTAAAATTATTCTATATATACTTCTATTTATCAGGTTTTTTTCCTCTGGATGTAGGTAGAAATTTTATGAAGAAGGAAATGGCAAACCACTCTACTATCTTTGCCAAGAATATTTGTCCTTGTGGGAGGAGCAACATGAAATTCATGTGGGCTCAGGTTCTCCTGAATCTCATTGTGTCTGAATCTAATCCTCTTGGTAAATGTCTCATGTGCTTCTCATTCCAGAACCAAAGAACTCAGTGTTTTGTTTTTATGTTGTTATGTTGTTCTGTGTTATGTAATGTAATGTTATGGTGTGTTTTGTTCTGTTCTGTAATGTGTTGTGTTTTATTTTATTACATTACATCATATTCTGCTTTGTCTATGCTTTGCTTTGTCCTGTCTGGCCTTACTTTCTTGGGGGTGGGGGAAGGAGGTTTCCACAGTTACTTCAGGATGAAAGCAGCTGACATTTAAATGTTTGGATATAGGACCCAAAGGGCTGCCATCAGAGCTCGCTTGGTTCATCTTTTTTACTTCCTAGGGAGTTGTTTTTGTGGAGTCAGACAACTTGGCTTCTAATTCTACATCTGACACGACCTATGTGACATTGGGCAAGTCATTGCATTTTTCTGGACTTGTTTCCTCAGCTGTAAAATTGGGGTGTGTGTGTGTATGTGTGAGACCATCTTGTCTATGATCCTGATGACTCAGTCTATGATCCTCTTCCATATGTCTTGTTCCTTTATAACATCATCTATTTTGCATAGACCCTGAGAGATGCTTTTACTTCCTAGTCTGCACCTCAGACTTCAGCATGTTGACTAATGGCTGATCTGAGACCCATATCATGGATGATGGCTGAAGAGTTTATTTTTTCTTTTAATCCAGTGTCATAATAATCCAGATATCATAATGCAGAAACAGGATTTAAACGCTGATCTTCTAACTTCAAATTCATCACAATTTCCACTTTGCAGAGATGCTCCATATTCACCTCTATCACTCTAGGGCAGTGAGGTAATACAGTACATAGAATGCCAGGTCTGGAGGCATGAAGACCTGAGTTCAAATCCAATTCAGACCCTCACCAGATGTGTGACCCTGAATAAGTCACTTCACCTCTGGTTTCCTCATCTATAAAGTGAGGATAATAATAGCACCTACTTTGAAGGGTTGGGTTGTTATGAGGATCAAATGAGATAATATTTGTAAAGCCCTTAGTGCAGTGACTGGCACACAGTAAGTATTATATAAATGCTAATGCTTATCCTCATTATTACCTGGACACCTAGCTATCTACAAGTTTTATTGCTACATTTTGTTTTATATCAAAACAGTTTCTGGATATCTCTGCCTTCCCCTTTTGCACCATGCCTCCTGCCCATCCCCTCACATCATGAGCATTCCTTTGCAACAAAGAAAACTAGTTAAGCAAAATTGATGGACACAAGGTCTGACAGTGTATGTGGCATTCTGTATCCATGGTGTCCCCATTGAACTGGATTTTAGGACCAAGATTGGCCCTGATGGTTATTCAGTATTGAATAGTTTAGTTTAGTTTTATTTCCATTTCCATTATTGTAGTCAGTTTGTATATTGTTTCCCAGACTCTGCTCTCTGCACTTTGCATTGGTTCATCTGGGGCATCCTGTGTTTCTCTGAATCACTCATATTTGTCATTTCAAATGCTCCCTCTCATTTTAGCTGATGGAACCTCGCCACCCCGCCTCCTCACCTCTGCCCCCCACATCGAGTCTATAATTCAGTGACTGATAAGCCATTCCAAACATTTCCATGAAAGCTGCAGACTTAGACATGTGAAGGTGACCATTTTCCTTCCTCTGATCTCTCTAATTGTTACACTACACGATGGCTACATTTGATAGATATAAACTGGGCATCACTGTTGATGACTGAATAAATTGATAATTGAATAAATTATAATTAACTTTAGATGCTATAATGAGAATGGGAATTTGAAGATCTTCCCTGCCCCTTAATAGACCTAGCAGGGAGTTTGAAGACCTCCCCTGCTTTGAAAGTAAACTCTGCCCCCTAATAAGCTAAATGTAGTCACATGGAGCCTATGGTGGGAGGAGTTTGCTGAAGGGAAGCAGAGCTTGCTGGAAGCTGGGAGTCAGAGCTAGCCAGACTCTGGGGGAGAGGACACTCATTAAGTAGATAGAGAGGTTTGTGAGTGAATATTGACCTTGTATTGGTTTGTGGGAAGGCTAAAGGATACTGTGGCTCTCAGTGTTATTATGGCTTCTGAATATCTTTGGTTCTATGATGGAATTGGCTTATTGCTTTTGGGATTCAATTTTCTGGTGTCTGAATAAATGCTTCAGGTCTATGTATGCTCTGTCTGGAGAGTCTGGTATATTTTGCAATGGAACTTATAGTCATGGTCTTTATCATGATCGGGATCGCTGTAAATATTACATTGGCTCTACAGATGCCTAATAACCTACTTTTAAGCACCTTGCAACTCCCACCACCAGCCCTGGTTACTCTGCAAGAATGTTTTCCTGTCTTAGAAAAAGTGTTTGTTTCTGGAATGCCACTAAAAAAAGGCCTTTTCTTGCGTACAAACTATGGAATAAGAAGTTCTGCAATAAGTAATCCTTTAATCTGAGATATGCAAAAAACCTTGGGCAGGTGACAAGGAGTGGTCAAAAGAATAGGTGTTGGCCATGCATTTATGGGCATGGAGTAATCAGCCAAAAGAATGCAGCTTCAGCTGCTTGCACTGTCTTTTTTAAAATTATGTTTATTTTTTAACATAAATTTTTAAAGTTTCAGTTCCAAATTCTTTCCCTCCCTCTAGACCTTTCCCCACTCATTTAGCAGGCAAGCAATAGGATTCTCATTATAGATGTGAAGTCATGTCAAACATATTTCCATATTAGCCATATTTTTGCAGTATTTCTTCCAAAATATTGCCTCCCCCCCAATGAAGTGAGAATGGAGTGATTCTGAATGCTGTTGCTGTCACAGGCTACAAATGCAGACTGGAGGCCTAGAAAGTCACACAGTTAAGGAAGAATGGGTCAATGACTGTGAATAGAAAGCTCAGTTTACTCACTCTCAGGGGTTCATAAAAGTGAGTCTGGAATGAGAGAAAAAAGCCTGTGCCAGCAGATTTGGTTTTACATGAATAGGCAGCTAGAGAGTCAGAATCTGATTTGTTTTTGAAATCTTTCTTCTCCATCTCCTTCACCTTTGTGTTATTAGGGAAATTTTTTTTTTTTTTTGAGAGGGAGGCTAGTGATCTTGGTGGGTTGCCTCTGCTCCAACAGGCCCACCCACCTGCTTGGATTTGTGCTCCTTCTCTGCATCAGCTCCCATATCTGGAATCTTTCAGTTTTGGATTATTAGAGTGAGATAGATTTATATACTCTTAAATAGTGGGCAGTCATTAGCTACAAATGATGACATTGCAGCAAAATGCAGATCCAGAGGTGAGTGTAGGGTGTTACATAGGGAGATCTTCCACCCTTTCCTCTTGTCCCCAGCCCTCTCACCCTGTCCCCCATACCACACCTGGCTTTGACATTGCCAACTAGTCCTTTTGTAAGGTGATTCCAGGTGTGTGAACTTGGCATAGGGATGAGGGCAGGGCCTTGCTGGAGACAGCTATAGAACCAGCCTGAGACATGGTTAAATTTCCAGGGTGAGCATTTGCAACTTTGAAATCAGCAAAAACTACAAACCAGGCTTGATTTATTGGCTTTTTTAATTGTCTAGATTTAAGAAAGTGATGGAGGAAAAGATTAATAATTCAGATTAAACTTAAAAGTGTATTTGTGCGATTTCTTTTTTCTTAGAGAGTTGTTTATTAAACATTTACCAGCACACTACTGGGTGAGTGGGTCCCATAACCTGGATGCTTGGTCAGGAATCTGTCATGTGATCGTTGATTCCCTCTTTCCTGCTGCTGTGGCCTCATCTCATCCAAGGCCTTGGAATCCCCTGATAACAAAATTGTGGTTGCATCCTACTCCTTTGGAGAGCCAGTTGTGTCCTTGTCTCCCAAGTGACTGTGATTCTGATGTTCTCCCTTCCCTTCTCTGTTTGTTTCCTCCCTTCATTCCCAAGAATTCACAAGTTAAGCCACATAAGCATGTCAAATAAAGGTATATTGCTTTTTAGCATCACTGTTTTTTTTTTTATGGAAATCTCTTCAAAAGGTTGAATCTTCTGATTCCCCCCCCAATCAAAAAAATGGATTAGTACATGCCATTATGCCTCCATTTCTGAATAATATGGAACATTAGAAAGGGAATTGGACTAGAAGCCACAAGGTCTGGTTTCTAATTTGGAATCAGCATTACTAATTAAACAAATGACCTTGGGCAAGTCTAACTTCAGATTGCTTTTTTTGTAAAATGGGTATAGAATCCTAGATTGTAAGAGGCAGAGGGACTTCAGAGGGTAAACAGTCCAACTGATTTATTTATTTTTTTTTTTTTGTGAGGAAACTGTGACCAAGAAAAACTGGGACTTGCCAGGTCACTGAGCCAAGGAGTAGCAAAGTTGGAACTAGAACATAAGGTTTTTCCAACCATAACATGCTATCTCCTCTAGAATTTTCTGCCCAAACTATTCACTCAGAACTAATCATGCTTGGCTGCATGTTATCAGTTATTTTCTGATAAAAATTTCCTATCTCTCCATCTCTCTTCCTTCCTACCCATATAATATTGGCACAGACTACTTCGTCTGTACAATGAGAGAGATGGGCTAAGTATTAAGGCACTAGATTCTATAAGCTCTTTGAAGGCAAGGCTTGTGGCTGGTTGTATATTCTTGGTACACTCAGGGTCTCATAGATACTAAGAGAGAGAAGTACAGAGCCTTCTCCCATCATCTGTCTTCACTATTCTCATTTTATATTCTTTTTTTAAAAAAGCAATTGAAGTTAAGTAACTTGCTCAAGGTTACATGGCCAGTCATTATTTATGTACGGGTGCTCATTTTCTGAGTACAGAACCGATCCAGGGTCCTCCTGACTCCGGGCCAGCACTCTTAACTCACTACGACACCTAGTTGCCCCATCATTTTATATCCTTGCAGGAACACTGTGTGTTTAAAGGGGACTGGGAGAGTCATTCCTTACACACTAAAGGGGGCAATTTTTTTCTGGAATTCCAGAGTCAGTTCTTTGTGTTGTATGTCCCTATCATCAATTGAAGAGGCACAAATAGCTCTGATCTGACCACCCTAAGGAGGAAATAGTTGCTGAAGAATCTTCAGCCCCTATAGTTGTAGATTCTGTTAAATATGGATTAACCAAGCTGTGGGAGGAAAGAGCTGGGGAAGGGGGATGTAGGCATTCTGAGAAAAAGAGCATGAATATTTCAAATGCCTCTGGAATGCCTCACTTTCTTTCTACTGGGGGAACCAAGAGTTAAAAACAAACAAAAAAATGCCATCTATATTTGACCCTGTTGCAAGATTTATAAGGGAAAAGAGCTAGAGCTCAGCATCCTCCCAAGCCCCTCCCTTCTGAGGAAGCTCAGGTAAGAGGAGGAGAGTATGGGGCTTCTTTCTGTTTAGAAATGGGAAGTGTTACCTGCCAGGGAAGCAAAGAAAACCTATTCACTGGAATTCTGCTTCTGCTGCTGCTGTTGCTGCCTCAGGCTTGGCAAATTCAAAGCTTGAACTGGATGGAATCTATGGCTGTGGGAGAGAGGGCCCAACTACAATTTGGCTTTCACTTCAGATGGTTTCCAATACAGCCTTGGCTTCTCTGCAGCCATCCATGGACAGCAGGGGCAGGGATTGTTTAGGCAGCCATCAGGCCTTAAAGGAGCAACAATGGTGGATTATGTAACCAGATTAGTTTACACAGGATCCTTAAAATATTTTTGGTCATTTCTACTCTTTTAGGCCTCAAAGAACTTAGAGACCAACACTGTAAGCCTGTGTATAGGGTATGCTGGTAACTTAGAAAGCATTGTAAGCCTTTGCATAGAGTGTGCTGGGGTGCCCAGACACACCTTGATATCATATATACATATATATATATATATATATGTGTATATATACACATATATACACACACACACATATATATATTCTGACTTATTTTTAAAGTTTATATTTTAAAGTAACATTTAGTTGTTCATTAAAAAAGAGTTAAGTTTAAATATCTTTTGTCTGATGAATAAAAATGTCTTCCATGATTGAATGTTCAATAAATGTTTGCCTAAAATTAAGAAAAAAAAATTTCCCTAGGTATACACTCTTATGAAATATACTGAGTAAGCCTGTGAAGATCAAATAATCAATCAATCAAGATTTATTAAGCACATATTATGTGTAGAACTAAGTGGTAGGTATTGGTAGGATATTATATAAGGAAAAAGACCTACCTGCTTCTTGGAAAAGAAATGATAGATGAGATGCAGAGAATGAAATGTACATTTTCATCCAGGGTTATTATTATTGATTTGTTTTTCTTGCCTATACTTATTTATTACAAAGGAGAGCTTCTATTAGTAGGGATGGAAGGTGGGGAATGGAGTCAGTAGAGAATGAGATAGATACAAGAAACAACATCAATAAAACACTAAAAAAACCAGAAGAAAACAAAAACAAATTCAGAAGGCACTGCAAACAGGCAACTTTTGTTACCACCTTGTTGAATATAACATACACTTAAAAAAAAGAAACCATATACAATAGTTCTTGGCTTCATCAGCAACCTTTTTTTTGCCCTTTTATGTACATTTGAATATATTTGTTAGGGATTATTAAATTCATAGCAAAAAAGCATTTTTTATAAAGAGAGGCCCAGACAAAGACTTATGGAAGTGAGTGGCTGTGGAAGTGGGTAGGAGATGCTTCAACTGGGGGGTCTTCTAAACAAATGAAGAATGTAAAGGAGATTATAAGGAGAATATTAGCTAATTTGGGAAAATAAACTGTTTTATAGTTCCTTCCAAATGTATCAACACTTTTCATACTGAGAGTGCAATCAGAAAGACCAGCATGGTTTAAGGTTGGTGCTCTGGTGAGGTAATTACAATGCTCTCTTATTTCTTCATTAAAATAAGGTTGTTTCAGGAATGCAGGACTTATTATTGAATCAAAGAACTGCTGAGTTGGAACTCAGAGGTCATTTGCTTCAACCTCTTCCTGAACAAAATTTCTCTTTTCAGTATCCCTGAAAAATGATCATCCGACTTTTGTTTGAAAAGTTCTGGTGAGGGGCAGCTAGGTGGTGAAGTGGATAGAGTACTGACCTTGGAGTCAGGAGGATCTGAATTCAAATTTGACCTCAGACACTTAGTAGCTGTGTGACTCTGAGCAAGTCACTTACCCCTGAGAGAGAGAGAGAGAGAGAGAGAGAGAGAGAGAGAGAGAGAGAGAGAGAAAAGTTCTGGGAGAGGCCAAACAGCATATTCTACTCTTGGACAATTCTGATCATCAGAGAGGTTTTCCTTACATAGAATTCAAGTATCTCATTCTGCAACTTCTGCTCATTCTACCTAGTTCTGCCTTCTGGGGCAAAGCAGAATAAGCCTAAATCTTCTTTCACATGACAGCCATTGAAATACTTGATGATTGCAATCATATTCTTCCCCCTCCTCGCCAACCCCCATTCTCTTCCAGAAGCAAAGTATTCCTAATACTGCGATGGGTCTTTATATGACATGATCTCTCTAGTGTCCCCATCTTCCAATTCTACATTGACTTTGGAGAACAACTTAGTGATTAACTAAGCTCTAATTATTGTACATACTTGAAAGTAACAAAACTACATTTTTTTTTGTGAGACAATTGGGGTTAAGTGACTTGCCTAGGGTCACGTAGATAGTAAATGTCAAGTGTCTGAGGCTGGATTTGAACTCAGGTCCTCCTGACTCCAGGACCAGTGCTCTATATACTGCAACACCTAGCTGCCCTTACATGTGCTTTTTTTTTTTCTAAAGCTCAAAAATTCAGACTGACTTCTTGCTCAGTTAGGATGAAGTACAAAGGTTTTGCTTATCACTGAAAAATGTCTATTTTTCCTATCCTTTTGCTTGTCAGTTGGAAAGGCAAAAAACTTAAATATCTGATTTCCCACTTCTTGGAAAGATCTTTGAATGGAATCAATTGGAATCAAGGCAAAATATGGATGTCTGATGATTGCTAATCAATTTTTCTCTGCTGGAGTCTCAGGGTTTTTTCTAGCCTCTCCTAATCAAGACACTTAACAGTGCTAATGGAGGATTTAAGATTCTAATCTCTCATCTATGAAACTCATGAACAGTACCAGGCAGGAGCAGAAGTAGATACTTTGGATAGATTTGGGGGGTACTCAAGAAGCTTCTCTTTATTTAACAAGACTGGAAATTTCCATTTGGTACCAATCACTGCACCATTACTGATCAGACACATATCTAGCCAACAGTGAGATGTCCCCAAGGAAAAAAAAAAGCTGAATGGAAAGAGTTTTCCATATAGCTAACAAACCCTCCCACATTCTTGCCAAATGCTTCTCTTACCTGATGGATCACTTATAGGGAAGGGAAAATACATTTTGTACCCAAATAAATAGAACTCACAAAGAAAAAGCAATTGAGATGGGCACATCTGGAAGGAAAGGTTTTTCATAATTTATATTTCAAAATGTCATGCTCACATTTCCTCCATGTTCTCATATTTAATTAAAAATGGTAAAATATTAACATTGATTAAGTGAAGCATTTTCCTATCCTGCTGATTCTGAGCAGCCAGGAAAACCATGTGGCACAGAGAGTGAGAGCTTTGTCAAAATGATTTCAAATTTTGGAGAGATAATTATGCTGGAGAACAGAAGCTCTCCCTCATGACTTTTTTTTTACATAATTCTCAGCTGCAGGAATTGGTAGAACTCACAATGGAATGGAAGACAGACTCTTCCCAAAGTGGAAAACTCTCAACACATTCCATTATGAAATGCCATCTGCCTCTCTCTGTCCTATTCACTACGTATATATCTGTAACACCCAAACTCCAAACCATAGCTAATGCTGAGATTTTTGGTGCGTCTCCCTGTAAAACAAGAGCCCATATGCTCACCTAAGATGCCATGAAGGATGTCCTATGCAGAATCCAAACAAGTAAATACTCCTGGTTGAGAGTGAGGTCCTCCAATAAAACAAATAATCACAAATATAATTAACAAGTGCTCCTAACCACTGATCATGCTGTTATTTATATTGAACCCCACAAACATTACAAAACAGCTTTAGAAATTCCCACAGCAATATGAAAGACTATTCTAACCACCCATGCAGGAAAGCAAAGTGGATGAAAAAACACAATGCTTAGTCTACAACATGCAACTGAATGACTACCTTTCAAGTTAGTCTCTCCCTCCTTCTCTCTCTCTCTCTCTCTCTCTCTCTCTCTATATATATATATGTGTGTGTGTGTGTGTGTTTCCAAACATCCCTTACTATTAAAAAGTACTCCCTTACTGAAAGAAAAAGGTTTTATCAATATAATCAACTAAACTTACTTAACTATTTGCATATAAATTAGTTTCAATACATACAGCATCATGACAAATTTCCAGTTGATTCCTCTAAGTCCTCAATAGAATTCTTGGACTTCATTATCATTCACATTTCCTTTTATGTAGTCATACCCTAGGGATTGCAGAGACAGAAAACATGAGCAGATTCTGAAATGATTTAGACAAATTCCTGTGTCATCTAGTCACTTAATCTGTCTACTTCAGTTTCTTCATCTATAAAATGGGGATAATATTTGCATCTACCTCCCATGGTTGTTGTGGGGATAAAATGAGACATTTGCAAGGCACTTTGCAAGGCTTAAACTATTATTTTTATTACTAATTATTGTTATTAATTACTATTATTGCATACTTGTCTGCCTCAGTTTATTCATCTTTAAAATGGGGATAATAGGGGCGGCTAGGTGGCACAATGAATAGAGCACTGGCCCTGGAGTCAGAAGGACCTGAGTTCAAATCCGGCCTCAGACACTTAACACTTACTAGCTGTGTGACCTCGGGCAAGTCACTTAACCCAATTGCCCAGCCTTCCCCCCTCCAAAAAAAAAAAAAGCAAAAAGCAAAATGGGGATAATATTTGCACCTATCTCCCGGGGTTGTTGTAAGGACAAAAAGAGATAATACTTGTAAGGCACTCTAAAAGTCTTAAAGTGCTATATGAATGCTAATTATTATTCTTACTACTACTACTACTCTCCCCCAGTCATTATAGAATGTCATAGGTCATAAGTTTAGAAATGTAATGAATCTTGGAGATTATCTTGTCTACTGTTCCCCATTTTAAAGATAGGGAAATGGGAGTCCAGAGAATGAAGTGACTAGTGTAAGGTCAAATAGATTATAAGATGCAGAGGCAGGATTTGAATGCAGGACCTCTGGCCCTAGATTCAGAATTCTCTCTCTTATGCCATTATGCTATGTAGGGACAGCCATGCCTTGAAGGTCCACCTGATATGGAGAGCAGGTCAACTTTCATGACTGTCTCTGTCTCACCTGTTGGGACTCCATATTCCTGCAGAAGAAATGAAGATGGAGGAACCTGGTATATTGGAGCAGGAATGGGTCTCAGAAGTCAGCTGGTCAGACCCATGTATCACAGAGATTCCATCTAGGTCATTATCATAATGAAATTATTAGAATGCTTTAAGGTTTTCAAAGTGCATTATATATATACCTCATTTAATTCTCAAGGGAAGAATCCTTATAGTTCTTGTGAAGGAAGTGCCATCACTATCTCCCTTTACTGCATCTGTTGAGATAATTATTCAATTATTCAGAAATTGGCCTATAATTTTCTTTCTCTGCTTTGACTCTTCCTGGTTTAGGTATCAGTATCTATTTGTATCATAAAAGGAATTTGGTAGGACTTCTTCACCAATTTTCCCAAATAGTCTATATAGTACTAGAATTAATTGTTCTTTAAAATGTTTTCTGGAGTTTGCTTATAAATCCATCTTACCCTGGAGATTTTTTCCTAGGGAGTTCATTGATGGCTTGTTCAATTTCTTTTTCTGAGATGGGGTTATTTAAATATTTTATTTCCTCTTCTGCTAATCCGTGCAATTTGTATTTTTGTAAATATTCATCCACTTCACTAAAATTGTCAAATTTATGGGCATACAATTGAGCAAAATATATCCTAATTATTGTTTTAATTTCTTCTTCAGTGGTGGTGAATTCGCCCTTTTCATTTTTGATTCTGGCAATTTGGTTTTCTTCTTTCTTTTTTTTAATCAAATTAACCAAAGGTTTATCAATTTTATTGGTTTTTCCATAAAACCAGATCTTAGTTTTATTTATTAGTTCAATAGTTTTCTTAATTTCGATTTTGTTAATCTCTCCTTTGGTTTTCAGTATTTCTAATTTGGTACTTAATTGAGGATTTTTAATTTATTCCTTTTCTAGCTTTTTCAGTTGTATGACAAATTCACTGATCTTCTCTTTCTCTCTTTTATTCATGTAAACATTCAGAGATATAAAACTTCCCTTAAGAACCTCTTTGGCTGTATTCTGTAAGTTTTGGTATGTTGTCTCGTTATTGTTATTCTCTTAAATGAAATTATTGATTGTTTCTATGATTTGTTGTTTGACACACTCATTCTTTAGGATTAGATTATTTAGTTTCCAATTACTTTTTAGTCTATCTTTCCAAAACCTTTTTTACACATAATTTTTATTACATCATGATCTGAAAAAGATGCATTTAATATTTCTGCCTTTCTGCACTGGATTGTGAGGTTTTTATGCTCTAGGACCTGGTCACTTTTTGTGTATGTGCCATGTGCCACTGATAAAAAGCTATATTCCTTTCTATCCCCATTTAGTTTTCTCCAGAGATCTACTATATCTACCTTTTTCTAAAATTCTATTCACCTCTTTAACTTCTTTCTTGTTTATTTTGAGGTTAGATTTATTAAGTTCAGAGAGGGGGAAGTTGAAGGTCCCCACTAGGATAGTTTTGTTTTCTATTTCTTCCTGTAACTCCCTTAACATCTCCTCTAAGAATCTGGATGCTATACCACTTGGTGCATATATGTTTAGTAATGATATTACTTCATTATCTATGGTGCCTTTTAGCAGAATATCATGTCCTTGCTTATCTCTTTTGATTAGATCTATTTTTGCTTTTGCTTTGTCCAAGATTAGAATTGCTATTCATGCTTTTTTTTACTTTAGCTGAAGCATAATGTATTCTATTCCAGCCCTTTACCTTTACCCCTGTGTGCATCCCCCTGTTTCAAATGTGTTTCTTGTAAACAACATATTGTAGGATTATGTTTTTTAATCCATTCTGCTATCTGCTTCTGTTTTATGGAAGAGTTCATCCCATTAACATTCGTAGTTATGATTACTATCTGTGTCTTCTCCATCCTATTCCCCCCCCATTTATGCTTTTATTTATCTCTTCTCCTTTCCCCTCTTCAAAAGAGTTTTGCTTTTGACCACCACCTCCCTCAGTCTTCTCTCCCTTCTAACCACTGCCTTCCTTTTCTCTTCCCTTTCCCCTCCTACTGACTGTAGGATGAATTAGATTTCTATTCTTAATTGAGTATGTTATTTCCTCCTTGAACCAAAACTGATAAGAGTAAAGTTAAACAATCTTCATCTACCTCCCTTCTTTTCCTTTACTATAATATGTTTTAGTGCCTCTTCAGGTGATGTAATTTACCCTTTTCTGCTTCTTCCTTTCTTCTTCTTCCATTACCATCCCTTTACACCTCTTAATCAGGTTTTTTGTCATCACATCCGTTGGGATCATAAGCACTTGAGGCATAGGTGCTGGGTAGGACTGCAGGGGAAGAGTACAAGGACTAGGCCCCGAGGCGCTCGGAGGCGTATTCTGCTGACAGCCTATTATGGGATGTCTGATGCATTGAGTATACCTCACCAATGAGGAGAGGCCTCCTCACCCCTGGCAGTTACTTCCTGGACTTGTGTGCTCTGGCTTATGCTAGGGGAGGGTTTGTGAGTTAGGTATAAAAGGTGTTGCCACACCTCGGAGGCAGGATTTGGGGATTGTATGCAGAGCTCTGTGTGATGAAGCAATAAAGGTGTAACAAGCAGCTGTGTGTGCCAGGTGTTCTGTGGGGGAGCTCCCTGACCGAGGAGTCAGGGCCGAAGACGTCCGAAGTACCGGGATAAGGTAAGAACCCAGTTAGCCCTTCCTGAGGTAAGCAGGAAGGAGTCTAACACACATCATTTAATTCATACCCACATTCTCTATGTATATATATGTATGTATAGGTATATATATATATATATATATATATATATATATATATATATATATATATATATATATATATATGTTTTTTTTAAATGTCATATATACAATTCTCAAGATTCACAGGTACCATCTTCCCATATAGGAATGTAAACATTTTGCCCTTATTGAATAACATGTTTTTTCTTTCTTTTTTCCTGTTTACCTTTTTATGTCTCTTTTGAGTCTTGTATTTGAAGATCAAGTTTTCCATTAAGCTCTGACCCTTTCATCAGGAAGATCTAGAAATCCCTTATTTCATTGAATGTCCATCTCCTTGCCTGAAAGATTATATACAATTTTTCTGTATAGTTGATCCTTGGTTGTAATCCAAGCTCCTTTGCCTTATGAAATATCTTTTTCCAATCCCTTGGATCTTTTAATGTAGCAGTTGCAAGGTCCTATGTGATCTTGACTGTAATTCTATGTTATTTAAATTATTTCTTTCTGGCTGCTTGCAGTATTTTATCTTGACCTGATAATTCTGGAATTTGGGATCTCTTTCAGGAGGTGATTGGTGGATTCTTTCAATGACTATTTTACCCTCTGGTTCTAGGACCTTGAGGCAATTTTCCTAGTTGATTTCTTGGAAGATACTGTCCAGGCTCTTTTTTTTTTTTTTTAATCATGGCTTTCCAGTAGACCAGTAATTCTTAAATTATTTCTTCTGGATATATTTTCCAGGTCAGTTGTTTTTCCAATGAAATATTTTATGTTTTCTTCTATTTTTTCATTCTTTTGATTTTGTTTGACTGATTCTTGATGCCTCATAGAGTCATTAGTTTCTACTTACCCAATTCTAGTTTTTAATGAATTGTTTTCTTTTAACTAAAGCTTTTGTACTTCCTTTTCCATTTGACCAATTTTACTTTTTAAGGAGTTGTTCTCTTCAGGAAATTTCCCCCCCCATTTTGTCAACTGTATTTGTAAAGGAATTGATCAATTTTCTTTTACCTCTCTAATTTGACTTTTGAAAGCCTTCTTGAACTCTTCCAAAAATGCTTTTTGGGCTTGAGACCAGTTCATATTCCCTTTTGAGGTTTCAGTTGTGGGTATAATGTCAATAATATCCTCTTCTGAATTTGTATTTTGATCTTCTCTGTCCCCATAGTAAGAATCTGTGGTCTTTGCTTTTCTAGGATACTTTTTGCTCATTCTAATCGCCATTTTCCTGGCTTTTAAAATGAATCTGAAGTGGGGCACAGGGGACTCTGTCCCATTCTTCTTGAGCTTGGGACTGTAGCCTCTGGTTCTGGCTCAGTTTATTGAATTTGGAAGCTATATAATGATGTAGCTTCCATGGGGCAGAGCTGGGGCTAACTGGTATCCATTGAGGCCAGGTGAGGTCTTTATGCATTTCCCCCTGGGGTTATACTGAAACTCACCTTCGAGGTGTGGGGGAGGGATGGTCTGGCCGCTGGAGGTCTCCTCCTACCCTAGTTCTGTGCCAGAGCACGGGTAGGTTCAGCTGCTGGTGGATGCCTATCTGCTGCTGGTGTCTCCCGATTTCCCTGGTTGTGGGAGGGTAGGTGGGGGTCCTGATGTTGGTGCTAGCCAACTCCACTACCCTGGGGCTCTGGATCTCTGGCTGATCCACTGAGGCGGGGCTTGCTGATGGCTTGCTGGGGTGCCTCCTGTCCTGTATAGGTCCCCTTTAGCCACAGCAAGAGGGACCTTTCCCACTAATCCCCCTAGCTTTCTGAGCTAAAAGCCTTCTGTACCCCTTCTTTCTGCTGGCTCCACTATTCTAGATTTTTTCCTGGGACAATATTCTCTGGGTTTTTCAAGGTCAATAAGGAGGAATGAGAGTGACTTACTGTTTACTCCACCATCTTGGCTCTTGGAAGTTTAAATTGGTGACTTTCAAACATTCAGTCTGTGGGCTGATAGCCCCAGGGTAGCTGTTGGTCCTGTGGCAGGTCCAGTGCAGGACTGTGCCTCTCTCTCACCTGGTTCTGACAGGACATCCCCCCTACCACTGAGAGGTCTGGGAACCCAGCCAGCAACTCAGTCTACTCTATGTCCTTTTTACAAATGAAGAGACTGAGGCTCAGAGATTAAATCACACCCTTAGGGTCAAATTGGGGGTTTATCTCAGTATTCTGCTACCTCCCAATGAGCAGTTATACAACTCTGCTTGTGGACTTGTGATGGAGAGCTCACTATGTAGCAAGGCATCCCATTCAACCCTTGGACAGCGTTGATTCTTTGAAAAATTGTCCCACATCAAATTAGAAAATTGCCTCTCTCTGCAACTTCTACCAGTTCTGCCCCTGGGGCCCAAGCAAATCAAGTCCCTGTTGATTCTAAAGCAGACTGGTTTAAAGGGAGGTGATAAGTACTGGCAGAAAGGAAGGCAAACTGACTGGGCCCAAGGAAAGAAAATAAAGGGTTCTTAATCATTCCATCAAGATCAAACAGGTTCTGCCAACTGCAGAAGTGGCACCTTCTTCGTCAGTGCCATGGTAACCGCAGTCTTGTTGATTGCATTTTGAAATCCTAAATGACAGAAGAGGCCCATGTTGCACAATAACCCTGGTCACTCCTGAACAAGGGAAAGGTTGCTAACTCAGAATTTCCAATGCTCCAAGTGGCACTGGAGTCTGTAAATGCTGTTTAGTATCTCTGATTACCTAGACGCTTGAGACTCAGGCGCAGGGCCCTAGGAGAGAAGAGAAGAAAAAGAAAACAACAACACATCTTAGATTCTTTATCAAGCAGTGTCTTTTTTCCTTCAAGGAAACAGTTGAAAGAGCTGGAGCAGAGAAGGCAGAATTCTCATTTGATGTAGAAAATGGGGCTTGTTTTCTGCCTTAATCATAGCCTTTTGGGGAATAGATTTGGTTAACAAGCACCCTCCCCCTCACCCCTCAGGAAACCTTGAATATAGCCCCCCACCCCTATCCCATCTGCTCTGCGCCAGATGTATAATTGCGATTGATCTAGGAGGTGTTGAAATTCCATTTATGTTTTCCTGAACTCATCTTGGTCTCAGGTAATGAGGATTTGTGCGTGTGTGTGTTCATTCTGTTTCAGGACCATAATTTGCATTGAACTTTTTAGAGCATTTTTTCGCTGGGCCTGCAATTAACAATTAGGACTCAGCTCCCAGAGCAAGACCTAGGCAAGTCAAAAAGCATTTATTAAGTGGCTACTATTTGTCAGGCAACAGGCTAAGCTCTGGGGATACAAAGAAAAGCAAGACAGTGCCTGCTTTCAGGGAGCTCAAATGGCAGAGACAATGTTCAGACAACCATGTACTAACAAGATATACATAGGATGCACTGGTAATGATCTCAGAGGGAAGGCACCAAGGTGAATGAGGACTTGGAAAGCATATTTGCAGAAGGTGGGACTTTAACTGAGATCTAGGCAGAGATAAGAAGGGAGACCTAGGAGAACAGAAAAGGGGCCTGAATCACTGGATCCCAGAGAATGTAAAGGGGAATATGTGTAAAAAAAGAATGGAAGGGTAGGAAGGGTCCAGGTTAGGAAAAGCTTTAAAAGTCTATCAGAGGGTCATTGAAAGGCACCTTAGCAGACACCTCTGCCCAACAATCTCATTTTACAGATGAGGAAATAGACAGGCTCAAAGTAGTTAAATAACTTCCTTGGTGTTAATCAAAGTTTCAGTGTTTAAGCCCTGGTCTTCTGACTCCAGATCCCGCCTTGGCTTTAATAAAACTTGCTGCTTCCTAAAAACCAGAGGGCCCTGCTTTCTAAAACCAATGCTTCAACCCTTTGGTGACAGGGTCAATAGCTCCACCATGCCAAAAAATGTCAAAAAATAGAGGTAGGCAGCAGGTGACACACATGATGTGTTCTACTTCCATCCGGATCAATTACAGGGACCACAACATCTGTCTTTCTAACTGAATGGTTTGTCTCAGTCAATCATGTAACCCTAAGAAATCCCTGCACATTCCAGCATTTAAAAATTTTTTAGTTGAACATAGGGCAAGATGGTGGCTTTGTTTTTGCCACAGTTGTACAAATTGGCATGTTCCCTATATCTAAAAGAAATCACCCAGGGACTAAAAGAAGTCAGACGCCAGACTTAAAAGATATCCTTCTCACTGGATTCACTTAGCACTAAGATTCAGAGAATCTTAGACTTAGGAGGTATCTTAGAAATCATCTGGTCCAATGCCCTGTGATTCATGAAAATTCTCTTACAGTATCTGTGCCTCTGTCTCAGTACTTTACAAGGCAGCAATCTCAGAGACTTGCTCACTGACCTCACATAGCATGTCCCCACCCCTTTTTCCCCCTAGTAATCTAATGGTACCCCAGTCAAGTACCTTACTCTGCTCCAGCAACTGTCCTAAATACTGGGGATACAAGGGAAAAATGAAACAATTCCTGCCTTTTTATTAGGGAGAGAGGGTGACATAAATAAATATATGTGTTTCATGTGTAATTATATTTTTATTATTCTACTATGTTATGGAAATGCTAGTGTTATTCCATATATTAAAAATAAAATTTAAAAATGTGTAAAATATGTTCAAAATAAAGTTGAAATGATTATTTTGGAAGGGGCAGGAAGGGCATTAGCAATACAGGAAAGAAGATCAGGAAAGGCTTCCTGTGGAAAATGTTGCTTGAATAGTTTTGAAAGAAACAGGATGATAAGAGGTGGAGGTGAAGTTCAGGCATAAAGGGAGAGGCAGCTGAAAGGTGCTTAGATGGAAGCATGAGAAACACCAAGAAGGCCAGTTTCGTACAGTGTGGGAAGGGCAGTAATGTAAACAAGGTGGAGAAGGTAGATTGGGGCCAGGTTGTTAATGGGCTTTAAAAACTAATCAGAGATGTTTATATTTGATCTTGGTGACTACAGGGAGTCACTGGGTTTATTAAGTAGGAGAGTGATGTAATTTGGCTTCTGTAGGAAAATCACCTGGACAGGTGAATGGAGGGTAGACTGGATTGGGGGGAGACTGGAGGCAGGGAGATCTATCTATTGGAGGGCTAGTGCAACAATCCAGGTAAGAAGTGAAGAAAATCTAAATGAGGGGACGGTGGCTGTGTGACTGGTGAGAAGAGGATGGAGATCACAGCAGATTCTACATTAGGTCCATGGAGTTATCTGCATAATGTGTCTCATTCCTCCTTGGAGGATGTAAGCTTCATTATGGGAGGGACTAAAACATATTTAAATTATGTATCTCTGTATGTAAACCATTTGTGCTTAAATACTTGTTTAATTGAATTCATTCAGTTGTTAATTCAAATGTTAATAAAATAACTCATATTTATATAATGGCTTAAGATTTGCAGAGCACTTTCCTTCTGTACTCATTAGATCCTCACAACAGTCTTGTGAGGGAGGTGCTATTATCTCCATTTTACAGATAAGGAAGGAGTGGCTCAGAGGTTGAGTGACTTGCCTAGGGTCACATAATTACTAAGTGTCTGAGACTGGATTTGAACTCAGGTCTTTCTGAGTTCAAATTCAGTTGTTTGTACACAATATCACACTATGTTTTTGTGTAAGAGTTGTAATTCTTGTAAGGTTCTTTCTTAAGTTCAAAATAGTCATGATAGAAAATGCTATCCACATCCAGAGAAAGAACTGGTGGAGTCTGCAGACAGATCAAGGCATACTATTTTCACTTTCTTTTTTTTGTTGTTGTTTTCCCCCCTTTTGTTCTGTACGGAAACGTGTTTTACATGATTGCCCACAAATAACCTATATCAAATTGCTTGTCATCTTAGAGAGGAAGAAGGGGAGGAAGGAAGGGTGAAAATTTGGAGCTCAAAATTTTACGTAAAGAATAAATATTGGGAGGTTAAGGAAGAGGAGGTCAAAGTAGTGGGTAGAAGAAAAGCAATAGGTCAAAGGGGCATATAAAAGGATGTTTAGATTTATGGGAATGGAAGGATAAGGGAGGGAGAACAGAGAACAAAAGAAAGCCTACAAGGAAGCAAAGAAAAGACGGACAATTTTTAACATAACTTGCAGCATTTAATATATAGGTTTTCTTGAAATGGAAAGTTATTGCTATATATTCTGAATCCTCTCCTAGGTTCTACCGTGCACATGACATGCTTTTTTCTTTTCTTATTTTATATTTGTTTGTAATATGTTTCTTTTTCTTTTCTTATTTTATATTTAAGTTTTAGTATTTGTCTAAAATTTAAAAATGTCTTTGAAACAAAAAAATGAATGTTAAAAATTGTCTTTACATGTAATTGAAAAAAAAATCAAATACTGTCTACTGGGAAAAAAAGTTCTGTCTTACATTGAGCCTAAATCTCACTCCCTATAACCACCCCTTATTGTTTCTAGTTTTTCTGTCCTTTGGAGTCTTAGAGATGAAATTTTTTCTCTCCTTCAAATGCCAACCTTTCAAATAGTTGAAGCCAGCTACCATGCTCCATTTTAGGTCTTTGCCCTCCAGGTTAAGCATTCCAGGGTCCTTCAACTAATCTCACATGTCATTGTTTCAATTTCCTTCACCCATCTCAGTCAAGATCTCATGAACATTATGCTAGTTTGGCAAAAGCCCTCTTAAAATGTGGCACCTGACTTAGAGAAACTGCTTTAGAGAATCATGTACTCCTAGAGGACTAGAGTGTAGGATTTATTTTGACAGTTTGATTGATGTGTCATCACATTGACATAGGTATTTCTTTCAATGGAGTAGGTTACAACCCATTGATAGTTTCATTCTATGAGACTTTTGTCCATGTTTTCCCACAAATCCTTCCTGGGGGTTCGTCCAGTTTTCTAGGATGGGGGTCTTCCTTTAGATCTCCTGACATTGAGTGGCTACCTATGGATGATGCAGGCTTCCTGTTAGTGAT
Source organism: Gymnobelideus leadbeateri (assembly GCA_011680675.1). NCBI lineage: Eukaryota > Metazoa > Chordata > Mammalia > Diprotodontia > Petauridae > Gymnobelideus > Gymnobelideus leadbeateri. The sequence goes on along the minus strand of WOXC01008165.1, from coordinate 644,976 downwards.
TCCTTGCTCTCACCTGGTTTGGGTGTCTCATCTCCTTTAATGGTTATTTCTTTCTGATAACATATTTTATTATGCTGCTTTTCCAGCATAGTGCTTAATTAGTAATATGTGGCAAGCTATTATCATCCACCATGCCCCTCTCCATTTCCCCTTGGTCTTGAAGCTTTACTTCTTTGGAATTTGTGGGAAAGGTGATGTAGCCATATAATATTGCTGGAAGAATATTGATATTACAATCTCCTTAAGGTGTGGGCAATATTCCAAAGCCAAGCCAGCTCACTGCCATATCTTCACTTTGGCATCCCACTCATTGTCTTAGTTCAGTTTGACTCTTCGTGACCCCATTTGGGATTTTCTTGGCAAAGATCCTGGAGTGGTTTGTCATTTCCTTCTCTAGCTTATCTTACAGATAAGGAACTGAGGCAAACAGGGTTATGTGACTTGTCCAGGGTCATACAGCTACTAAGTATCTGAGGTCAGATTTGAAATCATGAAGAGGAGTGTTCTGACTTCAGGCCCAGAACTCTATCGACCTTGCCACCTAGCTGCATAACGCATAGGTAGACCAACTGTATGGATTGTGTATTCAAATGTATATTATAGTTTGGACAATAGACGTTTTTCATCCACTTTGCTTTTCTCACATGAGAAGCTCTTTGGAACAATTATATAACTCATTCAGAAAGCTATATAATGCCCCAAGGTGCCATGGGCTGCTCAGTGTCCAGCACTAAGCATGATTCGGAGACATGAATAAGAAATGACCAGATCATGTGGGTAGTTCAAAGAAGAACCATGAACTCTATTTATTGATTCTTAGGACAAGGTTTTTATGGAGCAATGAGACAAAAAGACTCAATTATTCTTATCATTACCTTAGTCTGTTATATCCTGGAAGTAGCACAGAATAGATAATTTGATAAGGCATTGTTATCTAGATGCCAAAAAGTCTTAAGAAAAGTCAGTTAACTCCTTTCATATGCAGTCACATTACAAAGGACGATCTCAATAGCTGGCTTCAAGGCTGAAGTCAAAGCCATGGTCATTGAGGACTTTTGCAAAGGAGCCAACAACCTAAGAATCAAATATTTTGGCTTTGACCAACTAAAGTCTTGGGGTAGAGCCTATTGGTCTCAGAACTCAAACAACATCCTTTTAAATGTAACCTATATCAAAAGACCCAAGGAGTAAACTTAACAAAGCCAAATCTGGAAGGGCCTTCTATAGGGCACATAGTCTGAGTCCTGAATCAGGCTTCTTTGGCTCCCCACACCAAGGCTTGTCACAATTAGTATAATGTCATCTGCAAATAGGAGCACCTGGAGGACTTCACTAGCTATGGGAAATCCCTTTTTGATTTGGAATCTACTCTGGATATCCTGTGGTGGACCTTTGGTGAGCCTGCGTTTTCCTCCATCAGGTGATACAAATAATCAGGGAGTCTTTGGTATTTATTTATCTCTGCTACAGGGATCTTTGGTAGAGAATTATCTTTATTGTTAACTCTTTCAAGAAATCTTTCATGAATTAGACTTATACAAGGAAGGGTCCTTATTGGAAGGGAGTCTTTAAGAAGGAATTTTATTCTACTTAGTCAAATGGCTATTTATATTCAGCAAACAGAAAAAAAGTCAGCATCTTGTAGATTATAGCTTAGTTTATTGTGCGGTTGTAAAGATATGGTCTTCTGTGAACTAATGTTGGCAAAAGCTGGCCTGTTCCCCTCTTGAACCTTCAGTGAGGATGCCCTTGTTCTATGTGTAGAATATTCTTGTAAAGATTCTCTACTGATAGAAAAGCAGGGATATGGGTTAGTGGTTACTGATTCCTCAATCAACCACCTTTGGTAATAGGGACAAATTGAATCAGTATTGGAGATTCTCTGTAACATAGGTCACTGTAGGTGCAGCATTAACATCATCTAGAAAATAGGATCAAAACGAGGGAGCAGGAGATGGAAACTAGAATCTCTGAAGATCCTCTTTGTCTTGGTTCACAATTTTGCCAAAACCTGACCAGTTGAATTTTGCTCAGGGGTAAGATCCTGACATTTCCTCCTTTACCTCCCCTCACTTTCTTTCTCCACCTCCTCTTCCTTTTGTATTACACTCATTTCTAAATATATCTCACTCTTCTACTTAATGAACTTACAATGAGTACCCAAAAACTCACAACCAAACCAAAAAAAGCAACCAATCTGCAAGCAACAAACTGTTCAGCAAAACCAATCAATGCATTAACCTCTTAGGACAGCAACGTTCCACCCCCCATAGTTTTCATCTCTCCAGTGAAAGGAGGAAGCTACATTTTCTCATCTCTTCTCAGGAGCCTGACATGGAATCATAGGATCATAGATGTCTAGCCAAGAGACTTCAAAGGGCATCTGATCCAACACATTTATTTTAGAGATAAGCAAACTGAGGTTGAAGGAAGTTCTTTTAAAGGATAGCTATGACAATTCCTGCCCCACCCCCAGTCATTGCAGCATAGATAATACCCCAAATTTGCCAGAAATATATCTCACTTTAATACTAGTCCCAAAGCACAGGCTGCATATTGTGTTTTAAATTTTTTTTTGCATAAAAACATGAACAACTTCCACTAAATCATAATGAATGGGACATGTGTACATGGTGAACACATTATTAGCTGAAGCTGTGGGCTTTCTAATGTTGTCTGTAAGCAAAACCTGGTAGCTTCATTATATATAATTTATTCCAAATTATATCAGAGGAGTGGTTGATAAGGTTATATATATATTTATATACACACACATATACACGGATGTGTATAGATATTTATATATCTCTTTCCTTTTGCTCATGAACAAATTATAAATTATTCACCAGCAGTACAACAGAAGAGCTTGTACTGAGCTGAAAATCAAATCAACAATATTGCCTGAGCCACTGGGGGGAAGGAGGGAAGATGCTGCAATGGGGAGGGGGAGGGGGAGAGAGAGAAGGAGAGGAGGAGGGGGAGACAGAAGGGGAAGAGGAGGGGGAGAGAAGGGGAGGGGTTGGGAGAGGAAAAGAGAGACAGACAGGCAGACAGAGGGAGAGAGACACACACACTCTGAAAGAGAGAGAGAGAGAGAGAGAGAGAGAGAGAGAGAGAGAGAGAGAGAGAGAGAGGTTGTGAGGAAGGGGAGGGGAGTCAGAAGAAATGGGGTCAAGGAAAGGTTGGCTATTGAGAATACACTGAATACTACTTCCACACCCTCCAGACTGATTCTTGCCTAGACTGTCCAAGGAGGACTCCATCCATAATACAGCCAAAGTAGAGCTGTCAGGGACCGTGGGTAATGTACAGATAAAATAATATGTTGCCCCAATGACTTCCCCAAATGAGTTTCCTGGGATAAAAGCAAATGCTATGGAATATGGCTGCAAAAATATTGCAGGGCTTTTATGGAGATTCCATCCTACCAAGTGATAAGCAAGAAAGAGCTGTTAAAGAGGAAGAGACAGCTCTTATGAGCAGGGGTTTGGGGCAGGTCCTTAGATACCATAGGGTCCAATGTCCTTTTTAATGACCTTCTGTTAGAGGGACTCCAGTGAGTATAAGAGGGGTGAAGCAAGTTGTTCAGGGTCACACTGTTACTGGAAGAGTTGAGGCTAGAACCTTTCTATTGCCTCCAGGAAAAAATACAAAACACTTTGTTTGGCATTCAAAGTCCGGTATAATTTAGTCTTTTCCCACTTTTCCAGTCTTCTTGAACCTTACTCCCTGAAACATACTCTTTGATCCAATGACATAGGCCTCATGGCTGTTTCACAAATAAGATGCTCAGTCTCTTGACTCCAGGCATTCTCTCTGACTGATCCCTATGTCTGGAATGCTCTCACTCCTTGGATCTGACTGCTGACCTCCCTGGCTTTCTTTTAGTCTCAACTAAAATCCCACCTTCCACAGGAGGCCTTCCCAACCCTTCTTAATTCCAGTGCCTTCCCTCTGTAAATTATTTCCCATTTATCCTGTCATTGTTTGGGCCCTGGTTGGCTCAGAGTGAATGTAAATAGTAATTGTTTCTGTTTTGGCCAGAAACCCTGAGGGTCTTCCCCTCTCAGATTGATAATTTTTTCTTTTTTGACGAGGTAAAAGAGGCCATTCTTTGCCTCTTTTCTTACCTAGCCTTAATCACTGATTGAGCATTGCCTCAGTCAAACTGAGATTTGTTAAAGCCAAAGTCTTCCACTGCATCCAGGACCATCTCTAGCTGTCCTGATGAATATATGGCCATGGGATCCAGATGGCTCTAGAGGAGATAGTGAGGCTGGTGACTCTGCACTGCCCTTCCTCACTTATATCCAATTCACTTGCATTTCATGGCATTACCTTCCTGATGTCATAGTCCTCTTTGAGAACAAAGGACAAACAATAACAACAACATATAAATTACTTTGTATGTTTGTTTGCAAATTGTGTCTCCCGTTAGACTGTTGCTTCCTGACGGCTGGGAATGTCTTTTACCTCTTTTTGTATCTTCAGTACTTAGAGCTATACCTGGCACTTAGTAGACACTTAATAAAACTTGATTGGTTGATCTGATTTTTAGCCAGCATTCTTTTCCCTAAGAACGCAGGATTGTAGGTTTAGAGGGAGAAGGGACCTTTGTAGCCAACAATCTCTTCAATTTACAAATGAAGAGACTGAAGCACAATGACGTTACATGGGTTGCTCAGAATCATACAGCTAGCATCTGAGGTAAGATCTGAACTTGTGTTTTATTCCTCCAAGCATTTTCACTATTACTCCAATGTCACAGTTAAGGTAGATATCTGGGGAGACAAAATGGCTGGATAGAGACTGTAACTTTGGGCTGGAAGGGACCTTAAAGATCATGTAGTCTAATTCCCCTCATTTTACAAGGGAAGAAACTGAGGCCTACGAAAGTTAAGTGACTTGTCTAAGGTCATATAGATAGTATGTGGCAGAGTCAGGACTCACTCTTTTACTCTTTCCACTGCACCATAAAGCCTTTTCACTAGCAGAACGCACTAATTTATCCATGACATGCCTTAGAATGTGATCCTACTATTTTCATTATGAAGGTGGGTGGCCTCCTCTTGGTACAATGTTTGGGGAGAGGACTGACTGCCTTAAGTCTCCTTGGTGCCGATATCAATGCATGGCTTTTTTTCTACCTGCCTCACCATCTCAATAGCTCAGGGAGTGCCTTGAGAGCTCCAGAGATCCTACATACACCAGTATGAAGTCAAAGTTTTAGCTTAAAGATCACCTACTAGTTGACCTTTGTGAGAATGCTTAGATTTGGGTGGTAGTGTTGGGGGCTGTGTGTGTGTGGGGGGGGGGGGGTAGGGCAGGACTTGTCAAACCACAAAGCAGCTGGATGCCTCTTGCAACCTTAGCCAGGCTGACGGTTACCATAAGGTATAGCACCTGGGGGAGGAGGGCTGCATTCCATCATTTTCCTGGTTACAACCGACAAGGGCCATTTATTACATGTCAAGCATATCCTCAAGCCAAGCAGAATGTGGGGAAGCCTCTCCATTTAAGGGCTAGGGGAGAGGGGTAGTTAGAGGAGGGAGGAGAGTCTGGATAGCTTGCTGGCTCTGAAAAACCTCACACTAATTTAATAGGTAGCTGATGTAGCAAGGCATCTGCTTGCCTGAGCTACCCTAATCCCAGCACACTGCAGCAAGATAGATATTTAAGAATTACCCACTCTTCCTGCCGAGCACTCTCTGCAGCTGCTGATGGATAAAAACACCATCTTGTCTTTGCTAAGATGAAACATGGCTTCTGGTCCAACAGCTGCCTCTGGTTGGACAGTGAACTGGTTCACCTTATTCCTGGCTGCTAAGCAGACATCTTATGATCCTAACCTTCTTCCTTCCTTCCTTCCTTCCTTCCTTCCTTCCTTCCTTCCTTCCTTCCTTCCTTCCTTCCTTCCTTCCTTCCTTCCTTCCTCCCTCCCTTCCTCCCTCTCTTCCTTCCTTCCTTCCGAAAGAACATTGTACTAGGACTTGGGAGGAAATTGAAACCCAGAGAAGCAAAGGGATTTAAATAAGGTCACACAATAATTAATTGGCAGAACTAGCACTGGAAGTCACATCTTCTGATATCTAGAACTTGACCATAGTGTAAAGGAAAGATTTGGAAGCTGTATTGGATGAAAATCTAGAACTAGAAAGGGCCTCAGGGGCCATGTAGCCCAACCTCCCCATCTTGAAAATGAAGAAACTGTGGATGTGGAGACTCAATGACTTGACCATATCTCACATAGGCAATAAGCATTTTAGGGGAGATTTGAAGCCAGGGTCTCTGAATCCAGAGCCAGTAAACTATAGAGCTATTCATGATTATTTTTCCATTGCTGTCTTGCTGTTTTCTGGGTTCAAATCCTGACTGTCTTCCACTTGTGTGACTTTAGGTAAAATTTCCTCACATGTAAAAGGATATTTTTGGACCAGATGACTACCAGGTTCCCATCTAGCTTTGAAGTCCTATAGATACACTTAAATGAGTGATAAACTTCCTGCTTCTCATAGCCACATTTCCCCTGGGTGAAGGGTTATATTTTGTGGCTTATTTTTCTAAAGATGGGGTCTAGCTGGCCCAGGGAAGCAGTATGCCAGAGGATTGGGGGGATATCAGTGGACATATGGACATTCCCAGGAGTAGCCTAAGAGGGAGGGGGACAAACTTCTTTCTTGTGAGCTAAGCTCCATGTGGAAAGGTCACGGTGGTTGGTTTGTGGTTTCCTTCCTCCTCTTCTACCCCCATCTCATTCCTTGGCTTCTTTGTCAGAATGGCCAGGGTAAAAGGCTAGCAGGTCTCTGCTGAGACTCCTACCTGCTGGCTGTAGTCTATGCAGGGAGCCCACAGCAGGCTAGAGGATATCTGCAGGTGGGCTGAATGGATCTGACCAAATGGCCTTTTCATTAACATTTGTATGGCATTTCTTACAGGTGAACCCAAGGCATCTCCCATGAAATATATATGAGTTCTGGAATGACCATCTATGCACCTCTTCCTGTTTTCCAAATGATTAAGGGTTTGAGAAGAGCAGGTCTTCTGTTATGAGTAGAAGAAAACCAAATAACATGTGTGGGTGAGAGAAAGATAATCTAAGAAAGATCAATAAAGAAGAATGAAAGTGTGTGTGTGTGTGTGTGTGTGTGTGTGTGTGTGTGTGTGTGTGTGTGTGAGAGAGAGAGAGAGAGAGAGAGAGAGAGAGAGAGAGAGAGAGAGTCAAGAAAAATAACCCTGAAGGACAGAGTGATGTGTGCCTCCGCACACACACAAACATACATGTGAACAAAGGGGATACAATGAGAGACAGACACATAGACACAGTGAGAGAAAAGGAAGAAGAAGGAGGAGAGGTGGATAGGATTTATAGCTAGATGTATAGAAAAATAAGGGAAGAAAAAAAGAGATAAGCATCTGTATAATAACATAGAAGGAAACGGAGAGGGGGAAGGTGTTGTGATGTAGTGGCAGGGCCATCCAAAGAACCTAAGTTCAGGGTGTCCATCCCCTGTCCCCTGCTTTGCTTTAGTGGCCTAATGACTTTCCTTATCTCCTTTCTCAGTGTACTGTTAAACTTACTTGAAGGAAGTTAGACCACATCTGAAATATTGTGTTCAGCACTAAGTGACACATTTTGAGAAGGACATTTCAAGGTCAATGTCTCAAGTCCACATCCAGCAGAAGGTGACCGGCAGAATGGAGGGGGGAATGAAAAACATTATGTAAGGACTGTTTAGAGTCATTGGGGATCGTTTTAGTCTGGAGAAGAGACTGAAGAGGGCGGGAGCATAATCAATGCCTTCAAGTATATGAAGGGCTATTATATGGGAAAGGGAGCAGATTCACATAGGAGGTGGTCCCTATCTCACAGTGTTTTTGTGAGGGGCTCAAATGTGATTAAAAATGCTTTTGCAACCTTAAAAAAAACTGTATAAATGTCAGCTATTACTCAATTCTGTCTTCTACCAGAGGAGAGACTAAGAATGGGGTAGACTCACAAGGACATATGAAGAAAAACTCTATCTGCATCCAAAGAAAGAACTGATAAATAGAAGTATGTATAGAATAATTTTACATATCTTTCTATACATATACCTACATACGTATGTATATTTATATATACATATATATGCATACACACATACATATACCTATTTGTGTGTGATGGTGGCCATCTCTAGGACAGGATGGGGGGAGCGACAAAATAAAAAGGAAAAAAAGAAATTTACATGATAACTTTGTTGTATAGTTAAAAGGAATAGCGAGTTGCACATAGTAGATTTGCAATTTCATGTACAATATTTTTATTATACTATGTTATGGGAATATTTATTTCATTCCATAAATTAAAAATAAAATAAATTTTAAAAATTAAAAAAAAAGTGCATTTGAATTCACAAGAGAGTTTTCTAACAGTCACTGCTGGCCACCAAGCTATGCTGAAGGGGTTGGAGCAGAGGCTGGATAATATATCTTGCCCAGGAGGCTCTGAACTGTGTTCCTGCACTAAGCATGGACTGAACATTCCACCTCCACACTCTTTGCCTTTGTATTAACTGTGTCTCAGGCCAGGATGGTTCTCCTTCCTTACCTCCACCTCTTAGCTTCCTTTCAAGTCTCAATTCAGATCCCATATTCTGCAGAAGGCCTTCCCAGTCCCCCAGCTGCGAGTGCCTTCCCCTCTTGTGTTAGCCTTCCTCTACTCTGTACACATCTTCTTAGCGCCCAGTTGTTTACGTGTTATCTCCCTTGTTAAAACGTGGGGTCCTAGAGGGTGGGGACTGTCTTTGCTTTTCTTCAATGCTTAGCACGGTGCCTGATACTGAGTAAGGGCTTAATAAGTGATTTGTAATTGATTGGCCTCTAAAATCCCTTCTGACTCTTGAGTCCTTTCAACAAACTCTTATTCATTGCTTATTGTGTTTCTGTTTTTCCAACTGTAAGATGGAGACAATAATAGCCTCTTCCTGCCAGGGTTGTTGTGGGGACCAAATGAGATCCTATTTGGAACATGTTTAGCACAGTGCCTGGCATACAGGAGGTGCTAAATAAATGTTCGTTCCCTTCCTTCCTTTCTGCATGGTATTATGTGAGGTATGGTAAGTATCCAAGAAAGGATCTACTGAAAATTATTTATGCCTCAACATAAATTTAAGTCATGGTGTTACCCCTCTTAGGGGTGGCTGCAATTTAAGACTGAAATAGAACCCCACTTTTACCTGAACTGAAAGGTCACATAGAATATAATCCTTAATGTGAGGAGAATGCAGAAAAAGAAAATGGGATTTTTTCTCCCTAGTGAGTTGAATTCATCACTTACAGAAGTGCTTTTATTCTAATCCAACTCCTTAATTTTCTGGATATCAAAACAGGCCCAGAGAAGGGAAATGATATGTTCAAGGTCATACAGTAAATTAGTGTCAGAGTTGGGTATGTATATAGCCCAGATTCTATACTCCCAGGCCAGTAACAAAGTGCTTCTTTCCAACAGCAGGTTGTATCTCTCTGGGCCCCTAAAAGAAATTAGATGGCCGGATATTGGAATGAAGAAACATACAGGATTTCAGGTTGGACTTTCGACTTGGCTTTCAGAAACAGGCCTGCCTGAGGGGCAATGGCTGGGTCCTGAAAGTGATAAATGAGTACCTCTATTCATTTTTTAAATCCCCCCTCTTGTTTTAACCTTCAAAGTAACAAGTGCCCTGATGATCAGCAGCCACAGACACTCTGTGGAGTCATATTTTTTTTTCTGGACTCAGACAGACTGTATGTCATCAATCTAATAATACAAGCAGGTCCAGTGACCCCTGGGGAGGTCACAGAAAAGGGAGAAGGAGCCCTTCTAGGTATACTGCCTTTATAACTCCACCTCAAGTAGTCCCCCTTCCTAGTGTCAGTGCAGAGTATTAGGAAGGATTAGGACCTGGGTCCTAATCTCATCTTTGTCACTCATTATCTGGGTGACCTTGAACCAATTGTTTCCCATCTCTGTGCCTCTTAGGTGCCTCACCTGTAAAATGTGGAGAGGAGGGGTCAGACTAGATGGTCTATAAGGTGCTTTCCAGCCCTAACAGCATCTGTTCTCCCTTTTGGCATCCTCGCTTCCAAGTGCCCCTCCAGCTCTAGAAACAGTGAAGTGCAGACAGAGGGTAAAAATAATTTATAACGTATGACAACTTCCTTCCCCTCCTTCCCTTCAATTTCTCTACCTTCCAGCCCAACTTCCTTCTCCTACCAAGGACAAGTTGGTCTGGAGGGGAGAATGATGAGCAGTAAAGTCTATTTGATACAATGACTTGGTTTCAAGAGTGAAGTACTATAAACTTCAGGAGGACTTTGGGGAAGAAAGAGATCACATTTCAGATGAAGGAAGGAGAGCATTTTTCCAGTGGGAGGACTTTGGGCTGTTAGCTTCAAATAAAAGTGAAACATCACTCTTCATCCCCCCTCAGCCCAGGGTTGCAAAGTCATTAACTCTGTCCAGCTAAAATATTACAGGGAGAAGGGGGTGTAATAATCTACATATTTAATGTACATTAGTTATTCTTGACCTCTGTGTGCTGTAGATATTTATTCAGCAATTATCACACCAGTATTGCAAACTATAAAAGAAAACATTAAACTAGTCAAAACACAGTCTTTTTATGGGCAACAGATTGAAAAATCCATCAGCCTGTATCTATCCATCACAAGTGCCGACAAAAACCATGGGAAAGGAAAACAAATGTAAATAAGGTTTGTCCAGCTTGGGTGTTTTGGAAGCTGCTGAGAGGTCCCTGGAGGCCAGGGACTTCTATTCCTGAAATCTGGGTTTGGGTGACAAACCTACCCACATCCTCTCCTGCCCAAATCAGGAAGAGACAAAGCACAAATTATAGAATGTTAGAGCAGGAAGGAATTTAAGTGATCTTTTTAAGTGATAGTTTAAGTGATAGCAAAAACCATTGACTGGTATCCAAGAACCTTGGATTCTAGTCCTGTTTCTGTCACTTGCTTGCTTTATAACCTTCAGCCAATCTCTTCTTCTCTTTGGGGCTTCCATTTCCTCATGTGGAAAATGTGGAGATGAGGATGGGGTTAATTCTTACCCTGCCTTTCTCAGAGGACTGTGAGGATCCAGGGGTATTCTGGTAAATGTTTAACGATGAGTTCTCCGGGAAGAAAAATTAAAGATGCATGCATGACACACTTTTAAGGTTTTTAAAGTTTAGTTATTAACATTTTCTCCATTGCTTTCTTAAGTCTAGACAATCAACAAAACAATAAATCAAGTCCTGATTTGTAGGGTGTGCTGATTTCCCAGGTACAAATGCTCAAATGAAAAATTTAACAATGCATCCTCCAGAAATAGTTGGAGCTGGCTCCAGCCCGTCCCTGTGAGGATCAGATAGAATGACGCATAAGGAAGCATGTCATATACTGTCACAGATAGTACAAAGTTAGGAGTGGTTGTTGTTACCAAGACTGTCATTTTGTGGTCTTGTTCTTTGCAGAAAGTCTGAATGGAAGAATCAAAAGGATAGGTTTCAATTATCATCCAGTTCTCATTAAAAAATAAATAAATTCCCCCCTTCCCCCACTAGCCCCTACTACCCCTTTATCTTTGAGCAGAACCTTGGATAGCAGCAAGCACTGCATTTGGGAAGTGGTCTTGATGTTAAAGCTAGGGCCATTGGCTCTAGATAGATGAAGGAGTCCCAGTGCTTCTGATGGTACTTCAGTCTGTTCAAGGAGGATCACATTTCATGTAAACTGGTTAGCAGCTCAATAATTCAGTGTGAATATATAATACCCCTTCATAAACCTGCTCACTATTTTCAGGCTCGGCCTGCTCTAGCTTTATTGCTCACAGCTATTGGCCAGAGATGTAGTTTCCTTAGGGTTCAAGATGACTCTTAACTCTAACCCATCCATAGGCTACCAGAGCTGGAAGGGACCTCAGAGGTCACCCAGCCTAAACCCCTTATTTTATAAATGAGGAGGTAATTTGCCCACAGGGCTCATGGTGGAGAGGAAAGGATTTGGAGTCCAAGGATCTGAGTTTGATTCCTGATTTTGATTCAACCTGGGTAATCATAGGCAAGTCACCACCCTGGGACTCAGTTTCCATATCTATAAAATAAGGCAGTGGGATTAGATGACCTCTAGGGTTTCTTTCCAGCTCTTGAAATCTACAAGACATGTAGATCATAATAATAAGTGGGAACACCAAGATTCAAACTCAGGTTTTCTGACTTCCAGTCCAATATCTTCCTATTCCATCATGCTGTCAGGAGGTCATTTTCAGCTCCATCCCATGTTCTCAGCAGACCAGGGGGTGGTGATGAGTTTTGGAAAGAGCACAGGACTGGGATTGAAGAGACTTATATTCTAATTTTGTTTTTGTCACTCGCTTGCTGACTTATCTTAGGCAAATAACTTCCCCTCTCTGGGGAATAATAATAATTATCTTTTTAAGCACAGGAGGGTATGCTGAAGTGATGTTGCTGAGCAGCCATTTTCTGCTGAGAAATCTCTCTTACCTAGGAAGATTACTCTGATTTATTCCACTTGACTTTGGTCACCCTATGTCCTTTAGCACTTAGTTATTCAATTTATACTTTAATGCATCTTCAAGATATCATCAGTTCTATCCCTTTTCTTCCTAGAAAAATTTAGGCCTTTTTTTTTTCATTCAAAACTCCAAGAGAAAAAATTTCACTCAAGGGTTATTAAATCTTTTTTTGTGTGTGTTCTGGACCCTTATAGCAATTTGATAAAGTCTAAGAACTCCCTCTCAGAATGTTTTTGAATGCATAAAAGTCAGCTCGGTGGTGCAGTGGATAGAGCACCAGTCTTGGATTCAGGAGGACCTGAGTTCAAATCTGGCCTCAGACACTTACTAGCTGTGTGACCCCCCTAAGTCACTTAACCCCATCTGCCTCAGTTTCCTCATCTGTAAAATGAGTTGGAGAAGAAAATGGCAAACCACTGCAGTATCTTTGCCAAGAAAACCCCAAATGGGGTCATGAAGAATCAGATACAACTAAAATAATTGAACAACCAATACACAAAACAAAATACAGACAGAATTGCAAAAGAAGCCAATTATTTTGAAATAGTTATAAAAACATTTCTCACCCCAAGTTAAGAACTCAATAGGGTAATATATCTTTCCTAGGACCTACTGAGCCTCTCTCCATGAGGCCAGACTTTGGAACAGAGAATCCTGGGCTTCAGACAACTGCAGCTCCTGCCTTTGTAGGGAGGGAGCCAATAAGATAGGACTCAGGGGGTAGGAAGCCTACCACATGTGGCCTTCTAGGTCCTTGGGTGCAATCTTTTGAGTGAGTCCAAGTTTTACAGAACAAATCCTTTTATTAAAGGGATTTGTTCTGTAAACTTTGGATTCAGTCAAAGGGCTGCACTTGAGGACTCAGAGGGCCACTTGTGGCCTCAAGGCCACAGGGATAAGTCAACCCCTTTCCCTGCTTCTGTGACCACCAATTCTTTTCTTCCATTTCCCTTAGCTTTATACCGTTAGTGATATAATCTAACATCTGCTACCTCAGCAAGGCAGTGTGTGATAGAGGAAAGAGACCTTAGTTCTAGTCATGACTATGTCATGTATGTGTACATGACCAACTCCGTGACCTCTCCAAATCTTATTTTCTTCATATTTTAAATAGGAATGATTATTTCTGTCTTACCCAACTCATGGGACTATTTTGAGAATTCATATGAGAAAAGCTAGGTGAATATGCTTTGTAGATTATAAAACACTTTAATAAATGGTAGTTAGAAAAATTATCGTGGCATTTCCCAGAAGACAATGAGAATCACATACACTGAGAAAATGAAGGGCTCTGTAACTCTCTAGGCTTTTGAGTTTTCATTTACATTTCTCACATCTGTCTTCTCACCAATCCAGTTCAGTCCCTCATCACCTCTCACCTGAACTATTTCAATATTCTCCTAATCGTTCTCTTTCCTTTTGTCTCCTTTCCAATCCACTCCCCACACAGCTGCCCAAGTGATATTCCTAAAGCACAGGTCTGACCATGTCCTTCCTCTGCTGAACAATCTTCAGTGACTCCCTACAATTAAAATACAAACTACTCTGGCATTTACAGTCCTTCACACTCCAGCTTTAATCTACTTTTCCATGCTGACTACACAGTATTAGCCTTCATTCATACTGTAGTGCAGCCAAAGGCCTTCTTGCTGTTTTTCCTATACAAAAATCACTCTACTCTCTCCATGCCTTTGCAGAGTCTGTCTCCTGTCCTTGGAATGCAATCCCTCCTCACTGCTGCTTCCCTCAAAGCTCAGTTCCCATGCCACTCCCTCTGTGAGGCCTTTCCTGATCTCCCCAATTTCTAGCACCTCCCCACAACTTCCCTCAAATTACCTTGTATTGGGGCAGCTAGGTGGCACAGTGAATAGAGCACTGGCCCTGAAGTCAGGGCTCAGACACTTGACATACTTACTAGCCATGTGACCTTGGGCTAGTCACTTAACCCCAATTGCCTTTCTTTCCCCCCTCTAAAAAAACAAAACAACAAAACAAATTACCTTGTGTTGATTTCATGTTTTTTTTCCTGTATTTACATGTATGTGTACAAGTTGTTATCACTGGTGGAATATAAACTCCTTGAAGACAGGAACCATTCACTTTTATCTCTGTTTTTCTAATGCCTAACACAGTACCTGGCACTTAGAAGACACCTGATGAATGCTTGTTGATTGATTGACCCAGAGTTCTAGAATGTTTAAATCAGGGGTGGGGGACCTTCGACCTTGAGGCTGCATGTGGCCCTCTAGGTCCTTTGATGGAAGTGTCAAAGGGCCAAACTTGAAGACCTGGAGGGCCACATGTGGCCTTGAGGCTGAAAGTTCCCCACCCCTAGAATGATTTTAAACACTAATGGGCCATACTGAACTGAAGGACTTGCAGAGAGGTCAAAGATTCCCCTAGTCATGCCCATAAGTATGCAAAGTAGTTCTTTAAAAAACCCAAAACAGCCCTGATTTATTACATACTTTCTGCCTTCTCCCTTTCCTAGCCAGTCACACACTGAGTCTATCAGGTCTTCTGAAATTTATACTTAAAGTGAGGCCCTAGAAGTCTAAACAAACCTACCCTTTTGTTCACAGGCATTTGTACACCTTTTCTCAATTAATAAATTAAATGCATAAACCAACCACAAATAGCAGCACATTAGTCAATTCACTGTGACTGCTCCAATCTCAGTTTTCCTATAAAATGGGAGAGGGGGATCGGGCGTCAGATTGCAGAAGTTTTTAACCAGTCACCTAATCAATTAGCAAGCATATATATGTGTGTGTATACATATATATATATATATATATATATATATATATATACACACACACACACATATATATACACGTATATATGCATGTTTATGTATACACACATATATTTTATACACACAAACATATGTATGTGTATTTACATTTATATATACATACATGCATGCATACATACATATATACACATATATACATATAATATCAATCAATATATGGATAGATTAGTTCAGAGGTTTCAGTCATGCCTGATTCCTCATGACCTCATTTGGGATTTCTGGAGTGGTTTGTCATTTCCTTCTTCAGCTCATTTTACAGATGAAGAAATAGAGGCAAATAGGGTTAAGTGACTTGCCCAGGGTCATATAATCAATAAGTGTCTGAAGACAGATTTGAACTCAGGAAGATGGATTTTTTGGCTGCAATCAGGCCTGGTGCTTAATCTACTGCACCACCTCGCTGCCCATGGATAGATAGATTTATTTTGCTTTCTTTTTCTTTTTATTTTGAGGGGGGAAGGCAAGGCAGTTGGGGTTAAGTGACTTGCCCAAGGTCACATGGCTGGTAAGTGTTAAGTGTCTGAGGCTGGACTTGAACTCAGGCATTCCTGACTCCAGGGCCCGTTCTCTATTCACTGCACCACCTAGCTACTCCGATAGATATGTATTAAGAGAATAAAATTAAATGTAAATAAAATATTAAACGTAAATAAATAAATTAAATTAAATTAAAATTAAACAGAATTAAAAAGAATAAATAAAAATGGTGAATTATTGTTAGCATGGGAGAGAGGGCTCTAGCAGTTGGGAGTAGGGGTGGGGAAGCTTCATATAGACAGTTGGACTTGAAGAAAGAGAAGCATTTTATGGAGGCGGAGGTAAGGACAATGTATATTCCAGGCATAAGGCACAGCCAAGTACAAATGGAACATCCTGTGTGAAAAACAAAGAAAAGGTCAGTTGTCTGGATCCCAGAGCATGGGTGTGGTGTGGGGAATGAACCAGCATTTATTAAGCACCTACTATGTATAAGGCGTTATGCTATATTTACAAATGTTATCTCATTTTATTCTCACAAAGACCTTGGGAAGTTAGTGCTATTATTCTCATTTTACAGTTGAGGGAACTGAGGCAATGATTAAGTGACTTGCCCTTATCATGAAGCTAGTAAGTTTCTGAGGTAGGAATTGAACTTGTGTCTTCTTGACTCCAGGCCCAGCACTCTCTCCATTGTAAGAGTAGTAGTGTGCAATGAAGGGGCAGTTGAGGAGGGAATGAATACCAGGTAGTAGAAAGAGTTCATGCAAAGTCATATTGATAAAAGATGGATTATTATCTGGGAAGAACAGCAGAAAGGTCTATTTAACTTGAAAAGTTAGAGAAATTTACCTTTGATTCTAGAGGAAACAGGAAACCTTTAAAGTTGATTGAAGTGAGATGATCAGATCTGTACTTAATGCAGAAAAAAGTTGTAGTGCCTAACTTCCCTATCTCTACTGATGGTGCCAGCAACCTCCACAATTACCCATACTTAGAACTTTGAGGTCATCTTTGATTCTTCTCTCACTGTCTGTGTTTCCATGTGTCTTTTTCTCTGTGTGGCCATAAGTCCATATCTTTCTGTCTGTCTGTCTATGTCATACACATACACATACACACACATAAAGACACACACATTTTCTCATACTCTTTCTTTTATACACACACTCTCTCTCTCTCCACACACACACACACACACACACACACACACACACACACACACACACACACACACACACACACTCACACTCCATCAATCAGCTGTGAGGTCCTTCTGCTTCTACCTCTACAATATTACTCACATTTGGAATCCTCTTTTCACTCCCATTGACATTGCCATAGTTCAGGTTCTCACCTCTTCTTTCCTGGACTATTGTCTTAGTCAGAACAATTCAGTTCAGCAAACATTTATTGAGTGTCCACTTTGTGTAAGGTACTGTGCTGGAAATGCAAAGATAAAAATGAGTCACTGCTCTTGATGAGCTTATATATTATTGGAGGGATACAATATATACACATGCACCTGTGACCCATTATTTTCCAGCTCTGGGCTTTCACAGGCCAGGTTCAGTCTGTATTCAGTATTCCAACCTTTACAGTCATTTTCTTTAGTCCATGTTTTTGCCCCCATCCCCAAGAGATGCCTCTGAAAAATCTTTTAATATGGCTTGTATAGCTCCTGTTTAGGTTTTTACAGATATGAGTAAAAGGATCCTCAGATCTTGAATAAGGACTCAAGGCAATAATGCAGATGTTGGTTATTGGGCAGCCTTTATTCCAGCCCTTAGACAGAATGCAAAAACAAAGTACTCACAGTAGCCCATAAATAGTTGGTGTGTATCCTGTTCACTCTCCAGGGAGTCCTCATTTCTTCAGGGTATATGTAGCCTCCCAGACTCATGGAGCTACCCTATGGTTTGGACTCAGATTGGAACCAAAGGAGGTATGCTAAGTGAGTCAACCTCTGTCATTTCATAGGGTCCTAGGATAATAGATTTAGAGCTGGAAAAAATATTAGAGGTCATCAAATCCAACACCTTCATTTTACAGCTTCATTTTCACAAATTTATACCCAGACAGATTAAGTGACTTGCTGAGGTTTTCATATCTATTAAGTATCTGGAGTCAGAATTTGAATCTAGATCTCACTAATAGCAACAAAGCACATTGTTCACCAGTCAGTCTGTCAATTTTTATTAAGCATGAATTCCAAGGCATTGTTCTAATCTAGGGATACAAAAAGAGACAAAGGCAAGCCAGTCTTTACCCTTGAGGAGCTCACAATCTAAGGGAGGAGACAATAAACCACCATCACCAACCTACCAAAAAACCACCAACACTAACAAGAAAAAATAAATACAAACAAGCTATATTCAGGCTAAATAGAAAATAATTAAGGGAGGGTAGCTGGGTAGTACAGTGGATAGAGCACTGGGCTTGGAGTCACAAAGACTCATCTTCCTGAATTCAAATCTGGCTTCAGGCACTTACTAGCTGTGTGACCCTGGGCAAGTCACTTCACCCTGTTTGTATCAATTCTTTATTTGTAAAATGAGCTGGGGAAGAAAATGGCAAACCACTCCAATATCTTTGCCAAGAAAAACCCAAAATAGAGAGTCAGGCATGACTGAACAACAGCAATGGAGGGAAGGCACTAGAAGTTGGGAAAGGATAGAAGATGGGATTTTAGTTGGGACTTAGACTTAAAGGAAGCCAGGGAAGGAAGTAGGCAAAGACAAGGCAAAAACAAGCAGGGAAGGCATTTCAGGAATGGAGGACAGCTAGAGAAAATGTCTGAACTGAGAGACTGAGTGTCTTATTTGAGGAACACCCAGGAGATCAATGTTACTGGAGGGAAGAGAATATGGGAGGGAGGAGGTGTAAGAAGACTGGAAGGACAGGGCTAGGTTACAAAGTGCTTTTAACACCAAATAGAGGATTTTATATTGCTTTTGAAGGTGATAGGGAGTTGGTGGGGATGGGGAACATGGTTGGACCTATATTTGAGGAAAATCATTTTTCTGGCTAAATGGAGGAGGGATTGGAGTGGGGAGAGACTCGAGACAAGCAGACCCACCAGGAGGCTGTGCCAGTAGTCCAAACGTGAGGTGGTGAGGCCCTGCACCAGGGATGCAGTGTCAGAGGAGGGAAGGGGGCATATTAAGGGAATATTTCAAAGGTGAAATCAATAGGCTCTGGCAACAGATTGGATATGGGGGGGGGTGTGAGAGATAGTGCAGAGTCAAGGATTACACCTAAGTCATGAGCCTGAGGGACTGAGAGGATGGTGTTGCCTTCCACACTATGATTCTGGCTGTGAAAGGTTTTTCTAGGTGTCGAGCTCAATATAGCACACCATTTTACATTTTCAATTTGCTGATAAGCCTATTTTAGGTTTATCTGGGTTGATGAAATTGGGTGAATCCTAGCTTCATTCCCAAATACAGAGAGGCATCCAATCTAATGGGATTACTCTGAAAGCTTAGACTCCTCTATAGAAGGAAAACAGATTTGGAGTTGTTCCCCCTACCCCCAATTGGACCTATGTGTACATGGTGATAGTAGAGGGGAAATTCCAGTTTTTTTTGTCCCCTACCTTTCCCCCCACCCCACATGGTGCCTTAGAGTCTCCTCTGCTCTTCTAACCTTGGGGTCCTCTTCTCTCTCCAAGAGGTTGGTCAGAGCAGCTAGGTGGCACAGTGAATAGATGTAGCAGCAAGCACCCCAATATCCCCAGGGTGACTGCCAACACAGGTTCTTAGATCTGCTTTTCAAAAGGAAAGCAACTCAAAATGGGTCAACAAGCTTACTTTAATCAAACAAACATATATTACCTAGTTCAGGGGGAAAAGGTCAGCACCCCGAACTTCAGAGTTACAGAACTTACAGATCAAACAGACAGGCTTCCAAACTGTCCAACCATTATATCAATACCAAATCACAGTTACCAGAGAGGGAAGCATCAACATCTGGGTTTTCAAAGCCGGGGGGCTCTCAACAACGGCTTCCCAGAGTCTCATCTGGTCAAATCACACAACACTTCTCAAAGTGAGCCCCAAAGCAAAGCCTCTCCTCAGGGCTTATATAGCCTTCTCTGGGCTCAGAGAATGTAACCACCCTTTTGGACCCACTGCCCAATCACAAAGTATCAAGGTATGGGCTTTCCTGAAAAACAAGCCTCCCACCACAGGCTCCAGGTGCACTTAAGCTAGGGGCAGGGAAGATCTTTAAATTTGCATTTCCATTACAATAGAACACCAGTCCTGGGGTCAGGAGGACCAGAGTTCAAATCTGACCTTAGACACTTAACATGTACTAGCCGTGTGACCTTGGACAAGTCACTTAACCCCAATTGCCCAGCCTTTCCCCCTCCAAAAAAAAAAAAAAAGAGACTAGTGATGCTCATCTTGAAAAAAAATTGATTCTGGGCCTGTGCTACTTAGAGACTCCCATCTCTTCTTTCTAGAAGAATGAAGTTCAGAAATTCTCAGCACTGTTCAAGAAAGTTGAGGTTCAGAAACTCCAACTCCCAGCATCTCTTGGTTTTCCTATATGTTGAAGTCACATGATTGATAGCACATGTATCTCTGAAGCTTTCTATAAAGGGTTGAGTCAAGGCATTCAGAGTTCAAGAGTTCTTCTTTCAGGTGCCATGGTGCCTACAGAGACCTAAGTTCAAATCCAGCCTCAGACACTTACTAGCTATGTGACCCTGGGAAAATCACATAATCTCTCTGTGCCTCTGTTTCTTCAACTATAAGCTGGGAATAATAATAATACTTACCTCCATGCATCAATGCCAATTGATTTAAAGGCCATAAAGACATTTCAATCAGCCTAGTAATGCTGCATGCCTGTTGTTGCTGACAGCATGAATCAGTGAGTTCTCCATGGAAAAAGTGAGACTGATGGCTTTGAGTAGCTCTGCCTTGCTTAAATCCAGTTCACAGGCAAGTCAAGATTGCCCTCATGATGCTATTGGTCCTCTTCGGGAATGAAAGAAGGACAATGACAGCAAAAGGTTCTGCATGAGGTCTCCATGAAGACAGAAGGACTTCCAGAGCAGGTGGTAGGAGATCAACCTGTGTCACACACATTTCTTACCCTTACCAGTCCAAGTTCATGGTCTTTAAGTTTAAACTTGTCGCACCGATGCTGTGTGTATTTATAGGAAAGAATGAACCAGGTTTTAGGAGAACGTTTTCTATTAACTGTCTTTACCATGTTATCTGGGAGTGGTGGTAGTTCTCCTCTAGGCACCCAACCTATCAGTTTGAACATAAGTTGGGAAATACTGCTATTTCTCCTCCTCCTCTTCCTTCTCCTCTTCTTCCTTCTTCTTCCAAAGGTGATCCCCCTCCTCATGTGCCTTGTCCATAGGAATACAATTTTTGGTTGCTTATATTTTGTAAGACATTTTAGGATTGGGGGCTTAAAAAGACATTTCTATTAATCACTCAATCAATTGATTATTATTTTATTTTTCAAAAAGCTAGGACAATTTGCTTTTTGTCCTGCACAGTTTTCATTTATGATTTCTTGAAATACAGTTCTGGGAAAACAGACTTTAAAAAAGCCCTTTGTGTTTTAAATGGAGCTACTTGACTAGCCTTTAAATGCAAATCATTGTGGCTTTCCTGGAGTAGCCAATGATAGCCCAACCCAACCTTCTGAGGCTTTTCATTTACCTTTCAGTGGCTTAGAAGGAGTGTAAATAGCAATTGTTTTCTGTTCTGGCTAGAAACTCTAAGGGTCTTCCCCTCTCATATTTGTAGTTTTATGATGGGGCCATTGGGTCATTTTTGGTCTCAATTATTATCTAGGCCTTAGTCACTGAATGAGCATTGATTGCCTCTGAAAAATTGAGACTGGGAAAGACCCAATTTAGAAAGACCAAGATCACCCAACTGAGTCCTGGGCCATTGTTTTGACTTGTGTCTTGCCATTGGGTTCCAATGTCTCTGGAGGAGGGAGTGAGGCTGATGACTTTTGGAAGCTTTGCCTTCACTTAAATCCAATTCACAAGCAAGTCAAGACATCACCCTCATGATGTGATTAGTCTTCTTTAAGAGTGAAGGAAGAACAATTAAACCAACAAATTGGGAGTGATAATAACATCTACCTCATGGAGTTGTTCTGAGGATCAAATGAGATATTTGTAAAGTGCTTTGCACAGTGTTTGACACATAGTAGAAGGTCAATGAATATATTCCCTTCAGGGAACATACAGCTCCCACATGCCTCTGCCCCAAGGATGCCATCAGGAGCTTGGTGGGGTGATTTTCCTGTCGCCTCTTCCTCTTCTCCCCTCCATTCTTAGCTCTGCTGCTTTTGCGGGCTATTGAAAATAAAAAGAAAAGGGTAAAAAGGTCAGTTCCCCAAGTAACCCGACTTTTTATTGGCCTAAAATAAAGGAGAGGCTTCTCTCTCAACTGACTAAATTGACCAGTTCATCCCCCAAAGATTCAAAATGAATCCTAAATGAGCCAAATGGACACCCTTCAAAGTGAGATGCAACCAAACTTCCAAACAGTGCTTCAATTCCCTGTAAACTCCACAAGATGACTAGGGAATTCCCTTTATCAACCCCTTATGGGATGACAGGTAAATGCAAGATAATTTGGGGGGCACAAGACCATTAGCCAATGGGGAAGGTGGGGGTGGGGGTGGGGGGAGAGGTGACACCAGAGTTGAATCTTGAAAAATTGGCCTCCTAAACTGATCCTGTGGCTTACATTGAAATCATAGGCACATGATGCCTATCCATATTCAAAGTTCAGGCTGCTTTCCTTCCAAGAGAAGAAGGTGAAAGTGTTCTAGGAATGTATCTTTGTTCTTAGGGTTTTCGGGGACAAAAAACCTGGAAGAGGAACCTCGTTATAAAAATCAAGGGAAAAAAGGGATCTGAAGAGATATAGAAGAATCTTGACCTGTGTCAGGGGCTTGGAGATAGGAAAGACATCACTGAGAGGATGAAAGGATGGATGAGTACTGAACATTTGGAGATAAGACACAAATGTAAGGCTCTTTTTCAAGAGGAGAGGACTGGATGCTTTGAGGAGGAAGCAATTGTTTGTCTCTCAAGAAATGTGAGAGTTCATCCAAAAAGGATCAGAAGAGGAGGAGTACTGGTGGTTTGTGCCTCTGCTAAGAGGTACTGAGGCAACTATTTTTTTTCAGCCTGATAACAATAGAAAGAGCTGCTGTTTTCCTGGGGCATGTATCCAAGATGTTATAAAGAACTGTACAGGATTTGTCAAAATGAATGACTACTACACACTTCTGGTGATACACATGGGCACAAAGCAATGCTGCCAGAAGGAACCAAGAAAGCATTGTCAAATATTAAGGAATCTTGGGCAAGGAAAATGAAGACCTTGGGGCCACAGGTGAAGCTTCCATCTCTACTGCTTAGCTGAGGCAAGAAAAGAAGTGCAGGTTTAGGACGTGAACAATTAGTTAAGAATAAGTATACTGTCTGAGAATGAGGTTTGAATTTTTGTGCTATGCCGAAAATATTGACAGCTTTATGGTCAGGAATTCAGAACACATAACAAGGGGTGGTAAGACTATAATTTGCTTGGTGTATTGAAAATTGAATCAAAAGGACTTAAAACAGAAAGTTTAAGGGAAAGGGGAGAGATAATATAAGGATAGTGTCAGGAAAGCTAAATACTATGTTGATAGCTAATATTCATAGTACCTTAAGGTTTACAAGGCACTTTATATATGTTATCTTATTTGACTGTTAAAACAAATAGGTGAAGTAGGTGCTATATGAGCTAACACTGGAAAGCAAAGTTAAAGACAACAAAAGGATGTATTTTTTTTCTTTTCTTTTCTTTTTAGCTAAATTGTAGAAAAGAGGAGAATTTTAAAGAAAGAGATAAGACCAATCCTTGGTTTGGATGGGATGATATGAGATGACAGAAAGAAGCAAAGATATTTAATTTTGTTCTGTTTTCTCTGCCAAGGAGAATAATTTCTGGGCTGGAAAGGTCAGAACAAATATGACTAATAGGGAATTGATAACACCAAGGAAATAAGACAGCACCTGACAAGTTGCAGTCACCTGGCCCAGATAAACAACATCCTTGTGAATTGAAAGATATTTGAAAGATGTGGAGAGCAGGAGAAGTCCCAGAGAACTCGGGAAGGGCAAATGTTCTAATTTTTTTAAAGATAGAAAATGGAATCTGAAAATTATAGGCCAGTGAGCTTGGCTTCAATTCCTGACAAAATAGTAGAACATTATTAAAGGTGTTAGAGAACATCTAGGGGGAAAAAGTTATCAGAAAGAACAAGGATGGTTTCATCAAAAATAGATCATGTCAGACCACCTTTTTTCATTTTAAAAATATGGTTATTAAACTTGTAAGAAACAACAGAGTATAGTGGCTAGAGGGTGATCCTTGGTGTCCAGAACACTTGTGTTCAAGTCTGCTACTAATACATTCTAGCTGTGTGACCATGGGTAATCTGCTTACCTTCCCAGGATCCCAGGCAATCTTCCTTCCTTCTTTCCTTCCTTCGTTCCTCCCTTCCTTCCTCACTCCCCTCTTTCTTTTCATAATCTATTAAAAATAAATTCTATTGATATATTCTGTTTTCTACATCACCAGATTATCTCCTAGTATTCCTTCTTCTCCCACCCTCCCAGAGAACCATCTCATATGACAAAAATTTTTCCTTTTTAAATTTTAACATTCAGTTTAAAAATTTTGAGCTCCAAACTTTCTCGCTCCCTCTAATCCCTTCCCCACCCATCAATAAAGCAAGCAATATGATCCTAGGTAACTTTCTAAGAGAACAAATTTCAAATGAGTTGCTGATTTGAATTGATGGAGAGAATTTCCACCCTGGGAGTTCTCCATCCCCATGAAATCACAGGTTTGCACAAAACAAATAAAAAACTTTAAGCTGGTAGACCAGCGATCACCATAGATATAGTTTATCTAGGTTTTTAGTAAAGCATTTGATAAAGTTTCTCATGCTGCTTTGGTAAAGGAAAACAAAGAGTTATAAGCTAGAGAAATGATTAAATGATTGACTCAATATTCCAATAAATCTGTGATCTCTCTAATATTGATATCTCTTCCATTGAGGCAGATTGTAACTTATCCATAGCTGCCCTTCCTGGGTGATTCTTGTACAAGTCTTCCCACAAGTTTGATGGGGGGTCAGTCCAATGTGCTGGAAGCCTTCCTTGATGTATACTGGCATTGTGAGCATACCACTAGAGCACTTGACCTATCATTCCCTTGCCCATATCATGTGTGGTACCCTCTCCTTGTCAAACATTTCCCTGATGCTATCCTTCATTCTTGTTCTTCTTTGAAGTTCCTCTTTGGTTTTACATTTCAGCCTGCACATATTCAATATTTTTAAAAAGGTCATTTAAGATTTGATATCTACTTGGAATAAGGTATCCAGTAGAATGGCCCAGGGATATACTTGGCTTTGTGCTATTGAATACTTTTATCAATGACTTTGAAAAAGAAATCTTAGCTGACATGCTTATTACATTTGCAGATTACTCAAGATAGTAGCTGTAGCTAATAGGTTGGATAACAGAGTCAGAAAGACTAGAAGGTTTGGCCAAATTTAATTATATGGAGTTTAATAGGTATAAATGGAACCCCATCTATTTGCATTATGTGATCTTAGGCTGCATTAAGAGACTTACAGTGCCTGGGCTTAAGGAAATGAGAGTTCCACTACACTCTGCCCTGGTCAGAACATGTTAGGAATACTGTGCACTCTTTTGGATGCCGTATTTTAGGAAGGACATTGATCAATTGTAGAGAGTATCCAGAGAAGAGCAACTAGGTCGGTAAAGGACCGGGAGATCAGGCCATATGATGATCAGCTGGAGGAATAGTGATGTTTGTCTTGGAGAAGATGGAGGGGAGACATGATAGTTATCTTTAAGTATCTATAGGGTATTGAGGAGAAAGAAGATTTATTCTGTTTGACCTCAAAGGCTATAGGACCTTGGAGCAATAGGTACAAATTGCAAGGAAGAGAATTTAGGTTTGATATAGAGAAAAACTTCCTAAGAATTTAAGTAGAATGTACTTGGGAGGTACAGAATTCCATCTACTGATGATCTTCAAGCAAAGGTGATATGAGCACTTGGTTGTGTTCATGTAGCAGGTCTGGATTGGACTTTGCAGGTATGGACTGGACCACAGAGCTCTTTTGGTCCCTTCCAACTCTGATATTCTTTTATTCTACATGTTAGAATGTTGCAGCTTGCTACAGATGTTAGAAGAACGTTATGCTGTTTTACATTCCCAGAGAGTTGAAGGGAACATTGTACAAATAGACATCAATCACACCATTGATCTAGAAGCTCCTAGAGAGCAGGGACTGTCTTTTGCCTTTCTTTGTATCCTCTGTATCCATAGTGCCTGGCTTAATAAATGCTGATTTGCCTTCTACAACTCTAGCCCTGAGGCAGAATGGGGGAAAGGTGAAGATGGTGTGTGTGTGTGTGTGTGTGTGTGTGTGTGTGTGTGTGTGTGTGTGTGTGTGTGTTACTCAGGTGATACCACTGATTTCTTGGGTGACACCAAGAATCTGTTCTCCCCTTCCCCCTCTCCCCATACTGAGCTGGCTATGTATCCAAATTTAAGTAAACCAAATGAACCATCTACAATTGTATTCTAGTTCATAATACAAGGGGAGGGAATTTGACAGCTCTGGGGAATGATCTTCCAAAGGATCAACGTGTCCTTCCTTCTCCAACTAACTAGTTGGTAAAGCAATTGATCATCAGGAGATCAGACAGGTTGGGACTGGCTTTTGTTCTCTTACTGCCTTCATTTTAGCTCTTTTTGTTTCCTCCAGCTATGTCTTACAGGTCATCAGAAATCATGATAGTTGGAGAAGGCATGAGATGGAAAAATGCAACTATTGGATCCTTAGTGCTTGCTTATTCTATGTACAAACAAAGTGTTAGCTCCACATCTCACCTGCCATGTGACCTTGGTGACCCAACCTTTCTGTCTCAATTTCCTTCTCTGTCAAATGGGGATTATAATATACTACCTATTCCATAAGGTTGTTGGTATACAAATATACACTATTATCATATTATCACTGTAATTATTACATGAAATAATATGTTTGACAACACTCTGTGAATTGTGGAAGGCTCTACAAATATGGGATATTGCTCTTATTAAATCACTCCATTTTCTCATCTGTAAAATGGGAACAATCCTGCCATGAAACCTTCTGTGACAATGCTAGCCCAGGCTGATCTCTCCTTTCTCTAAACTATTGCCCCCCAGGCTGGCTATGGGAGTTGAAGGATAGAATAACATGTGTGACAGCACCTTGGAAAACAAACCGGTACATGAATGAATGTAAGATACTATTGTTATTTTTATTATTATTAGCCTGCCAGTCTTTCTACGAGACCTTGAGACATCAAGAATACAGTGCATTTTTTTCCTTGGTATGTCTTATAGTCTAAGGCTTTTCCTCCTATTGAAGCTAATTAGAGAGGATTTGTCTCTGAGTTACACCTATAAAAATGCTGAGCTCCACAGTGCTTAAACCTTAGCCTCTGCTGCTTCCTGTTCCTTTTAACTTGATAATGTTTAATTTTATTTATTTTTTATTTTCCTTGTTATTGGAGAGGAAACAAGAATTTGACTCTGGAGTTATACATCCATCTCCCATGATGGTTCAGCCTGCTTTCCCTATTCTTACACAGCATAATAAAAAAGGAGAAACATGGCTGAACTCATTTCGGTATCATAAGGCTCTTAGTGTCAGTGGGGGGAGGAGACATCTAACTCATAAATTCTGTCCTCTTTCCTGAGCAGACAAAAGGCAGCCAAAGATCCCTGCCTCATCAGCTTCCTCCTTAATGATTTTATTATAAATCTATTTCCTCAGGAGGAGGAGGAGGTAAGAAGCTCTACCAACTCATTAGTGGGAGGAGGAGGACGTGGTCATGGGGTGAGCCAGCCTACTCTCAAAGGACACACTGATTTTCAAGTGCTTTCCCACTAAATAATGCCAACCTAGGGGAGGCAGGTTATCTTTACCTCATGCAGACATTAAAAATCAAGGACCATGCTAGGTTTCATGCCTGAAACTCCTAGGTGCAGGGAAGCCAGGAGTCTGGAGCTGGCCCATTAATAACTCCATGCTATTAAAGACTCTATCTTCCCAGAGTAGCTCTTAACTAATGGCTGTCAAGTTCTCCACAGACAAAGATGATACAGCTGTGGACTCTGTTTAGATTCTGTTAAACATCTGTCTGAAGATGATGAAATCTAGCCCATAGCCCAGGCAACCCAATAGTCCAGATGTTTGGTACTGTGCAGTCCAAGTGTCCAGGCTTTTTGTATGAACACATCAAGGCTTTCATTTTGACCTTTGGCATGGAGTATATAACTCCTTGTGGAACCTATTGTTAAGCTCAGGGTATGTGAGTACTTATTTACATCTCAATGTGCACATACAAGGAGAAAAGTTCTGTTTCTGCAGGCTAGACATGCTCATAGACATTTTCAGAATGGTAGAGGTGTTGGTAATGAAGATATTAGGGGCTGTTGAAGCACTGTGGTTCAATGGAAAAAACCCTGGATTTGGAGTCAGAATAGCTGGGTTTGAATCTTGGCTCTGGTAATGAAAAGCTATGTAACTGTGGGCAAGTAACTGTTGTTTTGGACCTCAGTTACTTTATTTGTAAATTTATGAATCTGACTAGACCTGAGTTCAAATTTGGCTCTAGACAGTTACTAGCTATGTGACTTGGGGCAAATCATTTAACCTTTATTGGTCCCAGTTTCCTCAGATATAAAATGGGGATCATAATGGTACCTCCTCCCAAGGCTGTTGGGAGGATTAAATGAGATGCTTGTAAAGCACTTAGTATAGTGCCTGGCACAGAGTAGATGTTTAATAGATACTTGTTTCCGTCTTTCCTCCCTTCTTCCCTCCCTCTCTCTCCTTCCTTCCTTGCTTCTTTCCTTCCTTCCTTCCTTCCTTCCTTCCTTCCTTCCTTCCTTCCTTCCTTCCTTCCTTCTCTAAGTTCTATAATCTTATGTGTTCGTGAGGAGAATGCAGGATTTGTCTCCCTTTCCTTTCACTTAAACAATGTTGCTGACCTGATGTTAGTAGTTAGTATTGCTTTGAGTTGGTTTTTGTTTTTTTTCAGTCATAGCAGGGATAAGCTACAACAAGTCATCTTTACTTTTTTCCTTATCTGTTTCTCATGGCCCTTTGTGATCAATAAGACATGTTTAGGAGACTTCTGGTGGAGCAGTGCTTTCTGTGGCCTGGGGCTGAGAGGCATCCACCATTAAGTATTTCTTAAGGTTCTGCTTTGTACTCAGACTTGTATAAAATACTATCAGAGAAATAATAAGGGAGCCTGTGACCTAAAGTGACAGTACAGTGTAGTGGATAGAATGTTGGACTTGGAGCTGGGTTTTAATTCTGCCTCACATACTTGCTAGCTATAAGACCCTGGACAAATCATTTTGTTGCCCTCAGTTTTCTCAATGTGTTCCAAAGAGCACTGGAGTATAAGATGTAACCCAGTGTGACTTATCCTGCAAATCCAAGGCTAACCATACTAGATAAAAGATGGACATTCTATAATAAAGAAAAAATTGGAACATTTTTAGAAAGAAAACCCAAACTGAAGATATTATTTACATCTTGAACATCTCAAACCACACAAATTCAGGGGGAGTGACTAAATCATTAGGGGTGTAACCTTGGGTAAGTCATTTAACCACTCTGATCATAAGTTTCCCTATCTTTAAAAAGAAGTTGTGGGGCGGCTAGGTGGCGCAATGAATAGAACACTGGCCCTGGAGTCAGGAAGACATGAGTTCATATTGGGCCTCAGCTACTTAACACTTACTAGCCGTGTGACCTTGGGCAAGTCACTTAACCCCAATTGCCCAATTGTTGATTGTCTAGACTTAAGAAAACATGGACAGGGCGGAGCCAAGATGGCGGAGTAGAAACAGCTCATCCAAGCCACTCTGCCCCCAGATTCCCCCCAAACTATGTAAAAGGGGACTCTGAACAACTTCTGGAGCCCCAGCACCCACAGAACGACACAGAGAAGCTAACCTTCTGCTGAGGACAGCCCAGCAGCCCTGCAGAAAGGACCAGCACAGCGGTCTGGGAGCTGGCAGCACGCAAGGCGCAGAGCGCAGGAAGCAAGCGGAGCCAAGCGGAGCCCAGGTCCGCGTGAGCCGAGGTTTTAGCCCCAGGGCGGCAGGGCTAGCAGCCGGCTGGAGGAACCCCAGAACATCAGCAGCTATGGCTACTCCAGAATTATCAACATAGACATGCCTAGGACAAAGTAAGAGGTTAGTGTCCTATGGACTTTGGGACCTGTATTTGGGGGAATGCGTCGGCTCCCTCCCCTGGGGGCTAGAAGCTGCTGAGGAGACACACCATTTTGTAGTTTTCAGAGGCAGCTCCAGCTCCTGGCCTGCGAATTAATTGTAGGGAGATCCAGCCATCAGTCTTGGGGGGTAATCGCTCTTGCTTTAACCTCCCTGGATCTGGATTGTGATCTAGGGTGGAAGTTGTGGGTGGGTTTACAGCTTGCCAGAAACGGAAGTTGCCCCCCACACGTTTGGGACGAAAATTCCTCTATCTGGCCTTAAAGCCAGTGTGGCAACAAGCCCAAAAGTCAAGCAATTAAGTGGCAACATGCCAAGGCAAAGGAAACAGAAAAATGCAACCCTAGACTTCTATTTTGGGGGCATAGAGCGGGAAAAGGACTGTGAGGTCAGAAGTCCTGCTCCAAAAGCCCCAGGGGAAAACATGAGTGGGTTGCAGGCCATAGAGGACCTTAAGAAGGACTTTAAAAATCAAATAAGAGAAGTGGAGGAAAAATTGCAAAGAGAAATGAGAAGGATGCAGGAAAAGTATGAAATGAGGGCCAACAGCCTGACTGAGGAAAACAACACCTTAAAAAATAGACTAGCTCAAATGGCAAAGGAGGCCCAAAAGGGCATTGAGGAGAAGAATGCCTTAAAAAGTCGAATTTGCCAGATGGAAAAGAATCTCAAAAGTTCACTGAGGAGATTCATTCCTTCAGAGTTAGACTGGAGCAAATGGAAGCTAGTGACTTTATGAGAAATCAAGATGCTGTTAAGCAGATCCAAACAAATGAAAGATTAGAAGGCAATGTGAAATATCTCATGGGAAAAACCACTGACCTGGAGAATAGATCCAGGAGAGACAATTTAAAAATTATTGGACTACCTGGAAGCCATGATCAAAGAAAGAACTTAGAAATCACCCTTCAAGAAATTCTCAAGGAAAATTGCCCTGATGTTTTAGATCCAGAGGGCAAAATAGAGGTTGAAAGAATCCACAGATCACCTCCTGAAAAAGATCCCAAAAATAAAACTCCCAGGAATATTATAGCCAGGCTCCAGAATCCCCAGATCAAGGAGAAAATACTACAAGCAGCCAGGAAGAAACAATTTCAATATTGTGGAAACACAATCAGAATAGGCCAGGACCTGGCAGCTTCTACACTGAGGGATAGAAGGGCATGGAATATGATATTCCAGAGGGCAAAAGAACTGAGAATGAGCCCAAGGGTCACCTACCCAGCAAAACTGAGTATTTTGTTTCAGGGGAAAATATGGTCATTCAGTGGAATAGAGGACTTTCAAGCATTCTTGAGGAAAAAACCAGAGTTGAATAAAAAATTTGACATCCAGACACAAGAAGCAAGAGATGCCCGAGAAGGTAATCAGGGAAAAGAAATCAAAAGGAACTTATCAAAGTTGAACTATTTACATTCCTATATGGAAAAGCAATAGCTGTGACTGATGATATCTTTTTCACTATGAAAATAATGGAAGAAGGGGGTGTGGTCATATGAATACATATGTGAATGTGTGTGTATATGGTTACAGTTATATATGGATAGAGGGCATAGGTTGAATTTGTTGGGAAGGAGAATACTCAAGGGATGAAATTATGAGGTGAGAGAGGAAAGTGGCAAGAGGAGATGGGGAAAGACAGGGTAGGGTAAACTATCTCATGTAGAAGAAGCAAGGGGAAGTGGTTGCAAGGGAGGGGGAGAATAGGAAGGGAAAAAAAGGCAAAACCACATTCTCATTGAATTTGGTTCAGGGAGAGAATGACATACATACTAAATGGGATATCTCAACCTGCAGCAGAATAGGGGGAAGGGGGATGAGAGGAGGGATGATGGATGGGAGGGCATCCTTGGGGGGAGGGGAGGTTGGAAGTACCACTATAGAAGAGGGACAGGATCATGTAGGGAATGGACCAGGTGGGGGGTGGGATGAGTGGGAGGGAATTATAAGCAGCCTTGAACAATATATCTACTATGATAATGTTTTGCATAGCTAGACATGTACAACATATACTGAATTTCTTATCTCCCCAGAGGGAATGGGTGACAAGGGAGGAAAGAAATGGATCTGAAATTTGAGGTCTTAACATTAAATGTTTCAAATATATATAAATACTATTATTAATACTCTTTTGCTTATAATTGGGAGATAAGATATGCAGGCATTGGGACACAAAGATTCACCTTCCTCTAATGGAAAAGTCTAAGGGGGTATGGGAGAAGGTATGGGAGAGAGCAGATTGGAGGAAGCGATATCTTGTGGGACTGCTATTCTGGGAGGTTGGGTAGGGGAATAACGGGGGGAAAATGATTGTAACTCAAAATCTGGCGGAAATGAATGATGTAAAACAGAAGTTAATAAAGCATTTGTTTAAAAAGAAAAAAAAAAGAAAACATGCACAGTCCTGGGTTATTCTATAAACACTTGAGTTCAGTAGGAGTGATGTAGAAGGTTCAGGGAATGATGCCACCACCAGACTGGTAGGATGATGATGATGATGGTGATGATGATATGGCTGGCAGTTTATATAGCTCTTTAAGGTTTGCAGAGTGTTTCACATCCATTACTTCATTTGAGTTTCCTAGCACCCCTGGACAAAATGTCCAGATGTATGGTACAGGCAGTGTTACAAGAATTCAGAGAAGAAAGAGACCAGCATGATTATTATTTTTTTTTTTTGCTTTTTTTTTGGAGGGCAAATGGGGTTAAGTAACTTGCCCAAGGTCACACAGCTAGGTTTTTGTTTTGTGCGGGCGATAAGTGTCTGAGGCCGGATCCGAACTCAGGTCCTTCTGACTCTAGGGCCGACGCTCTACTCACTGCGCCACCTAGCCGCCCCCAGCATGATTATTAAATAAACTATTAACACTAATGATGATAATAACTGAATTTACATTCAGTTGTTGTTGAGTTGTATCTGACTCTTCATGGAACCATTTGGGGTTTTCTGGGCAAAAATGCTGTAGTAGGGGTGGCTAGGTGGCGCAGTGAGTAAGAGCGCCGGCCTCGGAGTTGGGATGACCTGGGATCGAAACCAGCCTCAGAAAATGAGCACCCACACATAAATAATGACTAGCCTGTAACTTTGAACAAGTTACTTAGCCCCAATTGCTTTAAAAAATGCTATAGTAGTTTACCATTTCATTCTTTAACTCATTTTACAAATGAAGAAACTGAGGCAAAGAAGGTTAAGTGACTTGCCCAGGGTCACACATCTAGTAAGTGTCTAGGGTCAAATGAGTCTTCCTGAGTCCAGGCAAGGCAATCTATCTGCTTCACCACCTAGCTGCCCCATTTATATTTAGTATAGTATTTTAAACTTTGCAAAGCATCTTAAGTGCTTTATCTCATTTGAGTCTCACAAAAGGAATGAGATAAGTACTAAAAGTATTATCTTTTTTACAGAAAACTAACATTGAAAGAGGTTAAGGAACTGATAGTCACACAGCTAGTAGCTATCAGAGCAGGATTTGATCCCAGCTCTCCTTGACACTAAGTGAAACAATCTATTTGCTATGCCAAGCTGCCTCTCCACATGGGAACAACACAAAATTAAGTGACCCAACGTATGGACAGAACCTATAACCTTGATTTAATTAGAC
This sequence comes from Gymnobelideus leadbeateri, assembly GCA_011680675.1. Lineage (NCBI taxonomy): Eukaryota > Metazoa > Chordata > Mammalia > Diprotodontia > Petauridae > Gymnobelideus > Gymnobelideus leadbeateri. The sequence continues at coordinate 611,133 of WOXC01008165.1, read as the reverse complement.
TTGTATTCTCACCAACCAAACTCTTCTGCCTAGAGTCAGAGCTTGTCCTATTCTTATATATATTGTAATTATTTCTGTTAATGGTACAAAAAGTATAGAATTTGAAATCATAGGAGTCTATGTTTCTGTGATGCTTTGTCTTTCTTCAAGTAAGTTCACTTGATCCTAACAACAATTGGGACAGGATTTTTATTCCTATTTTACAGATGAGGAAATTGAGGTCCTCAAAGGGGGTATGACTTGCTCAAGGTCATGCAGGGAACCATTAATTAGCAGGACCAAAATTAGGAATAAAGTCTTTTGCATTTTAGTCCGGGGACTTAATAAGTTCCTTCTTTCCCTCCTTTCCTTCATTCCTCTTTCCCTCCCTCTTTTCCTCCTTCCCTTCTTTCCTTCCTCCTTCTCTCCTTTCCTCCTACACTCCCTTCCTCTTTCCTCCCTCTCTTCCTCCCTTCCTCTCTTCCTCCCTCCTTCCTTCCTTCCTTCCTTCCTTCCTTCCTTCCTTCCTTCCTTCCTTCCTTCCTTCCTTCTTTCTTCCTCCTTCCTTTCCTTCCTTTCTTCTGTCCCATCTAATTATCTTCCACTTTAGGAACCCCATTCTCTCAGCTAAATAAAACATTTACCATAACAAGACTGAGGCAATATTGAGTCCCACATTTTCCCTGGAAATGATTTTTAAAAAAAAATAAGAGAACTATTTAAAAACTCTATCTGGTTGTTATCCGAGTGGAGAAGTACTGACTTGCCAATGTTGCTGGGTGAGACATTTAAAATGAATAAATAATGCAAATCCTTCCATCTGCTTTGCCAAATAGGGTTAGCATTCCAACCTCTCAAAGGTTCATTTTTAAGGCACTCACCAGCTTCCTAAATGCAATTTCCTAGAACCTGAGATCTGAAAGGAACTCCAACAAATCATTCTACCTATTTCTCTGCCTTATAGCAAGGCTGCCTTTCTCCCACCCTAGTCCCAAGCTCCGCCTTCCTCCAGTTCACATTCAGTCCTCTTACTTCATCTTTGCCTGCTTGAGGGTCTCTTTCTAACTATTCTTTTTTCAACGGTTGTCTCTAGTTACTTTGCAAGAGCTATCAAGTGCTCTCTCTGTGCAGAGTGCTACCTTAAAAAAGAGTTCAGTGGGGACAACTAGGTGGCTCATTGAATAGAGCTCTGGCCCTGGAGTCAGGAGGACCTAAGTTCAAATCTGGCCTCAGACACTTAGCACAAAACTAGCCGTGTGACCTTGGACAAGTCAATTAACCCCAATTGCCCTGCCTTCCCCCCTCCAAAAAGCATTAAAAAGAAGAGTTCAATGAATATTATTTAGCAGGTAGTACATGGAGTACATGCTCCCTATCTGTTCAGAGAATGGAGGAGTTCGGAGAAGAGGGTTAGAAGTGACTATGGGTTAGAATTATAGAGAGATAATCTTGATAGCAGTGAAAATAAGGTTAGAGACAGAAGATTATGGAAAAACTTGACTGCTAGGGAAAAGTTTGGAATTGATTCTGAGGACAACAGCGTTTTAGAGGAGGAGGGAGACAATGAAAGCAGTGGCTTAACAAGATGAAATTGATGATGGCTCTAGGGGCACTGTGGTCTGGAGGCAGTATGGGCCAGTGAAAAGAACAGTGGCTCTGAAGTGAAAAGACTTGTGTTTGAATCCCAGCTTGGCTTCTCACTACTTGCCCAGTGTTTTTTTCTCCTATACCAGTTTGTGGTCTTAAGTCTCTTGTAACTCTAAAGCTCTGATTGTGGCCATGAGAAAAACCTTAACCTTTGCCAGCTGATTTCTTGTTGAAGCACAGATAAGCTGGATCTTGAAATCTGCACCCACCCTCTACTAGCTTTTAAAGGACTGGAGCTAAGCTTATATTTACTTATGACATAGAAAAACCCAGTCATGAATCAGAAACATGCCAGCACTGTTCTCCTGTCTGCAATTTAAAGTCCTTTCTTTGCTGGAGTTGCTGCAAACCTACAGGTGATACTATTAAGAATCTATTATTTTTGTTGTGAATTTTGACTTTTTTCTACTCTTTGCACAAGTTGTTTGGATGTCAATGGGGCCTCAACATAAAACCTCTGTTCCTTGTCAGACTGGGCTGTTTCAGCATCACTCCCTAAGGGCTAGGATAATCATAGCTATGATAAGAAAAGCTAGCTTTTAAATAGTGCTTTACCAATATCATCTCATTCTACCTTCACCATAACCCTGTTAGGTAGGTGCTATTCTTCTCTCCATTTTATTGTTTCTCAGTTGTGGCTGACTCTTTGTGCCCCCCTTTGGCATTTTCTTGGCAACGATCCTGGAGTGGTTTATCATTTCCTTCTCCAGACCATTTTGGGGATGAGGAAAATGAGGCAATCAGGGTTAAATGACTTGCCAGGGTCACACAGCTAGTAGGTATCTGAGGCCACATTTGAACTCAGGAACCAATTTAAACAAGTTAAAACCTAAGAAAAAAACCAAACCCCACTCCATAGTTAAAATGGGTGGTGGTGGTGAAACTCAATTAAAACCAGGATAGACCAGTAAAAAGCCAATCAAAACCAGGAAAAAAAACAAAAACAGGAAAAACCAGTTTAAAACAATCTAAAATGAAAAAAAAAAACCCCAGTCTAAACTGGAAAAAAACATGGAAAAAATTATTTAAAACTGGAAAAACCACCCAAATCAGAAAAAAAGTTAAAAACAGGATAAAAAGGTTTAAACCAGTGTGACCTGAGAAAAACATAGTCTAAACTGGAAAAAAAAAGTTAAAACCAATTAAAACCAGAAAAAAAAAAACCCCAGTATAAATAGGAAAAGCAAAACTGAAAACAAAACAAAACAAAACAAAAAACTAATTTCTAAGCAAAACAGTTAAAACCAGTTAAAACTGGAAAAAATCATGAAATCTAAACTGGAAAAAAAAAGCCACAGTTAAAACTGGAAAAAAACCCCACTGTAAACCATTTAAAAAAACTAGTCAAAACCAGATAAAACCAGTTTAAGCCAATTAAAACCAGTTAAAAGCTATTAAAACCAGAAAAAAGGAAACAGTTCAAATCACTTACATAGAGGAAAAATCCAGTTTAAACCAGTTAAAATGATTTTTAATTGGGAGGAACTCTTAGAAAGCATCATTCCTTTTCAGTTCTTTCATCTAATAAAATGAAGTAATTTGGTTATACAGGTAGGATCACAGTATTATAAAGTTTAGAAATGGAAATTGCAAGATGCAGAGAGATGAAACGATTCACCGAAAGTCATAGTTAGTGAGTGACAGAACCTGGATTTGAGCCCAGGTCTTTTGACTTCATGTGGTAGGCCCTAGCACATAGACAGTTTGGCTCTTCATTATCTCCTACAGTCCAGTGATGCTTATGCCTGTCCTCACCTCCCTCATAGATCTTACACGTTCATCCAGAGCTCCTTTTGTAGCCTATCTTTCTAACTTGGGTAGTGCAAAGTAGGTGTTCAGACAAACCCTGCTGAGTGAACTGAAAGCCCTAAAGGAAGGAGAAGTTCCGGGCACAGCGAGGGAGTTTTCTCTGGTTCTGCACATCATACATTTAGAACTGGAAAGGACCATAGAGGTCATCTAGGCCAGCCTCCTCATTTTACAGACTGAGAAATTGGAACCCAGAGAGGTCAGGTGATTTATCCTTGGTACCATGCAAGTAGTGAACAGGAGAGCTGGGATCTGAAACCCCTTCCCCTTATTCTAAATGCAGGGCTCTCTCTCCACCATGCCATGCCATTTCTCTACTGTGTAGCTCAAAGGCACTCACAGAGTGCTTAGCACAGTTCCTGGCACAAGTATAGGAGCTTAATTAATGCTTATTGACTGACTGTCTGACTGCATCCATCCACTGTTTGCACAGAGCTAAGTCCTTACATCAGAAGCATCAGAAAAAGTCCTGGTCTCTTACAGAAGGCACCCTGTCATGAAGCCTGCTTACAGCATCCCAGATCTTTAAAGCTGAAGAGACCCAGGGCAGAATGTCTCCCATTGGTGCTTTGGATGCTCTCTTCCCTCACTAGCCTAAGAATTTTTTTTTTAGTTGCTTATATATGACTGCTGTGGATAAAGCTACCTGCATCTTTCAGACAGTTAATGAGGTACTGGGAGGGATAGAGACTTGCTGAGGCTCCTTGGATCAGTCAGCAGCAAAAGCTGGAAGGAAATCTATAACAAGTAGGCAGAGGCTATTGTAGTTTGGTCAAGATGGGTGGTGTAGACTTTGTCACTAAAATGTCCAAAATAGCCCCCTTCCCCTTTTTGAAATACTGAAATAGGGGCAGTTATGTGGGGCAGTGAATAGAGGATGGGGCTTGGAGTCAGGAGGACCTGAGTTCAAATCCAGTTTCAGATACTTAACACTTACTAGCTGTGTGACTTTGGAGAAGTCCTTAACCCCAATTGTCCTGCCTTTCCCCCTCCAAAAAGACAAAAAAAAAAATACCACAATAGGAAAAAAAACCTCCATCCCCTCCAAATCAACTTTCAGTCCCTAGATGGGGAAACTCCTTGGGAGGAACATATACAGAAGGAGAGGATGAAAGGAGGAAGCTGGCAGCAGAAAATAGCTTTCTTCTCTTGATTCTCACACTTTTTCATTACCTTCTGCCTTTTCCCCCAGTAAACCAAATCCCTCTGGGAAATTTATTCTCCATACAAGGAATTTATTTTTTTTAAAGTCTGGACATATGATTTCAGCAGCCTGCAGAATTCCTAGGGTGGAAACTCCTTCCACTGCTGCAGACTGCCAACTGTTCCATAACTTATCTCAGTTGATAAGTTGCTAATAGCACCGAGAATTTAAGTGACTTGTCCAGGGTCCCATCATGACCATATATTGGAGGCAAGACTCCATGCTGGTCTTTTATCTACTGCACCACTTTTTTTTTTTTAAAGCAATTGGGGTTAAGTAACTTGCTCAAGGTTACACGGCTAGTCATTATTTGTGTGTGGGTGCTCATTTTCTGAGGCCAGATTTGATCTCGGGTCATCCCAACTCCTAGGCCAGCGCTCTTACTCACTGCGCCACCTAGCCACCCCATACTGCACCACTTTTTAAGGGATTATTATTATCATCATTATATCTATTGATTTTTAGAGAATGACCTACCATGACAGAAGGATCTTGGGCAATCCTCCAGACTTGGAAAGAGGCCCTGGGATGCTCCAAAATTTTTTGAGATCAAAGAATTCATCTCAAATGTCTGAACTTTTCTGAACACATCTGTACCCACTACTCATCACCACTTATTAGAATGTAAAAAGCAAACAGCCTTTTTCCTTGCCTTCCTTTCATCTCTATATAGTGCTGAATTCTCCTCCCTGGGCCAGAAACATTGTGATATAGTTGCTGGCAAAATGGGACATCAGGTACACATCATAAAGGCCTTGAATTACTGTGTCAAATGCCCTGCAGAATTCTGGGGAAAACAAATAAGCTATTTGTCACCCTCTCTCTAACTAATAAAAGGCGTCCAATCTCCCTCTACACATTATCAAGACGGATGGGCAAGATGGATCATTTCCTGTATGTACCAATCAAATCAAAAGTATTTCCCTTTCCACTCACTGCTCACAAGAACAAGACTAATGACAACTTTTGGAGCCCAACCCTGGAAGGAAGTGTATGTTTGCCCTGGCTGCTTGCTGGCCATTCCAGTGACATTTTACAGCATGGTATTATGTACAGAATTCTAGCCTGAATAGTGCTGATATGAACCAAATTCGCAATTCTCTTGCCTTCACCTCCCTAGGACGTCATCCAAACTTCTCCCCAACATGGACCTTTGCTCCAGTTGGGCTGGTCTGGTCACTATGCCCTCTTCCCACTCATTCCTGCTTTGAATGTTTTCATAGGATTGTAAGTTTTAGAACTGAAAGGACCATTAGAGATTATCTAGTCCGACTCCCTAATTCAAAGATAGGGAAACTGAGACCCAGAAAGGAAAAGTGGCTTATGAAAAGTTACGCAGCCAGTACAAAGCAGAACAAGAATGTGAACCTACATCTTTTGGCTGGATTCTATAGCCTGGATGCCATATATCAAATCTATCTATACCAAGATATGGTATAGATAGGAGGCTTGCAAACTTGCAAGGAGGCAAGTTTGACCTCAGAAAGTATTGCTGAGATGTATTGGGACTGAACTGATGACTAGAATATGTCAATGAAAGGGGATAGCTTGTTAAAAAAAGAGAGAGAGGCATCATAGCACGATAGATAGCTCCCTATCTGGCCTTGAAGACAGAAAACGCATGGGTTCAAGTTCTCCTTCCAACACACTCTGGGCAAGTCACTTAACCTTTCATTGTTCTAGGAGTCTAGGTAACTCTCTAAAACTAAGTCACAATGAAGGTGCCTACTTGCACTGGTAGAAGGAATTTCCTCACCTGGGAGTTACCTAAACTAATGAAATCCTGGATCTGTCCCTATCATATCCAGAATACATATAAAGGTGTGATGCAGTAGTGTTCTATATAAAGAAGCTATATACATGAAGAATTCCAGAAACTTAATGCAAGGAATATGATGTGAGCATTTGGGTGGATATTAATTAAGCAAAGGGAAAACCAGAAATGATGTTGCCATAGGAAGATACTACAGACCATATGGAGAGAAGGAGAAATCGGAAGAATTGGAGAAACCTGGAATGCAGTATGATATTGTAATGATGGAACACTTCAGCTATCCTTACTAACATTAGCTGGAACTCTCTCTTTCTGCCAGAAAACAGAATGGCTGAGAAATTCGTGACTTGCATTAATGATAATTACATGTTTTCAAAGGTAGAGAAATTGACAAGGGGAACTGCTATTCTATTTTTTATTTCAATTTTTATTGACACCTTTTGTTTTTACATCACCTACATTTATGAATATATTCCTTCCCAGGGAGTCAATTATGTAACAAATAACAAAAAAGAAAGAGAAAAAAAGCAGTTCAGGAAAATGAATCAACTCATTATTAAATCTGACTGTATCCATAACCATAGTTCCCCCTCCCCCACACCCTCTGTAAAGAGTGGAGTGAGGCACATTTTCTCATCTCTTCCCTGGAGCCCACCTTGGTCATTATAACTATAGAGAATTCATTTAGCTATTGCTATCGTTCTTTCCGCAGTGATTGTAGTCATTGTTTACCTTATTTTGCTAATTCTTTTAAATTTATTCTTATATTTGTTTCTGTAGGTCTAAGGAATTGACATTCTGTACTTGATTCTGACCATCAAAGAAGAAATGGTTGCTGAAAGAGAAATGGGAGGAGCTTGGGGAACAAGTGGATGTACCACAAGGGAGTTCATGATAAAGGAGAGGTAAATTGTGATATGCAACCCAGATTTTGGGTGAATGTATTTCAAAAGCTTTAGAAAATATAGATTGCTTCCTGTTTCAGAGAAGAGGGAGAGGAGACGGAAGGCAGGGATAGAATTTGGAATTCAAAACTTTAAATAAAAGAATGTTAAAATAGTTTTTACATATAATTGGGGAAAAATAAAATATTAAAAAAAGAAGCTTTAGGGAAAGAATGAAAGGTAGGATAACACAGTGGATAGAGAGCCTACCTTAGAGGCAGGGGAAAAAAACAAACAAACCAGCCCTACATTTATTAAGTCCTTATTATGTGCCAGATACTATGCTAAGCCATGGGAATACGAATGAGCAGAAACAGAATAGGTAGGATTGTATTCTTTTGGGAATGTTGGCTTAAGAGGGAGGGGAAGTTCTCAAGAAACAAATCCTGGAGAATACAAACACAAGTGATTCCAATGAGAAGGGGGGAGCTGCCTAAAGAAATCAATGTGACTGCAGTGGTCGCTTATTGACCAACTCAGATTTTAATAAGACATATAGAAGATAGAAGCAAAGGCAGGTTAGGCAAGGATGAATACAAAAGAAAAGCACAGTCCTGTCAGAATAGTGAGAGGATGATTCATAAACCTTAGAATTAAATGAGGCTGGCAATGAATGTGAAGGTCAATAAAAAGATGCTTTTCCTTCCTTCCTTCCTCCCTTCCTTCCTTCCTTCCTTCCTTCCTTCCTTCCTTCCTTCCTTCCTTCCTTTTCTTTCTTTCTTTCTTTCTTTCTTTCTTTCTTTCTTTCTTTCTTTCTTTCTTTCTTTCTTTCTTTCTTTCTTTCTTTCTTTCTTTCTTTCTTTCTTTCCTTTTTCCTTCCCTTCCCTTCCCTTCCCTTCCCTTCCCTTCCCTTCCCTTCCCTTCCCTTCCCTTCCCTTCCCTTCCCTTCCCTTCCCTACTTGGTAGGATGAGGGCCATTACAAAAGAGGAAGATCACTGCTTGAGTGGTATGAGATAATGCTAGCTGGTGATGTTGAGAAGACTGAACTTCTCTCCCAAGGAAAATGGTCTTTGGAATGAATGGATTAACGAATAAAAACCCCTTTATTAAGCGCCCTCTATGTATTAAGAATTGTTTTAGGCATTAGGTATGCAAGTACAAGAATTAGAGTCTCTATCCTCATGAAGCTTATAATCTATTAGAGGAACAACACATCTGGAGAGTGGTAGACAGGGAAAGGAGTTATGGTTTCACATTGGATTGTGAAGTCCTTGAGGCAAGGGACTGGCTTTTGTATGACCACAGTAACTTTTATGGCCAAGTTCTTTTTGTTGTTGTCGTTGTTTGCTCACTATTCCAGCCTACTTCTTGAGTTTTAGCTTTGTGTAAAGGTAGACTCTTGTCCTGTGAAGGAGGGGGCACCATCCCAAGCTTAGGGTTTTCATGCTATTCTTTTCAGAGGGTGTTCTGGGCATCTGCAAATTTTCAGTTCTTTGAAGATGGTATGATCTAAGGACATGTGTGGTCACTGCTCTCCTGGCCTGTGCTCTGGTCTGTGAGTGACCATGAACACTTTTCCTCCCTGAAACTGTGACCAGGGTTCCTATTCCTGCAGGTGCCCCTCCTTGCCCTGGGACTGTGATCTAGAACTGCATATGGGCAATGCAACAGAGTCTTGCACTCAGTGCCAGCAAAGGGTCCCCTATAATGAATCTCCTTCTGATCAACTGTCCAACCCCTTTACTGTCTGTGGGCTAAAAGCTTCCTGCTGCCACCAACTCAGTTACCCCCAGGGCCTGCTGCTGGCTTGCTGGGGCCCTGTCTGTGCTGAATTGCATTCTACTCTCAACCCAATGAGACAGACCTTTCCCACCAACCTTCTAAGTTATCTTGGGTTGGAAAATTGTTTTACCCCATCTTTTTGTTGGTTCTGCCACTCTAGAATTCATTTTGAGGTGTTATTTTAAAGTTGTTTGGAAGGGGAACTTGGGAGAGTTCATGTGAGCCCCTGATTTTACTCCACCCTATCTTGCCCTTTCCAGAAGCAATAGTAATATTAACTAGATTACAATTTCTAGAGCCAAAGGTAAAAAAAATGTGATATAGGTGAGATGGAAGGACACCTGAGAAGCTGTCTGAGCTAGATGACTGAATAGGATGTGAAACATAGTCAAGCAGTGGCTTAGGTAAGTCACTTAGGTAAGTTGACAGTTATGTACCAATTAGAACAGCTGAATGATTGTCTTCCTCAGGGAGTGGGTGCAGGGCATGGTTTCTGGTGTTCTGGTGCTGGACAATATTGATCCAAGTGGGGAGAAAGAGGACAGGAGCTGTACACATGGCAAGATTGAGAAATATAAAACAAAAATGTTCAACTTGGGCTTGACATTGAACATGAGCAAAGAGATAGTAAGAGAGCATCCAAGTGACCTCAATGATGTTAAATCATCAAACCCAGAAGAACCATCTCTCAGGATCCTGGAGGAACTGACACAGTAAGGTGGTCTTAGGTAAGTAACTTAACCTCTGCATCCTCCAGGCCATTCTCCAAGACTGTAAGTTTCAGAAAAGTTGTCAGTCGGCACTGGTAGAGGGGAATTTCCTCACCTAGCACTTGCCCACACCAATTAGCTCATAGGTCCAGTTCCTGTCCCTGTTCCAATCCTTATGCTATATGAATATGAATGTCAACCATTATTATTGTGTACCATATGGAGTGGTATGGATTAGATTTCCAAGCTTTTTGATCGTGCACCTCAACAGTAAAACACTTTTGAGCATCTATTCCTAATATGCATATATTTACATATTGAGGGACATATGGAATGTTTAGGGAGGACTAGCACCTCTGGCGTGAGGGATTGCTGAGCTCTCTTCAGGGACGCTCATCCACCATTAGGGCCTACTTCTCACTCAACTCACCCATGGCTCCAAGAATCTGGTGCATGTGCAGCAGCCACATCCTGGTAAATCATTTGGACAGGTTGAACCAAGTTGAGGGACTTCAAACCCATCAGTGACTTGGGGGGTGTCCAACCCAAGCATGTTAAGTCTTCTTCTGGTATAGGGGTGGGGAACCTGCAGCCTCAAGGTCACATGTGGCCTTCTATGTCCTTGGGTGTGGCCTTTTGACTGAGTCCAAGTTTTACTGAACAAATCCTTTTATGAAGGGGATTTTTTCTGTGAAGTTTGGATTCAGTCAAAGGGCTGCACTTGAGGACCTAGAGGGTCACATGTGGCCTCGAGGCCACAAGTTTCCCACCCCTGCCCTGGTGGAATGGACATATGAGAACAATTTTTCTCAAAGGCAGTGAAGGGGGGTGAAGCAGCTACTGGGGAGCACTTAGAGCCTGGTCAGACATGAAAGATGCCAAGGTCACCCACCACATGCAGGGCCATCTCCAGTCATCTTGACTTTTGTCTTGCTATTGGACTTTGATGACTCTGGAAGAAAGAGTGAGGTTGGTGACTTTGTGTAACTCTACCTCACTTAAATGCAATTCAGGAGCAAGTTAAGACATCAGCCCCATGAAAGATGAACAACAACAATTTACTTATTGATAAATTATATGTATGTACTAATGCATTAATAATTATATGAATTATAAAAGTTACCCAGAAATAGAAATCAAGAAAGGCTAAGAGGACTATCAAGATGAAATGATATTTGATCCTAGAGTCTAAAGAGAGTCCCTGGAGTTCATTGGACATCGCCAGACCTGGGTTTTAAGAATATCCATTTGACAATTGGGTAGAAGATAGACTGGAGAGGAAAGAACTTTGAGGCAAGGAGGTCAATAAGTAGTCTATTACAATACCCCAGATGAGAGGTAAT